>JAEQBA010002176.1:43431-571204 GCA_019434445.1 Phalangium opilio
TTATTTAGCGCGTTAGCGAGAGACTGTAGTATAGGCCCAATAGGCCAGTCTAGTTACGACTCGGGAGACGCCCCCTTGTGAGGTTGTCTACCGAGATACGGTTTTTACATAGATTAGATCGCAGCATGATAATAGGCCACGTATCGTTCCTTTTTTTTTTTTTTTTTTTAAACAGCAACTTCTCGCCAATAAAGCATTAACATGAAATTTTACAAGTTAATAGAAAATTAAAGATAATAAATTTAACATCGAGTTTTACAAATTAATTGCTAGAAAATTAAAGATAAATGTTAACATCGATTTTTACAAATTGCTAGAAATTAAAGATAATAAATTTTAACATCGGTTTTTACAAATTGCTAGAAAATTAAAGATAATAAATTTTAACATCGATTTTTACAAATTGCTAGAAAATTTAAGATAATAAATTTTTAACATCGATTTTTACAAATTGCTAGAAATTTAAGTATGTTTCGAAATCAGCATATCGTAATCTTCATATCGCACAGGTGGTTTTCTCACTCTTTCCGGTAATGTTCGGGTGGTTGGTAGATTAGCTTCCAGACGTGGGTAAGTCAGTGGTGACGTATTTGACTGGCTGTGACTGGTCGAGAGGTTGTCGGGTCTGTCGTCAGTACTGAACCAGGTGCGGGTCGGTAGATGGGCATGTGTACTTCACAGGAACTGCTTTCTTCACGATCAGGATATTGGCTGTATACGTTCGGGACATTAGGCTTCCTGTGTTTGGATTGGCTCGTGCCAAACGTGAGGTTAACCGGTATATCTTTACTAGGAAGTTGTATCCTTGGCCGCAGATGGAATTTATTACGCCTGTAGATTGCCCCTGAAGTTGTTCTAACTATAAAGAGTCGGGATGTTGTGTCTTGTTTATTACGATGGCTGGAAGCCATCTCCTTGGTCCATCATTGTAGTATACAGGCTCATCAATTTGATATTGCTTAATTGGTTTCCTTGGGGTTTGCTGTTCGTTTCTTTAATCATCCGATTGCGCCGATCTTGCAACGATTTATAGGTCCCGGCTGTTTTGTACTTCGGTTGCAATGCATGGGACGCCATTGTGTTCTGAGTCCTGATTAGTCTGCCCATCAGCATCTGGGATGGTGGCGCTGGGAGGTCTGGCAGAGGTGTCGCTCGATATTCCAGTAGGACATATTGCGGGTCAACCCCCGAGTGCTTGGCTTTCTCCAGGAGATTCTTAATCGTCTGAACGTGCCTCTCAGCCATACCGTTAGATTGAGGAAAGTACGGGCTTGAGGTGCTATGGTCTACTCCCCATTGAGTCAAGAATTCCGCGAATTCCCTCGAGTTAAAGGGAGGACCGTTATCCGTTACGATGCGTTGAGGAATTCCATATCTCGCAAAGTGGGTTTCATGGCCTTTATTACGGCTTTCGCATCAGTGGTTCTCATCTCATCAATTTCCACGAACTTCGAGTGGTAATCGACGCAGAGTAACATTGTTTTCTGGTTGTGGTGAAACAAGTCAGCCCCAATTGTTCCCCATGGCCTTTCCGGAGCAGGGTGTGGTGTTGTTGTTCTGTGCGTGTTTGCTCTATCCTTCATGCGACAGATTGGACATGCTTGAATATGTTGCGTTACGTCGTTTGTCATTCCTGGCCAGTATACATGGACCCTGGCTTTCCTTAAACACGAATTTACTCCCTGATGTGCTCCGTGTATTTGGCGAATGATGTCGTTTCGAAGCGCTGTTGGGATTATAAGGCGTTCACCTTTGTATAGTAGGCCCTCATCTTCGTGTATTTCGTCCTTTATGGCCCAGTACGCTTGGATTATGTTTGATCTGGTGGACTTGTATTTAGGCCATCCGTTCCGTATGTAGCTGCGTAACGCTTGAATGTCCTTATCATTGGCTGAGACTTCTTGGAACTCCTTTAATTTGTTTTCTGACAGGACGGTCATTGAATGGAGACTGGCAGTGGGCCCTTCCATATCCTTCGTGTCGATATCGGTTGATAGGGCAGGAGACCTGGATAGGGCATCCGCTATGTACATTTGTGTTCCCGGTACGTAGACCATCTCAAATTCGTATTTGGATAATCTCAGGACCAAACGCTGTAGGCGGGGCGAGAGGTCATTTAGTGGTTTTTCGACGATTGCAAGTAGTGGTTTGTGGTCGGTCTCAATCAGAACTTTAGTGCCCACTATATAATAGCGGAAGTGTTCGACCGCATAGACTACCGCGAGTAGCTCTTTCTCAATTTGGGCCCATCTTTGCTGGGCTTCGGTAAGAGATGTGGACGCATACTCTATCGGCTGATTTCCTTGTAGGAGAACAGCGCCTATACCGCTTTGGCTTGCATCTACGGACAGTACGCTTTGCTTTTGAGGGTTGTAAAAGGCCAGGACTGGTGCCTTCATGATGTCATGTTTAAGGCCATCGAAGCTCTTTTGGGGAACCGTATCCACACGAATTCTACGGCTGGTTTTAGTAGTTGTCGTAACGGAGCGGCCTTCTCAGAGTGGTACGGAATGAACTTACTAAGGTAGTTTATGATACCCAGGAATCGTTGCAGTTCTTTCTTGGTAGTGGGTGGTGTTAGTGCCTGAATTGCTGACGCCTTTTTTCATCAACATGAACCCCAGACTGAGAGATTCTGTGTCCAAGGTAGGTGATGGTTGGAACTGCCAACTGTAGTTTCTTCTTGCTAAATGTTATGCCTGCATCCCTTGCCCGTGTAAGTACAGCTGTTAATCTTTCGTTGTGTTCTTCCGCTGTGGGGGCCGCTATTATTAGATCGTCCGTCGACACGTCAACCCCGGGTACGTCACCAAATAAATCATTCATGATTCTTGGCATATCTCGGAAGCGCTTGAAATTCCATAGGGCATGCGCAGAAAACGAAATCTCCCGTATGGAGTCGAGAATGTGCATAGTCGGGAACTTCGTTCATCCAGCTTTATTTGCCAGAATGCAGACGTCGCATCCAAGACAGTGAATATCTTGCAGCCTAGCAACTTGCTGAAGATTTCTTGCGAGGTCGGGACTTTATAATGTTCACGTTTTATTGATTTATTCAGCCTTCGAGGGTCCAGGCAGACACGTATAGATTTGTCACTCTTCGGGACAATCACCAATGGGTGAACCCAGTCAGTAGGTTCAGTCACTGGGACGATGACTTCCATATCCTGCATGCGGGCCAGCTCTTTCTTCAGAGGTTCTCGGAATGCATGAGGTATACTTCTGGCTGGAACTATCCACGGCTGGGCGTCGCCCTTTAAGGCGATATGATGCTGTCCCGGTAGGCATCCCATGGGTCCGAAGACGTCTTCGAATTGCTGTATTATCTGGCAGGGGAGAAGGTTCTTCTGCGGAGCTAGATAGCATACTTGTCTATCTATGAGAACCTTTTCCTCTGGACTGTCCAATCTCTGTATAATTCCCAACTCTGTTAGTGCGGTTGCGCCTAGTATGGGTATAGTGTTCTGTGCAGTAATGTAGAATGTACACATGCGGTGTGCATTCTCAGAAGTTGTCTTTATGTCTGCCAGTCCCAGCATCGGGACGATATGACCTGAATACGACATAACCCTCCTCTGTGCTGGTCGAATGGATGGAGTGTCGGGTAAATTTCGGAAGAGGATGCTTAGTAGTACACTCACCTGGGAACCGGTATCCATTTTTACTGCAACCCGTTGGTTATTGATCTTGATGGTCGTTACCCAGTCTTGGGCCGAGTTGTCGAACGAGGTGGCGTTTATTGTTAATATTTGTACGTATAGCGGTTCAGTATTGTATTCATCCTCGGGGTCTTCACGGTTGATATTGTTACGTCCATTGTCGTGAATTTCGTCGTTGCTCCTTACGTCTTGCTCACCCAGGTACTGTTGTGCATATAGAGTGTCTGTTTGGTTCCAAGACTGAAGGGGATGAATTTCTTGTAAAGCGAAGGTTCCATTGCAAACCCTGGCCCAGTGGTTTGGTCCACCACATTTCGCACATGTCGATCCATTTGCGGGGCACGGTCGATGTTGATGGTTAAGGCCACACCTGACGCAGGTTAGTTCAGGGGCGGAGTGGGTGCGGGTATCTTGTCGACGTGGTTGGTAGGTGTGATAACCAGAGTTCACGGATCTTGAGCGCGATGCACCACCGTAGGCGAGGTAGGGACGGCGTGCAGTCGGGGACTGTGATTGGTTTCTTCTGTGGAAGGCTGCGTCTCGTCGATACTGGGGTTGACGAGATCTAGCATGTATTGTGTCCAGGGCCATCGGCGGCGTGGAGCTCATCCTTTGTTGGACTTCGGGGTTCATCATCCTATTGGCATGGGAACCCGCTAATTCTGTTGTCCGGCAAATATTGATAGCAGTTGTCAAGGTTAACGTGCGATTTTCTAGAAGCTTCATTTGCGGTTGCTTGTCCCTGATGCCCTCAACGATTTGAGAGCAGATTAATGAGTCACGAATGGTGGCGAAATCGCAATATTTAGAGAGCGTTTTTAGGTCGGTAACGAAAGAATCGAAAGATTGGTCGGGGCCTTGACGTTTAGCAAAGAATAAGTGGCGCGAAAGAGTTAGGTGCTTGTACGGCGCGTAGTATGCTGTGTAGGCATCGTAGATGTCTTGCAATGTCCTGGTAGTGGCCGGTGGGACGAGTGGGGGGAAGTCCAATATCTTGTACAGCCTTCGCCCTTCCGGTCCAATAATATGTAAAAAAGTGTTAACTTGCGTGTCTGCAGCCTTTGACGCCAGTTCGGTTGCCTTAGCAAATATCTCAAATTCTTCTTTCCAATCCTCCCAAGAGTCCGCGGGAGCGTCGCCAGGCAGGAAGGGCGGCGGGGCCCTGAAGGTAGCCATGTAGGATTGATAAACGTTGAAAAGCTGAAGGCGTATACGCGTAAAGAACAAGGGAAACCGCCGGCTACGTTGAAACTTACGACTTAGTTGAAAAGCGACGCGTAACGCGAAAAACAGAGGCACCCCACTTCTGACACCATGTTACGGGTATAAATGAGAGGCCGATAAAAGGTTTAACTAGCTTTATTTAGCGCGTTAGCGAGAGTGACTGTAGGCCCAATAGGCCAGTCTAGATTACGACTCGGGAGACGCCCCCTTGTGAGGTTGTCTACCGAGATAACGGTTTTTTACATAGATTAGATCGCAGCATGATAATAGGCCACGTATCATTTATATAAATAAAAAACAAAAACCTACCTAATTTAGTGAACAAAACCTCCGGACCAGGTACCGGGATGAGAAGACTCAGAAGAAAAAAAGAAACGGGAACCGCGGATGAAAAGTAGCCGAGGCTTAAAAAAGCATGGAGTAGCAGACGCGGTCACGCGCTTACTGAGTTTGTTTCAATTGTTTGGGGTAACTTGTTTCCAAGTTTTGACTATAGGGGCGCTAGAGATGCCGATGCCCTATTCAAGTATGCCTCCCTATTTCCTTTCATATCCAGGGTTATTAATCTGAGCTGTTGTATAGAGTAATCATGATAAAAGCTTAAAAAATTACGAGAGAACAGACCTCTTTTATCCTCTTGTTTTATTCTTAATAAGAATATAAAACATTTATTTTGTATCAAGAAATATTTTTTGGTGCTGAGATTGCTTTAGAAAAATCCAAACGGTTAGGCATTGGTAAAAAAGACATGTGTAAGCTATTTGCAGAGATGATAATTGTTTTACATGTTTTAAATAAGACTGAAGCTTCCACTATTGTGTTTATGCTCCTTGTTTGTTTCACTGAAAACCATCTAGGTGTAGATAACAGCCAGACCAAAAATTTCAAAAATATAAATTTTAAATCTAATCAGATACGCCCACCTAGTTTAAAATAGACCTATTAAATTTGCGGGAGCCATTTTTGAGAATTTTTCTTTGCTTGTAGGTTGTTAATCTATCTACCAGAAAATATTTGTGTTTGGAAGTTGGATATTGAGTCAAATTAAGTGGTTGTAAAGAGCCAGCAGGTTTTTGCCGCTTCTTTTAGTGAGTATTCAATTTTTGTATGTAAAATGGTGGAAGAAAATGTTGAGAGTAAGGATTAAATGCGGAAGCGCAAAGCGCGGGAAAGGATGAGGGCAAAAAGGTCGACGTTTTCATTGGATACTTAAGTTTATATAATCATCTCGACACGGAGAGGTAATATTTTGGTTTTCCCAACTTGTATCTTTTGTACTTATCCTATTCATAAGAAACCAGTTGTACTGTGTACACTTATCACTAAGAGTTTTTCCCATTTTCTTTAAAAATTCGAGATAATTTGCTGTTCCTAATCTTAAACAAACAACTTAAGTCTTAAAAGCCCGTACTAAACCGATTACCGCTGCCATTTATTGCAGAAGCAGACGACTGCTTAGATTTCCGGGTTATAAGGTGGTAGGGGGAATCGGGAAGAAGAAAATTGCTTGGTTTTCCCTCTAGGTGGCGTAGAACCTCAAATTTCTCTCTGGCGCCCTTGTACAATGGTGATTACCCGTGGTCTTATTGTGAATTCACGCTTATGGGTGGTTTGATATGCTTATGATAAGAACAATAATATGTGGCTTATTGTTGAAACAAGACGTCGCGAGAGAGAAAGTTTTTAATTGCGGCGACTGTACAGCCTAATTTACAATTACTTGGTTTTGTCATAGTCACGTCACGTCTTCATTGTCAGTAAATTTTTCAGTGTTTCTCTATATTTTGTAGAACTATATTGAATTCAGTAATTACGGTAGACTATGCGAAAGCTTCCAAATTCATGATTTTCCACTGATGAGAACGCGCCTTACATCTCTTAACTCGAGAAGCCGCAAGGTAGAATTGAATTTCTAGCTTCTATGATGAATTCAAGGATTTACAGTTCGCTATATATTGAGAGATTTCTCATTACTTATGCAAGGCCGGTTATGAATTCTAAGAGAGCGGTGGCTCTATTAGATAGGACTTCAGACTGGCTTCAATGTATAAGGATGATGTTTTGATTGCATGTAAGTTTTTACCTCTCTGAGTGACGATGACATCACGTAGAAGTATTACACTGAACGATCTGTGTGTCTGTCACCGCAGTAGGCAAATCGGAGTAAACGTGTTCGTAATTTCCGGAAAGCGTTCGCAGATTACAGAAATTCAAAAAATTATATCTCATTGCGTTATCTCTCTCACTGAAGATTATTTTCAAAACGGTAACCATAATACGAAAAAAGTTACACCCAATCAAAAAAACCACCCTTATACAGTATATTAAACGCAGTATGAAGTCTTATCTAAGAGAGCTACCGCTCTCTCAGAATAGACACCAATCTGTACTTACAAACTTCTGACAACACCACTTTCTACTGGTCGTCAGTGTATACCAAATAGGCACCAATTTGCAACATTGGCCTCTACTCCATTAGACTAGTTAGGGTTAAAATATATGCGGCGACCGGCTAATGTTACGAGAACGATCTAGCCTCTCAGTGGTAAACGCAGTTGCGCTTTTCACTTATTTGTGAATCTATACCCTAAATTTACAAACATCGTGAAAAAGGCGTACGCTATACGTCAAACAAAAACAATAGCTATGTTTAAAATGATTTTTGGAATAACGTTTCTTCAAACGAATTAACTAGAATTAAATTAATTATTATCAATTATATTTTTTTTAAATGTTTAAGAAAAACCTCGTTCTTTGGAACGACGCCCGTCAAAGTTTCTATAGTATGAATAATGAAGATTGCATATGAAGTCGAATCACTATACGCATTTCATGGAAAATAAAAAGCTAGTAATTAAGACGAGTTCTTAATGAATTACATACAAACCATGGAAACTAGGGATGAACCGGTACCGATACCATATCGGTATCGGCACCGATACTCGGGGTTTCCCGATAGTATCGGATCGGATGGTTCGATACCGATACTAAACCGATACTCGTTTAAAATGCGTTATATGGCGCTACATGACATTTTTAGGTTTTTAAGTAACGTAATGATGGTGATAATATCTCATTTCTATGAATTTCAATCGTGACGAGTTCTCATTTATATAAAAAGTACCTGAATTCAGTTTATCTAACAACTTTTAAGCGAAAATCTTTCTTAGTACGCGCCTACTACTCTAGGGATGAACCGATACCATATCGGTATCGGTTGAGGTATCGGGTTTTGGATCATAGTGAGTAAATATCGGTATCGGTTCATGTTTGCATCGGTTAAGCCTGGTATCGGCCATCTCTAATGGAAACTATTCAAAGTTTATATAGGACGAGGTAAAGCATCACGAAAAATTAACAAAAGTATGTAAACAGACTCAGGTATCTCTCTCGGTCTTGCATTAATAAAACCTTCGAAGACGAACTTATTCGCTATAGAACTGTCGTAGGAAATAAAGATCCCCGTACTCGTGCTCAACTGAGTTCAAAAGCTAACTCTAGCTTCCGCTATCTATAAAAGTTACGCTAATAGGTTAGCGGTTCGTCGTAAACCATACGGAGGAAGGCTTTCATTCACTCTAGTGACTCACTTTCTGTTACTTCTCTTTACCGTTGCTAAAACACATGAGTTTCAGCCTGAGAATTAGCTTTGTTTGGTAAGTCTTAATTGTTTCGTAATGTTAATAAAGGATTCGTTTTAATTAACATCGAACTTAATGGTGTGTTTAATAGTAATTATAATTAAAAATGATAAGGTTATTGGTTAGACTGGTAATGCATCAAACATTGGTTGCAAAGTTTAGAATATATTGGCATCTTTGGCCAAATCGTAGAACATTGATTGCTCATTTTTCAGGAGGGCATCTGGAGAGTCGAATTCCACAATTCGTCCCTGATCGAGAACCATCACCCTATGAAGAGTTAACAGACATAAAAATAGGTAATCACATTCGGAACAGGACAATATGGTCTCGCCGATTTGGTCGCGGGACTAATTGGTCTCACCGATTTGGTCTCGGTACTATTTGGTATCGTGATTATTTGGTCTCGGGACGGGTTGGTATCGTGATTATTTGGTCTCGGGACGGGTTGGTCTCGTGATTATTTGGTTACCTAATTAGTTGCCTCCTTTTCCAAAACAATGGTCCCAATAATTCGTTGCCACCTTTTCCGAAACAATGGTTCCAATAATTCGTTGCCTCCTTTTCCAAAGCAATGATCCCAATAATTCGTTGCCACCTTTTCCACAACATTCTCCTACTAATTAGCTGCCACCTTTTCCAAAATATTCTGCTATTAATTAGCTGCCACCTTTTCCAAAATATTCTGCTATTAATTAGCTGCCACCTTTTCCATAATATTCTCCTATTAATTAGATGCCACCTTTCAAAAATATTCTGCTATTAATTAGCTGCCACCTTTTCCAAAATATTCTCCTATTAATTAGCTGCCACCTTTTCCAAAACATTCTCCTACTAATTAGCTGCCACCTTTTCCAAAATATTCTCCTAATAGTTAGCTGCCACCTTTTCCAAAACATTCTCCTACTAATTAGCTGCCACCTTTTCCAAAATATTCTCCTAATAGTTAGGTGACACCTTTTCCAAAATATTCTGCTATTAATTAGCTGCCACCTTTTCCAAAATATTATCCTATTAATTAGCTGCCACCTTTTCCAAAACATACTCCTACTAATTAGCTGCCACCTTTTCCAAAACATTCTCCTACTAATTAGCTGCCACCTTTTCCAAAATATTCTGCTATTAATTAGCTGCCACCTTTTCCATAATATTCTCCTATTAATTAGATGCCACCTTTTCAAAAATATTCTGCTATTAATTAGCTGCCACCTTTTCCAAAACATTCTCCTACTAATTAACTGCCACCTTTTCCAAAACATTCTCCTACTAATTAGCTGCCACCTTTTCCAAAATATTCTCCTATTAATTAGCTGCCACCTTTTCCAAAATATTCTGCTATTAATTAGCTGCCACCTTTTCCAAAATATTCTGCTATTAATTAGCTGCCACCTTTTCCAAAACATTCTCCTACTAATTAACTGCCACCTTTTCCAAAACATTCTCCTACTAATTAGTTGCCACCTTTTCCAAAATATTCTCCTAATAGTTAGCTGACACCTTTTCCAAAATATTCTCCTAATAGTTAGCTGCCACCTTTTCCAAAATATTCTCCTATTAATTAGCTGCCACCTTTTCCAAAACATACTCCTACTAATTAGCTGCCACCTTTTCCAAAATATTCTACAATTAAT
The DNA here is from genome assembly GCA_019434445.1 of Phalangium opilio. NCBI lineage: Eukaryota > Metazoa > Arthropoda > Arachnida > Opiliones > Phalangiidae > Phalangium > Phalangium opilio. The sequence goes on from JAEQBA010002176.1 coordinate 53,587, forward strand.
TAGCTGCCTTCTTTTCCAATATATTCTCCTATTAATTATCTGACACCTTTTCCAAAATATTTCTATTATTGCTAATAAATTGTTCGTGGTAAGAGGCGGACTTTTAAATACTCAAATAATCTTCTTACCTCCAAACAAGGTTGGGTTGGGTTAGGTCCGGAGACCCATTTGACCCGAGACCCATTTGTTCCGAGACCCAATTGTCCCGAGACCCAATTGTCCCGAGACCCAATTGTCCCGAGACCCAATTGTCCCGAGACCCAATTGTCCCGAGACCCATTTGTCCCGAGACCCATTTGTCCCGAGACCCATTTGTCCCGAGACCCATTTGTCCCGAGACTCAATTGTCCCGAGACCAAAACGGCGAAACCTAATCGGCAAGACCATAACGGCGAGACCAAATTGTTGCGGACCGAATCACATTGGTAAGCCTGTCAAACAGTTTGGTATACTAACTTGTCATAGTCTAAGATGGTGTTTATTCTGTGCGCGATGGTGATGATGGTAGAGTTGGCGAATTCCTTCTTGATGGTCTCTTGAATGAGATCGTCGGTGTCCATGTCGACCGAGGCCGTCGCTTCGTCCAAGATCAGGATCTTGGTGTTCCTCAACAAGGCACGAGCCAAGCAGACCAACTGACGCTGACCGACGCTCAAGTTGTTACCTCCTTCTGACACGGGGTGATCCAGTCCCTGCTCGAGTGATGCCACAAACGATTTCAGGTGCGAGTGTTCCAGGGCGGCCCACAGTTGCTGGTCATCTTTTTGCACAAAAGGATCCAGGTTGAGCCTGAGCGTGCCCGAGAAGAGGACGGGCTCTTGGGGGATGATGGTCAGCCGCGATCTCAAATCGTACAAGCCCAATCCCTTCACTTCCACTTCGTCTATGACGATCTGACCGCGCACCCCCTCGATGAGTCGGAAGAGCGCCAGTGTCAGCGACGACTTTCCCGCGCCTGTCCGCCCCACCACGCCCACCTTCTCTCCAGCTTCGATCGTGACATCGATGTCCTTCAAAACCAAATCTAATCCTTCACGGTATCTGGTGCTGTAGTCCTGGAATATGATTTGTCCTCGTTGAGGCCAGTCAGATGCGGGTTGAAATTCTGGTTTGTCCCACTTGGCCTCGGACTCCAAGCAACAGTATTCGTCAACTCTTTCTATGGAGACGACGTTAGATTCCAAACCCGTAGCGGAAGCGATAAACAATTTTATCGCCTGTAGAAGCTGTGAAATCAATACTTTATCACTAACGAAGGTGTAAAATATCGGTTTTACAATTGCTTAATGAGCAAAATATTTGGGTTTTGCTGCAATTCATCAGCATAGTAACACAAATAAAGTTCTAAAAAGTATTGGTTAATGCAACGTCACAAAGCGAAAATTATTAAACGTAAACTTGTAACAGAATGTTGGCATTAGGTTACCTAACCTAAAACTACATTGTCGCTAAATTTCCTTCAATGATATTTTGCTTGAACAATAGGAGATTTTAGCTTGTGTAAAAGATTTTAATTTACTCGCTTCGTTTTCATTGATAGGGCTTACCCGATCGGCATTAGCTAAGATCAATCCTACAAAATCCGTTGACAGAGTCCCTCTGCTCAAAGTTATGAATATTGCGGTGCAAAACATCAAGCAGTTGCCCAAGATATTGTAGCGAACTGTCAGCCATCTGGAAAGAAATTGCATTTTACATAATTGGAGAAATTAGTAGCGACTTGTAATGTCCGCTTTCCTATCAATATAGTGTAGATGCTGTCACTCCAAAACCAAATAGACGCAATTTAAACTAGCTTTTAATAACGCAATTACAAAACTACCTTTGCGCCATGTTCATCATGTAATTAGCGGCAGTGCATTCGTCGATCAGTTTCAGGAAGTGTCCCTCGAAGTTCTGTCGGGCGTCACACGCCCTGATGACAGTGCTGCCAGCCACTGATCCTCCCACGTGCGAAAACAAAAAGGAATTTCTTAAGCTTGTTATCCGCTTGAATTGACGATTACTCGACATCAAGAAACGCTGCCAAAGATATCGGAAAATCTTCTGTTATAATAGTTACTAGTAGACGCATACACTCAATGGGTAAAACGTGTCCTTTCCAAACTTCTTTAACTTAATTATATTAGTGCCAAATCACTTTTAGCGGTTAAATATTTCAAAGATTGGTAGTGTTATCTTAATATCGCGGGGAAAGTGCTTGGTGGATGTCACAGTTAGAACAGTCATGGCGCCAAGTGCATCCTGTTGCTTAATAAAACTTAATCTTATATAATGTTTGTTAACTTTGGGAAATGTCGATAATAATCGAGCCTGTGTTTAATGCTCTAATTATCATTAGTCTCATTTGAAGAGCTCCAAGCTCTGGCCTGCAACCAACTCCCGGATTATTAAAGATCAAAAGCGAATACCCCTCACTCGATAAGAATCCCGTGTTTAACCTCGACATTTAACAATTGAGATTGATAATGAATAATTATTTATGACTGGAGACTGAAATCTAGTTCATACCTGAAGTAGAAGGTATCCAACGACAACAACAATGAAGGGAATTATGAAAAGTGGTAAAAATATTGCAGTTCCTATCGGGTAAACAACTAAAAATATCACTCCAAAATTAGTTTGCATAAATATTCCAGGTAATTGCTGGTCGAGGGTGTCGATGTCTTGGGAGAAACGATTGAGTATCCTTCCAACGGGGGTCGTGTCGAAGAAGGACATGGGAGAACGAGAAACGCTCTCGAGCATTTTCCCATGTAGACAGTTTGCTGCTCGTAGACTGCGAAAGACGTTCACAGTTACGTTCAAAAAGGAGACAGTGGCTTGGCTTAGACCAAGAGCAACTAAGACCGCTATACGGGTTGCCTTTAAGGCTGGGTTCGCTTTAAAATCTTCCTTCGAGTCCGCACACCACAGAGACAGCCAATACATTGACGCAAAATTAAAGACAACAACACTGGTGATTATTACTTCGATGATCGCATACCATGTTATACCGTAGGCTTTAAAATATTGTTTGTATTGTGATAAGGAAATCTGCAAATGCGCAATAACATTATCACGAGGAAACATTTGTGTGGAGAGGTTTTGTTCTCTTAGCTTCCAAACTCCTCTCGTATATTAAAGAGCACATACGTTTCCTTCTTTGAGCGTCTCCTTAGTCATGAGTTTTGCCTCATCTTCATGTGAGACTTTTTCTTGGGATGCAAAATGAAATCGTTCAACTTTGATACTACAAAAATTGCACAACCAAAATTCATAAATTAACAAAGCGTTTTCAACCATGGAGTCTGTATCGTCTGTATCTTAAGAGGAGCAGTAAACCAGCCATGGTGTTTAGCCCTCGCAGACCGATAACAGTCTGAGGTGTAATTCAAGGTCAATTTAGAAAAAATCCGCTCTCCTATACAGTATTTGCTAGAGGTATTTCTGTTGGTTCTTCCATAGCCTGTCGGTTAGTAGCTAACATTCAATGTCGGTGGTCGCGCTTCGTAGATTTGACAGACCTGCTCTCCGAAATGAGGCAGTATCCTCGTAAGTCCCCTATCTCCAATTTGAAATTTTATGATCCCGATCAGGCTTGGGCTATTCCCATCTAGTTGCTCGAGCTGATCGAGACACGGGGAGAGACAAATTGTGTCATGGAAAAAATAGCGCTTACCGCTCCTACTACAATACAGCCTCGATGTTTCAACTTGAAAAAATCAATAAAAATAAGGGCTATCACTACAAGCTGTGCATGCCACATGGCGGTTGACAACAATAAAACTCGCTCAGTTATTTTGTACAGAACATGGTTAACTTCTATAACTCGAAGCATTTTGGCTTTTCTACTAGCGGTAGAAATTGTAGGTATAGATGACTCACGACGGTTCTTCTTTATTCTCGTTGCTCAGGTCGTTCATGTGTTGTCCAAAATATTCTCTGGCCATTCCTTGACGACTCATGATTTCGTCATAGGTACCCCTCTCGATCATTCGTCCTTCGTTCATGAAGAGGATTTCGTCCACTTCTCGGATGAAGCTCAAGTTGTGCGTCACCAAAACTCTGGTCTGTAAAAGATTGAAAGCTACCTTTGGAGCGAACAAGAAACAGAAGCAGCTATCAAAAGTGGAAGACTCTAAGTGTTTTATTTTCGCTATTATCGAAGTTGCCAGGATTTAAATTAAAATCTATGCGGTTTAGATAAATATGTATATACGAGATATCAAATGAAATTTATTTCACAGTAAAAGTACTGATTATTTTCCGGGACGCTATATTGAACTATTACCAGGATTTAAACCAAAAGACATGCCGACCACACTCATTAACGGATGCTTAGAGCTTTCATAGAAAATATAAGAGTAGCGTTATTTACTTTATTTCGAAGAAATCCCTTTGGTCCGATAACTTCGTTGAAGAGATGCTTGGCCACGTGCGAGTCAACCGCCCCCAACGGGTCATCAAAGAGATAAACATCGTCATCGCGATAAATTGCTCTGGCCACGTTGACCCTTTGCTTCTGACCACCACTCAAGTTGATACCCTATCATGCAAAATTAGTAAACGACCACGTTACTAACAATTTATGGAACAATCAATCATAATAGGTACTCTTTCTCCGATCTCTGTTTCGTCGTCAGCGGGTAGTTGGTCGAGGTCCGGTTGAAGGGCGCAGGCGCGTATGACGTTGTTGTATCTTTCCTGGTCCATTTCGTCGACGAAGAGAATGTTCTCTCTGAGTGAGGCGTTCTGGATCCAGGGTTGTTGAGTGACGTATCCCACTCTCCCGGCCACTCTCACCTCCCCCTCCTCCTTCTGCATCTCGGAAACCAGAGCGGACAAGAGGGAAGACTTGCCACAACCCACTGGACCCACCACGGCCACCAAGGAACCACGGGACACTTTCAAATTGATGTCCTGAAGAGACGCCGCTGCTTCGTCGTCCAAGTTCCAATGAAACGTTCCCTTTTGAATCTCAATCGCTGAAATTTTCATGGAAATAAATTGATGTTAACATTGGTCAAAATTGACCTATTGAGAGTTTAAAAATATTTGTGAACAATCTAGAAGGCCTCTTAATAGTCTTTGACAACGTTATGCTGATTGACTTATTTTACAAATAGCATTTGCAGGAGAGTTGAGTAATTGCGGGGGGTATTATTGTACTAAGCCAGAACTCCTTTTGAATCGCGGGTTAAGTTTACTATGGGAATAAACGTGATTATTATAGGAGGACATTTTTTATTTATACCTTATCCCCTGATTGGAGGGTTAAGTTCTGAAGAAGTTCCTTCCTCAGCGCTTCTACCTTTTACCCACAATAAATTTTCAGATTAAATTCATCCGCTTGTATAGCAATAGCTGACGGAAATAATAAGCGACGTATCTTGTTTTTTAGCCGCATCGAATGATGAACATCTACGATGTGGGTCTTAGTTTGACCTGCCCTGTTGTTGGCGCTGGCGTGAAAGAGAACCAACTTTGGCAGTACAAAATTTTTCTTTCGTCATTGAAGGGAGAATGAATTAGAGAAAAGTGATATTTTTCATTCGTGTAATCGAGGGTAATTTTAAAAAGCAAAAGCAAGTATATACCGACGTTATATTTAGAATGGTCTTAAGGCGGTGTTTATTATTAAAAGTTACGTGTATTTCTCCATAAATAGAGAAGAATTTTAAAATCAAAAGGAAGTACTAGTTTGTCGCCCCGTGGATATTACAATTATAACGTAAGTAAATTTATTGAAGTAATGATTAAGGGTTATATTTTTTATTTTTGTTAGGACGTCGAGGGGCTATTCACTCTGATTTTCTGTACTTCTTTTAATGGGTATTTCCAGAAGCGAATAAGAGAGAAGGGAGACATTAGAGCCTGCTATGGTAACGAGAGTCCGACCAACCTCAAGAAAACCGCGAAAACTTTGCGCAAGTACACAGCTTTTAACCAATTTACTGCAAATATAGTTCTTTAAGTTCTCCGCGGTATCAGGCGGCCTATTTGTCTGCTAGATTTTCATTCTCCAAAGGCTTAGGGCTGTCGATGTTTCGTTCTTGTGTAATTATAACCTCAAGTATGTATTTTATTGAAAATAATTTTTATTTTTTAATATTAATTCAGAATAATTAGTTTTCATCTATTTATTACCTTTAAATTATCTGATTTTGGTATGTTCTCAATTCCCGTGCATCTAAAAGAATTGCACAGCTTGATTTGGTTTATCAACATGAAATTCGGTCATTTTTATCTCCTTCAATGTAAAGTTGTAAACAAAACTACTTTTTATACATCAACCGAGACGTCACCTTCTTATCTGACGTCATAGCTAAGACAGAAGGTAGATAGCCAATCAGTGAAGGGTAGTTGATTTGAGGTTAGTAAGACTGGTGTTACGAGTGTAAAGCATTATGGAGATATAAAGTGTGTCCCTTCTCTCTTATTCCCTTCTGGTATTTCGTTTTACCACTGTTAAAGGATGCGCATCGTGGTACTACTCACTCACACTGTCCGTTCGAGTCACACTTTTATAAATATAACAGTAGTAAAAAATTGAGGTAAAGATTTTAGAACAGTTAAAGATAGCGCATCGAGGGGCTAATGGGGCTATTCACTCAAATATTCTGTAACGCCTGTTTAGTACTATACGATGTGGCTACTATTACGAGCCCAGTCCTTGGATCGTCTTGTTGAAGTTCCTGATTAATTGACATACCGCAATTGGCGTCAATGGCCATCTTCTCCACGTAATGCTTGGTTTCCCCACGATTCAACAAGTTTGCAATTCTCCTTACTGAGACGTGTGTCTGTAATGAATTACTTAGTGGATCTGCATCATTTTGAGATGTTTTAATGAAAGGGAAGGTCAAAGTGATAATTCTATACTATTCTTTGTTGCGAAAATGTTTTGTAATACAAGTTTAAAACATGAAATTAGTTGTCGTTTTTTAATGACGCAACTATAATTTCAAATGTTTCTAAAACAATATAACGATGGCAATCAAAAGTATATGTAATAAAACGAAAAGGCTTGATCAAGCATTCGAAAAGGTGCCGGGTCATAGCCATGTCCCCAATATCCTACCCCTTTAAGCCGTCCTATTCGACTCGGGAAAAATTGACACAATCACGACAGCTAAAGCTAAGCCTATTTTTTGCACCTGCGGTTTCATGTATTTGAGGCGAACTAATGACTAAAGCGGTAGCATAGTTTGCTTAATTGTGGTGCAAAAACATTATTTAAGGTGTTTCAAATCTAATAGACTCGGCAATGAATTTTACCACTCCGAGTTACGATGACGTCACAGAGAGGTATTGCACTGGACGTGTCTCTGTGTGTATCTGTAACTTGTTTAGAGTTGGTTTTAAAAGGATTTTTCTCAAATGACGTAGCTAAAACGATCTGTGATTGGGTGAGAGCCGACTTCCATTGACTGTTACGATAATAAGATGGAAAACCGAAAAGTTCCGTTATATCAAAAAACGACAAATTATATTTTTCAAAAGTCGAGAAATGTTCAAATCATTCAATACCGGAAAACAGTTTATATGTTTAGTAGACCCAAAATAGTAGATTTATCTTTTAACCCTCCCTGACCCCGTTCTTACCAAAACTAGGCTATTTATTAGATCCGGAAACGTTAGCATTGACGTCGCTAATAATCGTACCAACTGAAAGGAGACGAAAGCTTTCCTCGAGGTGAGAACGTTATCGTCGTCAATTAAAACGTACATGGCGAAGCACGGTGAGGTAATCTGAATATTTAGAAGCATTATGTGCAGGAACTTCAAATCAGTATGAACTTAAACAAGTCACGTAAAAAAATAAACGTATTAGCTAGGTGTCGTTGGGGTGGTGATGTCGTGTTAGATTCGTATGTGCTAAAGTAGTAACAGTATTCGTGTTTTCTACTTCGCTAAGGTAATATTAGAGATGGCCTAACGGTTGGGCTGAAATTAAGTTCTTACCACACCTAGCTAAAAAGGTCTTTTCGTCTATCCAACATCCACATACGAACCACTAACATACACACTCACAAAACATAATCGAAAGTCTTTCAAACTCTTAGCCAAAAACCGATTACAACTACATATAGCTGAAATCTCTACACTTTTATGTGCACCCATCATTGATAATAATATTCCAATTCTTGGAATTTTTTCCCTTCGTACCAAAACAGGCATGAGACCAGTTATGAACATATTTATTGCTTGGAAGAGGCCTTGCTTCTTCATGAGTGAAATTTCTTCATTCCTGATTTCAAGAACGATTCTCTGGAATGATCTTTCCCATGCGTACAACTTCAAGACGCGGATTCCGTTCAAGATTTCGCTCATCACTTTCATTCTGTTGTCCTTCAGCTTCATCAGCTCAATCTAATATAAACGAGATGATTAAAGAAACCATTCACAGAGACTGATGGTCGTGATAGTAAAAATTAACATTCGGCTGTCGTAGCTGTTATAAGACGCGAGTTCCAAGAATAAACCTTATTGCGAACGTTATGATTTTCGCCATTATAAGTACTAGAATCAAAACCCGTTTCCGCTTTACCATTCGCGCTTGTTTAAACCAAATAAACCGCCTTCAACCCTCTTTCTCCCACTGTGCAAGTATAGGCTTACAAGTTCACCCTACAATTCGTCTAGATTTCTACTCCATCTTTTCTTTAATTTCGGCCACAATTCTTTTAGAATGCGAACTTTTTGAAAAGGCTTATAACAAACATTTCATTAGCGCGATCTGCTGGAGATGGTTAATGATTTTTGCGTATGGCGCCGATTACGGTCTAGTGCTGTTTTGGTTGGATAACATTTACCTGCAATTCTTTGTATTTCTTGGTGCTGAGATAGTTCAGTGGAAGAAGAACGATGATAGGTACGATGCCAGCAAAAGCTGAAAAGCTCAGTTCTTGATACATGAAGGCGAAACACAATACTAATTGTACCGGGACCGACCACAAGAGGCCCAGTTGCGGTGACAGAATTTGGAATCTGTTCGTGTCCACGTACATTGTGTTCAGTATTTCGCCCATTGTCAAGTCACGTCGATCGCTGCTCGTCAAGCGAATAGTCTGCTTCGACGAATCTCATTAATAAACTAGTGTCCCATAAAGATAACCCTAACTTACTTTTTTGTACAGAACGTGCATGGTGGCGGATTTGAGTCTCAGTCCGAGTTTGGTGTGGAAAATGGCGCTGCCTTCTTGCAACAAAGATTGCACCAGACCGGCCAAACCGTAAAGGCAAGCGTAAAAAATCCCCTTCCACAAAGGATCCTCGCTCGTCGAGTAGTCAATAATGGAACTGAAAACAAATGTCAATAAACTGCTTAACTCGATTCCAAATTTTGCTTAATTCATTGCATCGTGGCCAGCAAATTGCAATCTCAACTTCTGTTGGAATCAGTTTATAAGAATATTCAGAGGAATGGAAACATTCAGACCAGGTGTGACCCACAGAAACAGGAATTGTTATTGCTCATTTGATTGGAACTTTCTCTACGCTTCAGTACAAAGCAAAGAGCCAACTAACACCAACAAAGGAAATTAACTACACGTTTTAGTTTAAACCATGTACAATCTCATTCTTTTAATTTGGAATTTAATCTTATATTCTTGATTTTCCATAGAAAATCGCATGGGCTGTTAGGCTGTTATGACGTTTCAGAAAAAGTGAATTTGTTTACCCTGTCAATAGGGCAGGACCGATAGACACTGCGTCGGACAGAACTTGAAAGACCACTCCAGCTATCAAGCAAGGCCCGACAGTCTTCAACAATGGCCAACTGATTGATTTGCTTTGATATACGGTTGTATTTCTTTCTTTTGAAAATCTTTTCATTTCCATTTGATCATTCTGGGTCTCAGTTTGGGCTTTCCAGTGTTTTTCGAAAATGTGCGAGACAGTCAGCGCTCGTTCTGAGTCATTCAAGTCGTACACATCCGATGGCTCAAGGCTTTTCTTCCAACCTTTCCACAATGCGCTACAATTCGTTCAAAATATAATAAGTTGCATTGTAATATCTTCTTCAAAATAGGACAATTTATAAGAGCTCAAGAACGAGAAGAGATTTACCTGGTAAGCCATGAATGAACCACGCTTGAACAAAAAGATGAGTCATCTTCCCTTGATTTCTTAAATGTTTTAAAATAATCATAAAATATAATGGAGAATTTTAATGGAAAATTAAGTTTATATTGTAAGCAGGCCCGGATCGCCCATAAGGCAGACGAGGCAGCTGCCCAGGGCCCCGCTGTTGAGAGTGGCCCCGCTAAATATCAAATGCCGCCGGGCCGTTTCAGAATTGCAAAATTTTTCTTTGCAAATTAACTTTATTTCAATAAATCGAACTGTTCGAGAATTCAGATTACATTAACATAATTGGGAACATAGTAGAAAGCCCATGTTGCAATGAAAACTGGACTAAAAGCTTTCCCAAGAACGAGAATTACAAGCGTTCGTGATTGCTCATAATCCAGGCAGACGATGCGCGAGCAGTTTTGTGAAGCGGGAATGCGTGATCTATTAGGCCATGACACAATTGTGGATGGAAACTGGAATCAAAATATAAGCAGACGAGATTCTGAAATAAAGTCCTCGAGGATAGGGAGTAAATTCAGCTTGTAAATTGCTTGTAATGGCTTCAAGAGACAGGGACATTGGGCGTGACGCATCTGGAAGTACTAAGCGGAAGGCTGATCAGGATAAAAAGAAGAAGCAAAAAGAAGTTATTGCTAAAACACGTAAATTGACGGACGTTTTTTAGCAAACCTGCAACCGAACTTCGTGAAATCATCCAGCCGGAGTCCGGAGATTCTAATTCCGAAGGCGAATCGAATGTCTCAGTTCAAAATGTGGAGCAACCACATGCCCAGGATGACCTGGAAGTTTCTTTTCAAGAAGTTATTGACCAGCCACCACCAATCCCGTCAAAATAAAGCAGAGATTGCCAATATTCTACTGATATAGCAACATGGCCTTCCAGTATTAAAGACATCGATCAGGACTACTGGATTTATGAAGGAAGAGAAAAATGTCAGCATAAAGATGCCGACTTCAGCATCTCTGCGAAATTGGATCAGAATAAAAAGTCACCAAGACAATGCCAAAGGTCCTACTTTACTCATGTTCATGAGCCTTCAGGATAAAGCTATCCAAGGAGTTGGCTTTGCTTCTCACCAACTAATGGAAGGCTTTACTGCTTTCCTTGTAAGTTGACGAATCTACGAACTTGCTTATTTTCCACCGATGGTTATCGAAAGTGGAAAAACGCAAGTACAGAAATTAAAACTCATGAGAGTACTCAACCGCACAGAGATGCTATATTGTCCATTTTAAATCGAAAAGGCAAAGGAAACGCAAAAGTTGTAGATTCAGCGTTAGTTATTCAAATTGAAAACGAACGAAAATACTGGGTGACTTTGTTGGAACGAATAGTTGCAGTTATCAAATTTCTTGCTCAGCGGGGCTTACCGTTTCGAGGAACCGATGAACTGATTAGTTCTCCAAACAATTAATGGTAACTATTTGGGCATACTGGAGCTTATTGCAAAGTTTGACGATTGAAACGATTTGTCAAGTTTCTCGATATGGACGGTCACACCGGTGAGATGATATTTGAAAGTCTCGTCTCATTTATGGAGAGTCACGAAATTCCTTTAGAAAAATGTCGGGGTCAAAGCTACGACAACGCGAGCAACATGAGTGGAAAGTACAGCGGTGTACAAGCCCGAGTAAAGAATGTTTGTCCTTTCGCATCATTCGTTCCATATTTTGCTCACTCTCTAAATCTTGTCGGATTAAATGCAGCTAATTGTTGTGGAGAGGCTAGCCGATTTTTTATGTTTTTGGAGAATTTGTACACTTTTTTTTCGGCGTTGACAAACAGATGGAGCCTATTGATTGCTTGGTTTCGAAAATGTGAAGTCAAACCATTGACTCTGAAACATTTATCTGAAACACGGTGGTCTGCACGCGCGAATGCCACAAAAGCCGCTCGACAAGGTTTTGCTTCAGTTAGAAACGTGTTAACTAACATATCGAATGACAAAAACCAAAAAAGCGATTGTCGACAACAAGCCAGGGGTTTACACAACAATATGGGGAAACTTGAGACGGGTATTTTGTTAATACTGTGGGATCGCACCTTGCAGAGATTTCAAATGACTAGCGCTTATTTACAGTCGGCTACTCAGAATCTAAACACAGCCTGTGGTTTGTACGATTCATTGCATGGTTTCGTGAAAACTCTCAAATCGGCGTATATCGACATCAAGAATGAAGCGAAGAATTTGACTGGATGTGATGTTTATCACGAAGAAATTACAAGGAAGAAGATCCCCAATAGAAGGTATTTTGAGAAGACATGATCTTCAGTTGTCGACCCAACGGTGGAAACAATGACAGCTTCAAAAATATTTCAGGCACAAGTTTACCTGCCAATAATATATAACATTCTTTCTGAACTTACAGAACGGAGATCAGCGTACCGTTCACTTGAAAACGTGTTTGTATTTCTTCGAAACCTGAAGACATTATCAGAAGGAGAAATAAAGCATGGATCAGATCGTCTACTCAACACTTATCCCGAAGATTTGGAGGAAAACTTTGTGAACGAATTAACTCAGTTTGTCAGCCTGTTGAAATCGGATGCTGCTTCCCAATTGGAAACCGAAGACGAGCAATACGAATTAATATTGTATCGTTTTATTACACAAAATGAATTGAAATCAACATACCCCAATATTGAAATTTTACTCAGAATTTACTTGTCGCTTATGATCACCAATTGCAGTGGCGAAAGATCCTTTTCATTTCAAAACCTCGCAAAGAGCGACAATGATACAAGATAGATTGAACAGTTTAACGCTCTTAAGCGTAGAACATGAATTGCTGGACGAATTGGATCTTCTAACTATAATTAAGTCATTTGCTAATGCCAAATGCCGAAAAATTTCAATTTAGCAGTACCAATTAAAATGTATTGAATATAATTATAAGCACTTTGTCAAAGATTTCGATATTAGTGAATAAACATGGAATTTTTAACCTATACTAAAAAAATCAGGGGTCTCGCGTTAGCAATCTGCCCTAGGCCCCGCATTGGCTAGATCCGGGCCTGATTGTAAGGGAAAATTAAGACTATCATTATGCATGACGAATTAGACCTGGCAAACAATGCATCTAGCTGCACGTTTACCTTGAGCGCGTGCCTGACCTCGTGTTTCTACTAAATAATTAAATCACAGATACCCCAATGGCGGCCTCGCCCCTGTGTGTTGGTTTCTCTTTTGTTCAGTGGCGTCGCTAGGCCTTTTTTGGGGGGCTATAGCTCCCCCAAATTCCAAACTTAGCCCCCCCCCCAAAATAATTCGTAAACCCTACCAAAAAATTGCTGTTAGCAACCTAATATTCTGTAGCAATATATAAAAAAAATTATAATGATAGATTCGTTAACTTCGTACATGAAATCCCGTACGCTACCCGTGAAATCCAATTTAAGAAATCCGAAATCAATGCTGATTTCGAAATCAAATAAAAAATCCGAAATCAGTAACGAAATCCAAAATCAGTAAAGAAATCATAAAATCAGTAAAAAAATCACAAAATCAACAAAGAAATCACGAAATCAGAAGCAAAATCAGTAAAGAAATCGTGAAATCCATTACAAAATTCACGAAATCCAAAATCAAAAGTAATCACAAAACCGACGAAATCACGGGGAAAAATCTCAAAATCCGAGGAAATCACGCGAAAAACTTCAAAATCCAACGAAATCAAGGGAAATATCGCAAAATCAGTCGAAAACACGGTAAAAATCCGACGGAATCAAGGGAAAAATCTCAAAATTCGATGAAACCCATTGGAGGGAGGGAGTCCCAATAGTGTGGACTAAAAGCTAACCAAAACTAAAAATAAACTTAAGACGAGTGAAATTCCTTCGTAATAGGTTCCGTAGTTTTTATCAATAGAAGGTTGTATATCTTTAAAATACGAAGTTTCACGTTGACACAAATTTACGGATTGTTTTAAAGGTCTACACATTTTCCAATGAACCCATTATGCAATTTTTTTTATTAATTTCTTATAATAACTAGTTTGCCCAGATTTAGCCCCCCCCCCCCAAATTTCAAACCCTAGCGACGCTACTGCTTTTGTTATCGACGAATTTGTCTATACATAAAAAAGTAGTATTTATTCACATGCATGCGCGAAATGTAAGTCGAAAACAACAAGCGAGAAGGCTGGAACTCCTAGCAACCAGTGTTGAACTCGTAATACATAAACAACTTATTATAAAATGTGTGGAGTATTACCATTTTGGCTTCGACTGGGTACATATGTTTTTCGTACCGAGGAGAGACGTCACTCAGTGTGTGTAATACGAGGGTAACTACTACTAAAGGGTAAATTACCGACTCAATTACTAACCCGAAATAGTCGTCTCTGTCGTTCTGAAAAATTACACGTTTTTATTTTGCCGCAATAAAATTATAAAATTTAAAATAAACCTTGGCTTACTCTAAAATAGTATTTCATGATGGTGGATCTCAGTGTGATAGTTTGCGTTAGTGTTAAGAGGAACCAAAACAATGTCAGGATTCCGGACAACACCGTGCCACCAACTCTGCCGTATATCGTGAGGAATAACGCCAAGATCTGCAAGATGCGACCCCAATTTATTTTAATCAAAACGTGGACTTTTTAAATAGTCTTACGTAAGTTCCAAATTGAAGTACGACCACCAAATTCTCAACGACTTGAAAATCACCGTAGTGTATGTGTTTTCCAAATTTCAAAACGCTAATTGCGGCCAGTAACAAAGTCAAGAACTGAAAACCAAAAGCAAAACCAGTACCTACGTTTTAGGAACTTTTCGGACATTCGCCTTTAAAATAATTTCCCAAGAGGAGGACTAATTGGTGCCGAGGAGGTCATCCTGTAGAGCTCATTTTGTGTCTTACAACGATGATCCTCGCTCACTTACACTTTTCGTAAAGGAAAGATGAGAACAACGGACTCTCCGCCGCTCTGACTTGGTGATCAACGCGATTTCCAATGGAAGGAACAACCAGAGTATCGCGCATGGCACCCAGACCAGGATGGTCTTTTGAAAACAAGGAGTAAAATCAGGATCATCCGTGTACCATGTCAAATTACCGTCCTATTGAATATTATTATAGAGTTGATAAATAAAACGCAAACGCCATCAATTAATATATTCAGAACACTGTTAATATAATAAACACGTAACATACCCAAAATGGAGAATTACAAAAGTCATTCATGTCAAGATGAAAAACAATTTACTTATGGTAACACTAACTTTGAGCAAATTGTTTAAGAGATAGTCGCCGTGGCGCTACCGGGTATCTAAATAATACTTCCAACGTTTTGCATCAAACCCGTTACTTTGATATTTAAAAGACCTTGAACGAGTCTGAAAATCGTGTAACGCAAGTGAATTTTAACACGAATTCACCTACATTGTAGCTGAATAACAAAATTACAGACTTCAGGAAATAAAATCGTTCTTTTATGAACCGTACATTTTGTCCTTACTCGCGACGCAAAATTATAATCTATGAATTCTGATTACAGACTCTGTTTGCTGAACTTGATGAGTAAAATTGATTGGACAATTTATCTTTTTAAAGATAGTTTAATCCTTTAATGAATAGAAGAATTCATTTCAATTTGACGAAAGATGCGAAAGGTCTAAATATCAAATTACAAAGACAAGTCACGTAAAAACATTTTCCGTATTAGCTAGGTGTGGTAGGGGTGGGCATGGCGTGTTAGTTTTGTATTTTCTAATGTATTCATGTTTTCTAACTCGTTAAAGTCATATTCGAGATAGCCCTACAGTTGGGGTACATTAAGTTCTTACTACGCCTTGCAAAAAAGGTATTATCGTCTATCCAACATACACATACAATTCAGATAATTAACTGTAAGAG
The DNA here is from genome assembly GCA_019434445.1 of Phalangium opilio. Lineage (NCBI taxonomy): Eukaryota > Metazoa > Arthropoda > Arachnida > Opiliones > Phalangiidae > Phalangium > Phalangium opilio. The sequence goes on from JAEQBA010002176.1 coordinate 69,528, forward strand.
TACCACATTTAGGCTCTACATGGAGGTTTGTCATAGAAGTGTTAGCGGGAAGACTGGGCCTTACGCTATTGATCAGCGCGTCAGAGGTCCAACCTGTAATTATTGACAAAATGTGACAATCTTTTGAGATATTTCTCGGCTGTTTCGCCACGTGTAATGCTCAACAATATCATTGTTAATTAAGAAATTACTTGGTCTTCCTTTATACCTTAAATAAAAATGGGAGTCCAATGTGACGAAACGTCTGTAACTATGAACGCAAAGTTTAATGGTTAAAAACAGATGATCTTGAAAGGGTTTGCCACAAAAGATTGAGATTCCCTGACTATATATTTTTAATAATTTTCGCATGGGCTACTGTTTATTATCAAAGAAGCTGTTCAGGCCATGGGACAAACGATCTTCCTCTTACATTTCAATAACGAAAGCCCAACCTTCAAGCATTAACATCCTTGGAATGAACTCTTCATTTTTGCCCCCAAGTTCATATTCGTTGTAGGAAAGGTTACAAAATACCCCTTTGATAAAATGCAGAACAAAAATAGGTGACTTTATTTAACCGCGTAAATAGGCCAATAGTGTAATCCTTAAATGAATTGGACCGTTCTTTTAAAATTGGAGGAGAAATCCAAAATTCTAAATATCATGTAACTAAGAAGAAAACCATGTCAAGGCTGTACAAAATACAAAAAGCTTTTAAGGAGATGTATTAGAGTGTTAAGTATGGGCGTGTCAAGAAAATTGTGTGAAGTATTAGCGTTACTAACATAATAAGCTTGGATCATGAGTTAATAATATGTTAGCTCCCTATAAGTTACTCAGGCTCCATAGGCGTAATGTATCCAGCGATTTCTTCTCATTTCGCCCGCGCGGGAAAAAATCCGAATGTTGCGCTCACTCTTGTCGAAAAAAAAATCCCGCTCGTACTCCTCGACCTCGAGTCGTCGGCAGCTTTTTCACCAAGGGAGTGTTTTAGTCGTAAATATTTATGTTTTAACAATTTAATATTAAATCACGGCGTTTGTGTCAGTACTTAATTGTCACCCCTGCCTCCAACCTTGCAAGGGAGAGGGAAATTCCTATTATCTATCTCACTTTGCGCATGGGCGAAATTTCAAACCCAGCACTCAGGGGTCTCCGAAGAGATACAGTTCCTTGCAATTTAACACTCGATTTCCATCAGCGCGTGTAACATGTATTTGGTGGTCAGCTTTTGGTCCAGTTAGGAATCCATAAAACGTTAGTGGATAATCAAGCCTGGATTAAAGAATTGAGTTCTTAATGGATATGACTAGCCGATCGCCGCGTACTTCTTTCTTAATGCTAACGATGGGAGTAGAAGCAAAAATTGATTTATGCGAACATGTTTGCTCCGATTTGCCAGCTGCGAACGCGGTGACAGATACAAACACACAGTGTCCAATGTAATACCTCTCCGTGACGTCATCTACACTGGGAGAGGTAAACAAAACCCCAAAGAACCGATTTTAATCACTAATCATTTGCAAAACAGATTACTCGATATACAAATATTCTTTACCTTCGTTAGGGAGAATGGGATGAAAACTGTAAATTAAGCAAAGGAACCATTTCGCCCCTTGATTAATTGAGAAGCAATTTTTCCTTCCTACGAGATTAACATCGGCATTCGTAAATTTTCGTGTTTTATTGGGTCGATTTTGTTAAATTTTCGGTTATCGAACGCAGTCCGAACTGATGGAATCCTGTTTCGATTGATTCATAATAAAATGTTTTCGGTAAATGTAATTGTTCTTGAAAAAGCGTAGATATGTAATTTTTTCAATTAATTTAGAGGGACTAGATCGATTAACTGTAAAATCAGTTGATTGAATTAAATATTGATTAAGGATTGAGTGGATAAAAATAACTAGAAAAAAATTTCAATATCTGAAACTTCAGTCAATTGATAAACCTCACACATATCGTTTGTTTTTTCGGCCTTGGTCCAAACCAAGACGTTTTTATATAATTATGGTATGACATGGCATCCTATACACTGCTTGATCGAAACTATGTCTATGTTTTTTAATGTAGATGCTTTTGGTGATACACCATTTGTCATATCTATGAAAGATACTACATTCTTTAATCTAATTGGCTAATTAAAATTTGCCCTGAATTTGAAAATAAATTGGGCAGGCTTTTCTTCCACGTGGAACAATTATTTATTTTCTACAATTAAGTACTAATTTAATATATTGATCTCACAGCTTCTACAGACGATCAAATGGTTTATACCTGACATTACGGGTTTGGAATCAAACGTCTCCATAGAAAGAGTTGACGAATACTGTCTTTTGGAGTCCGAGGCCGAGTGGGAGAAACAAGAATGTCAACCGCCAACTGACTGTCCAGAACGATTACAAATCATATTCCAGGACTACAGCACCAGATACCGAGAAGGATTGGATTTGGTCTTGAAGGACCGGAGAGAAGGTTGTTGTGGTGGGGCGGACAGGAGCCGGAAAGGCTGGCGCTCTTCCGTCTTATCGAGGGGGTGCGCGGTCAGATCGTCATAGACGAAGTGAAAGTGCAGAGATGGGGCTTGTCCGATTTGAGATCGCGGCTGACCATCATCCCCCAAGAACCCGTCCTCTTTTCGGGTACTCTCAGACTCAACCTGGATTCTTTTCAACAAAAAGATGACCAGCGACTGTGGGCTGCACTGGAACAATCGCACCTGTAGTCCTTCATGGCGTCACTCGAGCAGGGACTGGATCACCCCGTGTCAGAAGGAGGTAACAACCTCAACGTCGTGCAGCGTTAGTTGGTCTTCTTGGCTCGTGCCTTGTTGAGGAACACCAAGATCCTGGTCTTGGACGAAGCGACGGCCTCGCTCGACATGGACACCGACGATCTCACTCAAGAGACCATCAAGAAGGAATTCGCCAACTCTACCATCATCACCATCGCGCACAGAATAAACACCATCTTAGACTACGACAAGTCAATATTGTCATAACAACCTTGGACGGCGGGGAAAAGACAGACCACAAAAATGGATCCCATAAGACGCCCCAAAATTGCTCGTCTCCCCTCCCGAAAGGTATAAAAGGCAGCCCGGCTCAAAGCGTCTTGTAACGGAGGTCGAAGGGACGAACGCTGCACAAGCGAAGCCGTTCGATTCAGGGTAAGATCGCCAGCTGAAAAAGCCAGCTCCTATCCCTTAGACTAAGCCAGGGTACCGAGAACGAAAAGGTCTTGCCCTTAGCGAAATCTCCTCCGTACGGGAGCTCTCCACGTACCGTCGCGTTCACGTCGAATATATCCGTCCGTCCAAGGCTTAGCTTACCTACGGCCTCCTAGTACTGTATATTTGCCGCTGATCGTTAATAAAATATAAAGTTAAAATTCAAATACTACGCCTCGTTACTAATTCCTACGTAACAATATACTGTTGTGTTCTTGTAATAATTGTGAGACGTGCTTCTAGTAATTAAGTTTATTCAACAATAAATAGGTAAAACAATACTAAGGAAAGCGTACATCGACTTACTACCTTCGGCGTCCAAGCGAGAAGTCCCGATCTCTAAAACCCCAGTCCCGTCCTTCTTACAGGCAAAACCCTGACGTCATGTTAAGCATGTGTCGTCTCCTAGTGGCAGTTATAGGAACTATTCTATTGAGTTGTTGTTTGTTACTGAATATAACAATATCCCCCGTTTTGGTTTTGTACTAATGCAATTACAAGGTAAATAGTAAAGTAATATAGGTTGCATGAACGGAATTGCAGACGTTACGGAAAATTAAAAGTCAAATGTTATTGTCCTAGCGTGTTATCCGTACACGGAGAGTTCAAGTGTCATGAAAACGCTCTGGCATACGTCTTTGACGTTGTGGGCGAGTGTTCGATAAAGTTAAAGGGTCAGCGTCATAGTTAACTCTGGGTGGCTTGGGTTCCGTAGGGACAGGTCGCGGTGCGTTTAGCGGTCGAATTGGTTGCACGACGGGCTCGCTAGAGGTATGCTCATATTCTGGACCTGTTGGCGATTGATGGAACCAGGAGTTCATAATAACCCCCTGATGGAGCGTTTCCCATAGGAAGAAGCCAGTCTCGTTTGGTTGAGGTGATGTAGGTGCAGCGGATTCATGACGAGCTCTGATTTGGTTTCGATGACGGCGTAACGTCTCGTTATCGGTTTAGATAACGTACATTGGGGGCGATTCTCTAACTTTTTAAACGAGTTATCGCAAGTGATAACTATCGTCTAAACGGTTGTTGGGGGCAATTCTCTAACTTTTTAAAGGAGTTATCGCAAGTGATAACTATCGCCTAAAGGGTGTCAACCTTTTGCCGTCTATGAGAGCGTGATTTACTACTAGGCGATTAGTCAAGGTGTCATTAAACCTTGAACGAAAATCGGCGGTTGTCTCGTGAATTATCCTCGTGCTGATAAAAAACAAGGTGGTCAATTTAAACTTTTACCGTTTTTAATTATCACGAGAGTGATAACTTATCGACCTTCGTAACTCTTTCGAAATTTTGTTTCACATCTACCTAAAGCTCACGAAGAACATGTAGATAATCCAGTCTACAAACTCACTTTGGAGAAAACTATCCAAATAAATGTTTTCAAAGTATTTTTAAGTCTTTCATGGCATAGGTGAAAGCCTAATAAATTAAACGTTGAAATTATTAATTGGGTCGAATCCCATTGAATGGAATGTCTTGTTCGATCGAATCCCGTTGGACCGAATATAGCAATTTGGGCGGATTTCCAATCATGAATTTTCCTTTAATTTGTGATTTTTTTTCCAATTGTTGTTTTTTAAGTTAGTATTTATTCGTATGATCAGAGCTAATGGTTTCATTTATAATGCAAATATCTTAGTACAAAATAAAGAACAATATTATTCAAAAAGGAGTAACGTTATATCAGATGTGAATATAAAATGTAATTTTTGGAAAAGGCATATTAATTTGGAAAGTCAATGAAGATAAACTTCAATATATAAGCTATTCCACGTAAATATTACCATTGAGTCGAAAATCGCTCTTTGGGCTATAAATTGTTTTAAATTTGGCTACAATTGTACAAATCTGAATTCGGTCCAACGGGATTCTATCCAATAGGAGTATACCTATTAGAAATACTAAATTATTATCACAACTGATCAGTTAATAAATGGCTTAAAGAAGGTTTTTAAATTTAAGTTAAAATCTTATTTCCTGACTATTTAAAATTAAATACCCCTTTAAAAAATTTTATATTTCCCTACCCAACACAGCTGTTAATACTTGAAAGCCCTAGCTCCTTAAATAAAAAACCGAAAAAGAACATAAAAGGGGAAAATGGACTGGGTTCCAACTGCTAATGACGCGATTTGTGGGGATTATTTTGAGGCAAATTCCTTTCGAGAAAACGCTTCCATTAAAGCATATACAAGCAGGCGATTACTTCTTTATTTATACCGGAATAAAATGATGAGTCCCATAATTAAAATTTTAGACCTGGTATTGTTCTGTTGTGCAAAATAACTTAAGGTGCTTATTTAACTTTGTTAATAGAACTTACAGAAAAAAATACGCTAGAACTAAACCTTCCCCAAACCACTCAAGCGTTGCAAATAGGCATTTAAATTACATGAAAAAAGGCAATCAACATCTACATAGATTGAGGAAAATAGACTGATTTTTTTGAAAGGTCAATAATAGACTATTTATAATTTGAATTACATATCATATTAGATACGTACATTGTACATTCAGCGTTCATCATTCGTTCATTCACTCTAAATAAATAAACTTTGTTTAAGTATATCACACGTGAAATCGTGATCAATTTGTTTAATTTATTCAATATCACTTCTCAAGAATTTGCTAGAATACACTCACAGTCACAGCCTACGCCGTTGAAAATATATCAAAATAGTTCTTCCATTCATGTACAGATGAGGCTGGGTGCATTTGATAAAGTATACTGTTTTTAACGTTGTTGATGATAAGCTTAAAGTCTATGGGATAATGGGAATGCTTCCATGTTGTGACTCTAGAGGTATTATATGTTCTCATCTCTTTGGTCGCATGACATGTTTGCTCCGCACTTTGTAGCCTAAAGTACGCGTAAACGCTAAACCTCGGAATATAAAAGTTATATTTTCCTGCTATGACGAGAAAGTGTGACAAGAACTGTAAGTTCAAAGAAGGAGGTGCTAAACACAGTGAAAGTTTTTGTGTGACAATTGAAATAAAGGACATGGTAAAAGACTATCATACATTAAAGCAAAGCGCGGGTCCAGTGGATCCCCTACAAGTTGACTTTCCTTACGAACTCCAGTTTTGGCTTGGCGAAGGCAGGAGGCATCTGTGGGCGGGATTTATAAGTGCCCATATAAATCCCGCCCACTAGGCTTTGCCAAGCCAAAACGGGAGTACAGGAGGATAGTCGCCTTGTAGGGGATCCACTGGACCCGCGCTTTGCTTTAAAGAAATCATTGTCAGCAATGAAGAAAACATTGAAACAACTAACAGACGATGCAAAATCATACGGAGGGATATCAGAGGAGTATTAAAGCACGATAGAGACAATTTCGAATACATTACAAGAACAAAAATGCAATTTTGCCACAAATAAAGAGAAATGCAAGAAAGAAATTTTGAATTTGAAGGTTAAAATACGACAGTAGTAAATAAAATTCAAGTTCCATCAACTATTGACAATGATATACGGGTCCTACATCATATGAGACCTAAATCATCAGCTACAAATACAAGTATTGGAGAAACTGGATCTAAACAGCAACGGTAGCAACATTTTAACCTGTCAATACTACGATGTAATCATATCTTGAAGCAAAAATACCTCACCCAAAAGACGCTAACGACTTTTCGACTGACCCACATTAAAAAAACTCACTACTGAACACAAACAGAACAAATAATAACAACCGTGCCTGAGCCATGACCACTGACAGAATAAATATCAAACTGCAAGTTGCATTTCTCTACGGACTTCGACAACTATTTGGTGGAAAACTGCTCCACAGACTGAACAGATAACCAGATGTGAACCCACCTAACCAGTTAAGGTATCAGTGTAAGGGGATACGTCAAACCTATAAATCCAAACTTCCTCTAGCACTTTTTAAATGCTACATATCATTCGTTCCTCGAGCGATCATGAAATAGCACTGGACGAAAACATTTGGCCAGTTGCTGTTTCTTGCCGTAGTTTAAGAAAAGTCAGTCAGATAAAGATTCGTAGAGGATTGAAGTGGAATTCATAACAGTCGGACGCAACGCAATTTAGTACAGGCGAAGGCAGGGCATCGTGCGCAAAAGGCGGACTTTTGCGCACGATGCCCTGCCTTTGCCTGTACTAAATTGCGTTGCGTCCGACGTTTATGAATTCCACCTTTGGACCATAAACGAGGACGAAGTAACTTTACAATGGTGAAGCTAACTTTCATGGATATTGACTCAGAAATCATTTTAAATCACATGGTGAACTTGGGTATCGAAGGTGCACAAGTCTCGCATTCGAGTTTCGGAGGAGACTACTGGAAAGCTGATTTCCATATAGATTTTATCATAGAATCATTTTTGTTGGGCTATCGTGTGTGTTGTCCTCAGTCGTGGTGACATCCGGTCGTGTCGGCTGTATGGGCGCTGCTGTTTAGCATCCTTCGACAGGCTTAGGTGACGATGTTTGTTGTTGAGGGCTTGCCGATGGTGTTGCGTGTTGCGGAGTGGTTGTGGGGGATAAGTTGTTGCGTTGGCCAAGGCTTGGCGTGACTGATATTTGCTTTCGGTTTTGCTTAGTTTGTCGTTGACCCTGACTTGCCGGAGTTATTGTCGATTGTCTGACGTTAATCGTCGGGTAGAAGGTGATGGTTCGCTGTGGGCGGACCGCTTGAGGAACTCTTGCTTGGTCTCGTTCCCTGTTCGCATTAAAAGTTTGATTATTAAGCTGCGTATGTTCTGAATTTCTAGGCAAAGCGTCGGTTTTAAATCGAATTTGGTTGTATTAGAGAAGGCAGTGGCCCGTCGTTTCTATCTCGTACATTGTTATTCCCAGTTCTTTAACAATCGTGCCATCAATCCATTTATGACCTCGTCCGTAATTTCTTGCTGTGACTGTCCGTCTCTTCAATACATTCTTGTCCTGGTTTGAAGCGTGCTTGGGGTGGAATAGATCCAATCTGGTCCTGAGTGTCCTGTTTAACATGTTTTCTGCCGGGGATTTTCCACCGTTGACGGGCATTCTGCGGTAATTTAGCAAAAATCGTGACATCCTTAGCATAAGTGATCCTTCTTTGTACTTGTCGAGTCCTTGCCCAACCAGCTCCGTTTCTGCTGATGATCCGTTCGTTTTGGTTGCGGATTGAGCTTGTAAAAAACCAAACCAAGGAACAAGAGCAGCTACAAGCAGTCATGTAAATGGCCGAGCTTGAGCTTGTGCAGAAAAGGTTTAAAATATTTCAAGCAAAATCCTGTTTTACGAGCTACAATCGTGCATGTTAATGAGCCTTAAGAGGGGAAAGCTGGCGTGTGAGTTGGTCGTAGGTCAGCTTAGTAGTCTGCCGTTTGTGGTGACGTTTCTAACTACCTGCGGTTTGAGAAGTGGTTTAGCCAAGGGTAGTTGGGATCTGGTCCGACGGGACATCAGCCGTTGTGCGGGTGACGCGTGGACGGCTTCAGTGGGCGTGTTACGCCATTCGAGCAGCGCAAGGTAGAAATCTTGCTGGGTGTGTTCGAGTTTTTTGAGGAGATTCTTTGCGATTTTAACTGCAGACTCAGCCTTGCCGTTACCTCGGGGATAATAAGGTGAGGACGTCTTATGTGTCTGCGAATTCTCGAAATGCCTGGCTGTTAAAGGGCAGTCCATTATCCGTCAGAACGGTTTCCGGGATACCATACCGAGCAAACTGGCGTTTGCAGATTTCGACCACGGTGTCCGCTTGGCTATCCGGGAGGGGATCTAGTTCCCAAAAGTCTGAGTAAGTGTCAACAGAGATTAGGTATTTTCTCGAGTTCGCGTCGATCGTGAAAAGATCCATGGATATATTTTGCCATGGCAATTCCGGGAGAGGTAGAGGCAGCAGTGGTTCCTTAAACTGTGCTCGTTGAAATTCATTGCAGGTGTCGCATTTGGTGACGAGGTCCCGAATGTTTTCTTCATTACCCGGCCAGTATACGGCTTCTCTAGTTTTGCGCATGCAGGCGGGCACGCCAACATGACTGGTATGGAGTATGTCCATAGTTGCCGCGTGCATCGACTTCGGAATGACCACCCGAGGGCCTTTGTAGATTATTCCTTGATCAAGTGTGAGCTCTTCACGACGATAAGAGTAATATACACGGAGCTCTGGTGGGATTTTAGCCATGCGGCTCGGGAAGCCTTTTTCGATTAGTGAGGCGAGTTTTTGTAGTGAGGGGTCTTCCTTGGTATGACGGCGAATTTTTCCTAGTTGCCGGTTAGTTACATGAACATGGTCAGCATGGTCAATGCCTTCTAGGAAAGTATTAAAGCGGTTTTCTTCCCGGAGCGAGAATACCAAGCAATCCGAGTGAGTATCAAGTTCTTCCGCTTGAAGTGGGGAAGGTATTGTGATTCTACAGATGCAATCAGCGATCAGCATGTCGGGCCCTTTTTTGTATGTTACGGTGAGATTATATTGTTGGAGCTTGAGCAACATACTTTGCAGGCGTTTGGGTGCGGAAAGTAGCATTTTCTTCCAGATATATTCTAGAGGCTTTTGGTGTGTCTCTACTATGATGTGGGGGTGCCCGCAAAGATATTGGTGAAAGCGTTGGCAGGCGAAGACGATACTCAGGCATTCCTTTCCAATTTGCGCGTACCGACGTTCTGTAGGTGTAAGGGTACGAAAGGCAAAGACGACCGGTTGGTTGTTTTGAAGAATAGTGGCACCTAACCCGATTTCGCTGGCGTCACACTGGACTGTGACGGGCTCCTTGGCATTGTAGTATCGTAAAACATTGTAGTACGGTAAAACTGACCACAAGTTTTTTATGGCTGCAAAAGCTTGGGTCTGCGGTTTACCCCAGGTCCAAACCGCTCCTTGATGTGTTAGTTGTCGTAGAGGTTCGAGGTAGTCTGACAGTTTGGGTAAAAACTTGGCCAAGTAGTTAGGGAACCCGATGAAGCTACGAAGAGCTGTAAGATTTTCGGGAGTTTTCATCTTCACTACCGCGTTGATTTTCGCTGGATCAGGCTTGACGCCTTCCGCGGAAAGTATATGGCCAATGTAGGTGACTTCCGGGAGGCACAGGCGCAGCTTGGCTTTATTCAACCTTAAATTCTTTGCTCATTGTCAATTACATGTGAAATCACGGCTCCAAAACCCACTGGTGAAGCGTTGCAGGCCAATATTACTTCTTTTTCTGGGTCGAAGTGTACTAACATGTCAGACGCTTGGATCGCTTCCTTGGCGCTGTTGAAAGTGTCTTGATGAATTTTCTTCCATTCCCACTTTGTAGATTTGTTCAGTAACTCGTATAAGGGTGCCAGAAGTGTCGACGAATCCGGGATAAATCTTGAGTAATAGTTTATCAGGCCCAAGAAAGATCGGAGTCCATTTAGTGATACCGGTGCGGGTGCCTTTTTTATAGCGTCTAATTTTCCTTCATTGCGTAAGTCCAATCTTGAGAAGACGATGCATCCCGCTAGTTTAGTGAAAATGCCCTCTATTCTCGGTAATGGGTTCTTTTCCGTGTCAATCATTTTGTTCGTGGTTATTTTAAAATCTCCGCATATACGGATCTCCTTGTATATGCCTACTACCGTTAACAGGGTGGCTCGCTGTAACTCTAAGACCTCGGTGTTGTCATCTTCAGAGTTCGTTGATGTTTTGATTTTGTGAGCGAGAAAGTACTGGTCCAGACGTTCGGCGCAAATTGTCCATTGATCAACCGACGGATTGAAAGGTGGGAATTGGCCCGCTTGGGCGGACATGATGACTGTCTAGCGTGGTGGAGTGACTGGGGGGGTATTGCATTGCGGTCTGAGTCTCGTCTGTTTACGTTTTCCTTGCGATGCTGATCATCTCGCCTCCGTCGCCATTTGTTGGGTTATGAAGTCGACACATTTATTAAGATCTAAGTTTATTTAGGTTCCATAGATTACATGATGAGATAATATCTAGTCAGCCTTATCGGCTCACGCGTCGCAGTACTCTGCCCGCTTATTATCGCAGGGGGTTCTATTTATAGGTCGTTATCGGCATATGGGTTAAAGTTAGAATACATAGTTACATACTAGGAATACTGATCTATACTAGAATACATAGTTATATATTAGGAATACTTATCCCCCAATAATTTTGAATGTGAAAAACCGGCGGAGTCTGCTTAATATTCGTAGGGGCCATTTTCAGGAGACCAGAGGGGATACACGTTCAAGAACATGAAGTCTGACAATCCATTAAAGAACACATTACACCACACTATGGCTTACCTATCGGCCACTTGAATATAAGAAGTTTTCTTCCACATATCATATAAAATCTATGCACAAGTATGCAGTTCGTTCGACCACACCTTTAAGATAATTTTGTTTTTCAAGTCTAAATAAAGCTTTTTTTTATGATCAACAATTTTTTGCGACTTTCACTACACGAGCACGAACATTTTTCGAAGTATAGGTAGTGTCATACTTATGGATCAAATCTTATAAACTTATGTCATTGAAAATTTTACCCCTTGAGAGGAGTGCACCCATTACTGATCTAAAGAAGCTTCAAAATCAGTCTGACCTAAGACCATTAAACGCGAACGGACTAGAATGGAGATAAGGCACGTGACTCTTTTAGGGCAACGTCTCTCTAGTGCCACGCATTGACTCATATTTAAACTTATTCGACTCAAACCACAGCCATGAAGGGTTTCGGAACTCTCCCGCAAGGGGCGACGATAGGCGATGCCATTAGAAAAACCGGCTTTTAGCCATCTAAATATTTGATTCAAACCCAACATCACATCGAGATTGCCAGTCTATTTTTTGAAGGACTTTAGTATTGTCGAGCATGTCTGTTTTCGTCAGATTTATTACTTAATTATTATATTAAAATGGAGTTTAAAATTTATAAATTAAGCCATCCTACCGATATTCCAATTTTTAGAACATACTTGATCACAATTACATCACATTAAAAATTTAAGCTCAAAATTTTCTAATTTCTAGGTCACCCCTTAACTCGATCCTAAAAAAACAGACTGAACAGGTTTTGACAATATCGTTCATGGGAACCGGACCACTCACTAGATATTCAAATTATATCATTCATTTAGTGGTAAAAGAATGAAAATTGAGAGGAAAAATGTTGATTCTCGAAGTAGTTAAGAAAAATGTAGGCAATACTGATATGAATCTGGGAAATGCAGTAATGACTTATGAAAAGTAAAATTCTATTTGTTTAACGAAAAGATGAATTATAAGGCCACTAACTTGGAGCAGCATCTTATACCTCTTCAATTAATTTAGAAATGGACCTTCAGCCGATTGATGTTATTATACGGTCACTTTTCTCTTGCACCAGCTCTTTACTTACGATACCAGAGCTTGGAAATCATAAATTATAGAAATGAGTCAACCCTCATTAAAAATATAACTGAAGAAGCAAACTGTTTCTGACAAAGAAGACTGTCATTGTTTAAATTTCAGGCAACTTTCGAAACTAATTTAGAATTTTCAAAGACGTCATTCAGTTTCTTTGTTCACAGCTTTTACTTAACAGTTAGTTCTACCCGCCCTTTGTAAATATACACATATTGATTAATAAACGTTATATATGCTATAACAAGAAGGGTTGACATCGGAAGTGGCTAGAAAATGGGCGGAAACGAGAGAAAATATCGAGATAACGTCTCTGACAATTTTTCCCGCTATCTAGAGTCAACGGAAGGGCTTTCCTATGTTTCCGGTCTATTCAGACATCTAGCGACCACCGGAGCAACGCGAGAATATCACGGTATTATCGAGCTAAGCGCGCGAAAGCGTTCCTGGCGAGTCCCCCTTACAGGAGCACGCAAAATTAAAAACCTAGGGACAGAAAGGAAACGGCTTAGCAGCCAACGTCTGACGTAAAAGCGAAAAGTGAGAAAACCTAAAGTTGCTATTGTATTGTGTAGGGATTTAGACGCAAAAAAAAACCCGACGTCATCTCCACTGACCGGAATACCTGCTACCAAAAGACCGGAATACCTGCGACCAAAAGAAAGGTATTTTTGGACCTTGGCAGTGGTATGAACTTACTTTTTTTTAACAGTTTTTTTTGCGCGTATTTCCCTCTTTTTCCAAAAACGAGAGGAAAGAGAAGAAACTGTTCTCCTGAATTTGCGCGGGAGTTCAGTTGCCTTCCTTTCCTTCGAGTAGAAAGGGCTCTTCATGAAAGGAGCCCGTTATTAAGACGGCTTGGTTGGATAGTTCTTGCTGAAATCGGAATATTGCGCTCAATACAAAGGCGAAAATTTGATGTCGGGAACTTAACCAGGGAAAAGGATAAAAAACAACATCGTTATGACAAGAAAATCTAAAGGTAAGTGATATTTTCGTTAATTAATGTATTACAAAGATAATTTAATGAGTGTTCTAATATAGTACTTAAAAACATTTATTTAGCATTCAAATATTTATATAATTTTTTCTAAACCTAAAATACAAATTAAAAGTTTTTAAGACCAAAATTTAGAGTGGATCACCAAGTTACTTGATTTTCATGCAATGTTTAAGATGATGGGGGAAGTGGTGCCAGTTACGTTAACATGCCGAGGCAAGGCATATTTACGTAGCCAGCGCCTTCGACTCTTCTTAGTACTATAAATATATTCGAAATTTATGACGCTTTTTACACATTTAAAGACTTGTTTATGTTAATGTGATATAACGAGAATCAAATAGGTTCATTTCAGTTGTCACTAAACGAATCTTTGTCAGTGGGTATTTCCTTTTACCTACATGGTAGTGTTCGCTAAAGTCTTCGAAGTTCTGACACATCTTTGCCAGATTATAAATATATGACACATCTTTCCTTGTGATTTTTTCGAAATTTCAATGAACTTTATTTTGAACTATTACTATATTTCAGCTTAACCTTTGACAATTTTTTTGTCTAAAATATGATTTTATTGACTGTGTTAATCAAGGTCATTAAACTAGACTCCTGAAGTAATTTAGATTATTCGTAGGCCAATAATATTAAAGTTACTCGGTATTCGGTAATATATTATGTAAATTTTGTTTACGAATCCTAATTACGATTTTCTGACTCGAAATTTAAAAGTTCATCTGAAAATCTCCCGACACAGTTTTCAAATCTCACGACTCAGTAACTTTTGAGAAACACGACTCATTGTCGTTATTTCTTATAACATAGCCTGTAACATCTGAAGTAACCGAACACATCTTATTTAACTCTGTGTCTTGTGGTCGTTCATTCTTGGTTTGACTTTGAATCGTGGATCAGAAATTAAAATTGCAACGTGGCTATGTGTCACTTGAAAAATTTAAGCAAAAAAAAAAAAACAAAAATAAACCCAGTTGATTTTCTAATATACATGTATAGTAATGATAATATTAAAAGTTCATAGAACTACGTACAGAAATTAGTTGCTCATTGTTTTACGCGACTCATCTCTTTTCTGTACCCCAAAAATTCCCTCCGCCAAACGCGGAGCCAAATCTCAATGTTAAGCTAGTGCCTTTTCTCCTTTGCGTCACATGGACTTGCTTCTCTCTCATTTAAGTCATTACGTGAAACGGCGTCTGGTAGGCCTAGGGGACCGTCCATAAACTACGTCACACTCTTATGGGGGGAGGGGGTTTGTAAATTTGTGATGGTCCGTGACGAGGGGGGGGGAGGGGTCCTTCGATGCGTGACGTCACATTTAAAATTAATTTTATTACGGAGTCAGTAAGAAGAAACACGTTTCAAAGTCCACCATGAGAACGACCTCTACAATAATTTAACAAATTTTTTATTCCATCATCGCTTAAATAGCAGAAACTAAGCAATGATCACATACTTACTCGTACGTGTAGCCAATTAAAGCAGCGCAATTAAAATAAAGAGACCGGTTCACTGCAGAACTAGCTACACGAACGCATAAGGACTGCTAAATGTAGTATCAGCTTAAACTCTCAAGTGTCACTGTTTATTCGCCACTAGCATTAGCGAGGATGAATCGGATCCTCCTTCCGATTTAAATGGTTTCGTTTCTTTCGCACATTTTTTAAATCTGAATCCCAAGCTCGATTAAGTTTTCAAGTGACAATGTTGAAAACTATTAAGTGTGCATTTTTAACTAAGATTTATGGAAATATTTTGGAAGGTTATGAAAAAGCACATCCAGACAATAAAGTTCTAAAACTCAATCAGAGACAAACGATATTTGTAAAAGCTTAAAACGGAAATGAACTTTGACTTTCAGGTCGAGCAAAAAAATTTCTTAGTGGAAAAGAAGAAAGAATCTGTTTTAAAATTAATCAAAGTAAATTGCTAAATTAAGAAAAATCGTAGTCCGTTGGGGGGGGGGGGGGGTTAAAGAAGTGTGACGTGGTTTTCAGGGGAGGGGTCTTAGAAAACGTGACGAAGCGTGATCTGGGGGGACGGGGGGTCAGAAAGTGCCATTTTTTGCGTGACGTAGTTTATGGACGGTCCTCAGGCACGAGAGTAAAGGTGAGATGACGAAAGCCAACAAACGAGATAAGAAATGTGAAATAATTAATAACGCGGATTTGAGGCTATATAAGACGTTATTCGTGGTATTTTCTATCCGAGATAGAACTGTATTAAATATGACCACCCACTGCTAAAAATAGACCCTGGGCTCTGACCATTAACTACAAACCTTTATTGAATATCAATGCAAATTATGTGCGTGTTGTGTCGTTGTTACGCGACGCTTTTAAAATGGAAATGGGTCCCTTTATTAACTTAGCGAGGTAGATGAAGCTATCTGTATTCCTCGTTAAAAACATGACCCTCGATGTATTGGATATCAATAATTTTAAATCTAGGATAGGAAAATATCACATTTTTGATCGAGGTGCTCCACATTAATATATTTAACGATTAGTTTTTTATTCCGATGTAAAATACTGAATTTACATGGAATAGATATAAAAATCATATGAAATAGGCTGAAACAAGAAAAACATTTAAATCGATTATTTGAGGAAGAAATTTATCACTCTGAAGTATCGACAGCAATAGTAGGCCGCGATTATTGACGTGTATCTCAAAACCGAATAACCCTTAGCGCCGGCTCGTGAGACTTGTTGAAAGTTTACAAGGAATGTAGAAACTTGCTTGTTTGACCTTCTCTTCACTACATAATTCTTCTCGGGAAGTTGCACGATCCAACCAAAAAATCCCGCAATATTTATTAACACAATTATAGCTCACGCCTCTGTATTTTATCGATTGTGGGCAGCAACAATTTTAGGGCGCTAGGCTAACAACACAGTCCTTCGTGTGCCTAAAATTATCAATAAGTTCATGTTTTAAACCACGAGCTCAATCGAGTTCTCTTCATTCAGCCAAAACTGAAATCCAAAATTTCAAGAGAATAGACGTCGGGTTCAAGGTGAAGTTCCGTTTTACAGATAAAACTTTATTTACATAGTTGGCCAATAATGTAAATGACGATTTTCTCATATTTCAAACTGTTCAAGTCTCATGATGGAGTATAGCCTCAGCAAGCAAAACAAGTAACCCAGATTTTCAAAACATTCTTCGTAAAATTTACTTTAAAAGTCTCGGCGATAACTCGTTTTCTAGATGAACTTTCTTATGTGCATTGTAAGTTAGTGCTAGGGCTTATTAAAGGGAAAAATAATTGTAGGGTGCTCAAATACTTATTATGGAGTAGTCTCGATCACCCAGGAAAAGAAATTAACTAAAACTTACAAAACCATGTTATTGCGACATCAGATAATTGAGTCGAACCTAGAAAGAATTAGGGTTTTTTTAATTGATCAGGGAAATCCCTAAAAGGTGAAATGATGTTCGTAATATGTGGGGTGGCTTATTTTATTTGAAAACGTAACAGACGGACGCTCTCATTGGGTGGGTAAAAATCTTCTACTCGATTTATCTCGTCTGACAGATGGGAATTAAAGACTTTTTCAACTGGACCTCGTGTCGGGAAAAAGCTATGTACTAATTTAAACCTTCGGTACGTCAATGGACTTGCTTGTATGTAATCCATTAATTTACTTCTTCAAACTTTAATGGGTTCTTGCCTCTTGGTAAATCCAATTTGAGGGTTCATAACTTCAATTTACGCTCTACTCTAGCGTCTAAATAATTGAAACGAAACGAAAAAGTTTACTACGAATATTACGGCCTTACCGAAAGTACACAATCCAATTCCTAAAACCTTTTATCCTTGTGGTTTCTCCTAATTTATACAGATAGGAATGTCTTAGTGAAATGAAGAAATGGTTAGGAGGCTCAAGCTCTTGAGTATAAAAGAATCACTGAAATTTAGTGATTGATATGATTGAATTAATTTAATGTCTGCTTGTGCACAAAATTTGACGATTTGATTTCAAGACAAAAAACTTGCTCGTCCTCCAATGTTTTAGTCATCAAAATGACAACACAATTACCAGGCCAACTCTTAACGATCGATCGTAAATTATTTCTTCAGTTAGCCCTTAAAACATTCCAATCCCCTGAACTACTCTTTCTTCCAGTTCCGCGAGTGAAATTAGTTTCCAAATCGTACACTAACTTAGGTAAAAAAGGTCGCGTTATCTTTCCACTATCAAGGAAACATCATTAGCCATTGCACTCCCCCTATTAATATTGAGTATTTCGAACAACATTAGAGACTTACACTGACTTTTATCCAAAACTCTAATGCACGTTCAAGTGGAGATTAAAAAACTAACGAAACGGTTATTGTCATTTATAATTTAGCTCCCACACATTTTTTACTAGGTAGTATGAAAAATTTATAATATTACCCTCCTTCGGTACTATGTTACCCGTACACCACCCATTTGTTAAACAAAAAGTCCATCAACCCCTAGTCTCAAAATTTACGGATTATGCATGAAACAAACGACATTAAAATTTATCAGCCAAAATTTGCTTTCTTACGAGTTATTTGAATAATCCTGGCTGCCCTGGCATAGTTAATTACTTTAACGACTCCAGAGTTTAGTGATTTTAATTTTAGTTTAATCCCTCACAAGCTATTTACCAGAAATTTCGACGAAAACAGTTTAATACCAGCGTACTTCATGATTGCCAGGCTTCAGTAATTTGAAAGAAATGGAGAAAGTAGTGTTTAATTTCAGGAGGACGTTGCATTCTAACATAAATTATTTCTGAGTATTTAAAAATGGAGACTTGAGACTGAAACTCAAATTATCGAGCCCTCGACCCAAGACTGGTTTTTGTTTCACTATATGTTGAATTTCAGTCAATCGCTGAGCCAGACAAGAATAAAACTGTATTCTTGGTATTAGATGGTATTGAATTTAACAATTATCAGCGTAAGAAATAATGACACGAGATTTATAGTAAAAAAAGTGATAAGAAATCCTGCATTATCTAAATATTTCCTGCATGACTAGTGTATACGGCATTTTAAAAAAAAATCCCGTCAGGTATTTTCCTTTTATTCTCAATTTGAAATTTCATCAAAATCTCAATGGAGTTTAACTTTACGAGGTCATTATTTTTTTGCGAGTTAAACTCAAGGCTTCCAGACCAAGAGGGTACACTTTTTCTCCCAACCTAGCAAAGGCTGAAAAAGTATAGTATTTCAATTCTCGTAATGTGAAGATAACGGATTGGATTTGCTCAATCTTTTACGACTATAGTATCTAGCGAAACTTTTAGGTGGAAAAATGCGCCTAAAATTATGTAGAATTAAAAAAAATCCCGACTTAAAACGATTAAAATTAAGAAACTTACGCTAGATATTTTGAAGTTCAAACCAACCGCAAAATACCGAATAGCTTGAATGTGACGTCAAAAAGGGACCTTATTTTATTGGTTGTTTGGAAATAGAAGAATGTAGGGAACCTTAGACGTGTATAGTAGTATAGTAGTTTATTAGCTACACTCGAAAGAGTCATTTGTAAAAGTTGTAAATCAGCAGCTCATATTTGAGGAGACCTTTTGTGAACGTAATTAAAATATTCGTGTTTCATATCCAATTTTCTCTTAATTGTTAGTTAGGTTGGAGAGTAAGGAATGATAGCGATTTACCCTAATTGTTACTGGTATCGGTTTTTTTATCCAAATGGCTCTAATCTAAGCTTTAAAAACTTTTCTTAATTAAACATAGTAAAGCTCTTTTAACACCAGCTTTACGGTGTCCTCCCATTGAATCGAATTACATTGAAACTATCTACATCCCTTTAAATCTTTCAAAGGATCTATATCGAAATGTAAATTATTAAATTGGCTAAAGTGCAAAATAGTACGAAAACCACTATTTGGTGTAAATCTACTGCATCCCAAAGTGAGAGGAGTGTAGCAAGGATACTGTAGAGCAGACTGGGTAAAAGCACACTTCCTCTGGTCCAAAAATAGTTGATAATTGCTTGGACTCATTTTTAAGTTCTTGAAGTGGGGGTTACTGGTCCTCAGGACCAGTTTATTAATTGCAAATTTACAAGAGAACAAAGGCGGGGACCAGTCCGGAGACCAGTTTACTATTTCGGACACTAAAGGGTCACTAGTCTTAAGAACTAGTTTAAAAAAATCATTATTTCCCAGACTGCTATAGTAGTTCCATCTGAGTTTGTGCCGAACGTCACACGGGGGAGCAGTGACCAGAGTGGTGTACAAAATTAATTAAAAATAATGAGTCACTAAAAATAAACCGTAATTTTAGGTTATATCTGGTTTAAAAAAAAATAATGAGTCACTAAAAATAAACCGTTATTTTAGGTTATATCTGATTTAAAAAAAATAATGCTATCCATTAGTAACCAAAGGATTGATAGAATCCCTTTAAAGGGAGGGCGAAGTGGAAAATGAAGTGTTTTTTATCGATTTTTATACAAATTATAAGACCAATCTGCACAGTGAAACATCTAAAAACAAACACCAAATGATTTTAAAATTGCAATTAGTTTGAAATTTCGTGGATAATTTTAAATGAGGACCTACGTCCAATCGCGTGACGCCCTGCCTTTTTATTAATAAGATCCTTGTGGCACGCTCCGAGATTTGACAAAAATTGCGCGCGATATGACAGTCGTGGTGCGAGCAAAAACGGATTTATGCAAGAAGAACGTTGAACGTAGCAAATTCACTACCCATCCTTGCATACTTTATTGAGAAACTTCGTCTGCTTATATTTTGACTCCACCCACAAATTCTGTATATAGCAATTTCGAAAAAAAAATTAACCACGAAAATAGAGATAAGAATGACATTTTCGATCTCTAGAAGTCGCTATATACAGAATTTGTGGGTGGAGTCAAAATATAAGCAGACGAAGTTAATCAATAAAGTATGCGAGGATGGTACCAGAGGCTAAAGCTACGATCCGACGTTCTTAGTACATAAATGCTGCTGGTTTTCGTTAAAATAAAATATATAAAAACTAAATACAAATACAGCATGTGTGGGGCTTACAAGTCACGAAGTGACTTAGCCCCACGCCACCCAATGTATAATTGCTAAAGAAAAATAAATTGAATTGAATGAATTGAAATCCGTTTTTGGTGTGAGACATGGACCGTACGACGACAATTTGGTTAACACAAAGGCAGGGCGTTATACAATTGGTCGGAGGGGCATATTTCAAATTATCATTAAAGTCTGGACCTAATTTGAACTTCAAAATTATTCTAAGGTATTTCCTGAAGGTTTCTTTATGCAGACCACATAAGTAGAAGAATGTATAAAAAACCTAAACGCGGCGCAATACCAGGAACTTTACCGGAAGCAACGAAACCACACAAATAACCTAATATCATAAGCAAAAACCAACTACTTCAAAGACAAACTTGGAAACGGACTCAGCCCTTATGGGAACGCACTTTGGAAGACCCTTAAACCGTATCTAAAGACAACAAAAAAAACCCAAATCACGCAAAAACTACAAGTAAATAACACAACTTACGAAAATCCAAAAGAAATCGCCGAGGAACTAAACAAATACTTCGTCACCATAGCCGAGAGACTACTTGAAAAACAAGGCAACACGCCCTACCAGCCACCAAGTATCGCAGACACCGTGGAACCTACCCAGGGAAGTTTCGAGAGCTTCCAGCCAGTCTCGGAAGACACGGTGTTCAACATGCTCAAACGTATCAACCCAAACAAAGCAAGCGGAATCGACGGTCTCACTCCAGCCCTAATCCGCAGCCTCGCAGCCATTATATCGAAATTCACTGCGAAAATAATAAACTTATCCTTCACTACTGGAACATTCCCTGCAAAATGGAAATTAGCCAAAGTTATACCTGCACATAAATCTGGAAACATGCATGAGCCAAAAAATTTCCGCCCACTCACCATGCTGAACACCATCTCCATGACATGCGAAAGAATAGCCAACAATCAGATATACTCATACTTAGAAGGGCAAGGGTTGCTCTACAAATATCAATCGGGCTTCAGGAAAGGCTATTCAACTACAACTGGATTCTTCCACCTCCATGAAACAATACTAAACCAACTAAGCCAGGGCAACTTTGTAATAGTCATATTCGTGGACATGTCCAAAGCCTTTGACACGGTGCAACACAATATATTAATTGACACCATGAAGAACATGAACGTTAAGGGAATGGCGCTGAAATGGATCACATCTTACATCAGCAATCGCAAGCAATCCACTTACTACAATAAGCATTACTCCACACCCATGACAGTCCAGCATGGAGTACCCCAAGGCAGCGTACTCGGCCCACTACTTTTCAACATATATACAGCAGACACCCACAAAGCTTTACACAATTCCAGCGCAAACGAATATGCCGATGACAATGCCATCATAGCTGCAAACAAAAACCTCCACCAACTAATTGATGATGCTCAAACAGACCTGAATTCTCTAGAAGACAAGCTGCTCTCTAAGGGACTAATCCTAAATAGGGATAAAACCAACTTCATGATATTTAGTACCAACAAAGAAATGAGAAGGGAAGCAGCTAGTGTAAACAGCATATGCTCCGGCGCGGTAAAAAGAGTCACGCACTACAAGTACATCGGAATATGGATTGACGAACAATTAACATGGACACCGCACATCGATTACACTATCAAAAAAGTGGAATCGCGTATATGGCTTCTAAAGCCATTACAAAAACATCTGGATATGGGAACTCTACGAATACTATATAATGCCCTTATAAAACCACTAACAGATTACGGAAATATCTTTTACCACAACGCGCAAAAAACAGCACTCTCTAAATTAAACACCCAATTAAATGCTAGCGCAAAATTAATAACCAAAACCAGCAAACGTTCCTCCGCAACCGCGGCAAGAAAGACAGCGAACATAAAAACCCTGCACCATAACTACGTACTCAATCTACTAATCTTCACACACAAAGCTAAATACAACACACATCCGGATTACATACAGGACTGGTACCCACAGCACCAACAATCTAACAACACCAGAGGCCAAAAATATAACGTGTCTCAAGAACCTTTTAATAATAAATACCGCCACCGAAGCACCAAATACAACGGCATAAAAGTATGGAACAGCCTACCGAATAACGTAAAAAACATAGAACAGCTCTCTGCCTTTAAATTAGCAGTAATAAAGTATCTAGACTCAGAACAATATAATCATGTATATTAACTAATTGTAATTTAAATCGGACCTCTACGAAAACAAGTGTACACTTATGGAGTGATCCAATAAAAAGCTTTTTTTTTATTATATTATTATCACTTGATTTTCCTTTTCACCATCCCTTTAAGCTGAAACATTTGTTTAGGTTTAAAAAAATGTTTTTAAACCACGCGCTGCATTTCATTTAAAGTTATGTGTCAAATCCCGCGGTCCATGCATTACGCAATTAAAACCAAATTTCTCGTATCGATTAAACTTAATTTCAAATTGCAATTTCTAATTTCTGGCACTTAATGGGTTTGAAAAAGTGTTCTTGTTTCGCCAATGATTGTGTATAAATGCAGTTTTTTAAGGACTGCGAGTGCTAAGTGGAACTCGTTTTTGTATAAAATCTTTCCCTTTAACACAATAAATAAATTAGTTCTGGAATCGTCAAACTAAATCGCCCCATTTTTCATGTATGATATAGTATTTCACTAAATCGTAACTTACAGTTGGAATGGTCGGAAAATACAATGCACTATATAAAACCACACTATGCTAGATATTCGTTAGAATAGTGAGAAACATAATTATCTGGAAATTATGATAATTATCAGTTTCCAGGTATTTAATAGTGATAATTTAATTTTAGGTTTAGCAAGACCAAAATTAGACCCAAAAGGTTTTTGAAAAATCCCGAGACCTTCATTTGAGACCAAAATGGTAAAAATGGAGCGCGAGATTTGAATAGGTGATTATATAAAGTATATGGTCTTGCTGAACTCGTTGTAAAATAAGAAACCGTCATCACGTTATGACGCTACTTCCGGATTTTCAGGCATGCGGGCCGGATGTTTTACGTGACGTGAGTCTCGTGATTTATTGTTAAGCCATGGATAAAGAATGCGCGTAAAGAAATTTATATTCACACTATAGGATAGGCAACTCCGTATCTCGAACAACAGCATATTCTGTATATACTTTGTTACAGCATTGGCTATCAGCACGCACAAAGCTAGGTCTCTATGTAACCTAGGTTTGTGCGTGCTGACAAGAGAGGAAAAACTTCAGGATTTTCACGATTTAAAATATCAGCGAGTTTTTTAGCTCGAGTGCACGGACCTCTAGGCCTTAGTTTCACATACAGGTAGTAGGCTGTTGGAAATTTGACACGTATTTGAAACTAAGGTCTAGAGGTCCGTGCACTCGAGCTATTCAATTAGCTCGTCCTACCTATTGAAATTTTTAATGAAATACAGCGCGTGCTGGCGCGAAGTAGCGCGTGGTTAAAAATAATTTTTTTGAAACCTATTCAAAGTGGTCAACTTAACTTCACACTACAAGAATTGATATGCTGTACCTTTTCAGTCTTTGCTAGTGCTACGAAGTTAGGTTGGGATAAACATTTACGCCCTTTTTCGGAAAACTTGGGTCTAAACTCGCAAAAAAGATAACAACCTCGTAATGTAAATCTCCATAGAGAGTTTGATTAAATTTCGGATTTAGTATAAACAGAAATCAGGGTAAAACAAAACTAAGAAAAAGAAAACCTTTTCCTTGAATTCTCCGATAAAACAATCTAGTGGAATTCATCAACTTGAATTCGGAGAGAAGTAATTAGAACGGTTTTATTGTTTTGAAAATGGAATGAGATCTACATAAGTGTTAACTTGTAAATTTCATTGAAAGATATGATTTGGGTTTGGAAAAATATTCTGCTACTCGCCGGAAGGTTGTCTTACGAAAAACAAACCCTGACTCTCTCTACCCTGTCCTGTACAGGGCTAAGAGGGAAGACTGGCTTGTAGCCAGACAGGTTGTCACGATTCCCAAGCTTCGGTGGGCTGTCAACTGTTTTGAGCCCTACAAGTCTCCGGGACCCGATGGGGTCTTCCCTCTGCTTTTGCAGGAGGGCTTAGACCACATCGCCTCTCCGCTATGCAAGATCTACAGACTTTGCATTGCTCTCGGTCACATACCTCGTGACTGGAAACGCTCTAGGGTCATCTTTATTCCCAAGCCCGGGAAGGCTTCCTATCTCGAGGCGAAAGCATTTAGACCCATATGCCTGACCTCCTTCTTCCTCAAAATTCTGGAGAAGTTGGTGGACAGGTACATCAGAGACGAGGTACTTTCGGTAACTCCTCTCTCTTCTTCACAATTTGCCTACCAAAAAGGCAAATCCACTGAGACGGCCCTTCACGGCCTTACGAATTGCCTGGATAGGGCATTCGAGTTTCAGGAAATTTCACTGGCTGTCTTCCTCGATATCGAGGGGGCCTTTGACAAGGTCTCTAGCTCGGTTATTACTGAAGCTGTTGAGAGATTTGGCATCAGCGCCACTCTTGGCCGCTGGATCAAGTCCATGCTTACCGACCGCGAGGTGTCGGCGTCCCTCCTTGGGGACTCTCTAGGGGTGACTACCAGCAGGGGCTGCCCTCAGGGTGGAGTGCTCTCCCCCCTGTTGTGGTGCCTGGTGGTGGACGAGCTCCTGGGGAGGCTCGGGGGTGCTGGGGGCTGTTGCTGCTTCGGGTATGCGGACGATGTAGCGATAGTCTTTACGGGGAAGTTCCCGGATACTGTTACCGCGCTTATGAGATCTGCTCTCTCTAGCGTGGAGCAATGGTGTCAGGCGGTTAACCTCACCGTTAATCCTGATAAAACTGTCCTTGTTCCTTTTACGAGGAAGAATACTAAGGATCTGTTCAATGATATCTCTTTCTTTGGCCAGGTCCTGACAAAGTCCTCCGAGGTGAAATACCTGGGGGTGACTTTTGATTGTAGACTCACATGGAAGCCGCATCTTGATCGGTGTATTAAGAAGGCCAAGATGCTCTTCTGGAGGACCAGGAGCTCTGTCGGCCAGACTTGGGGCCTCAACCCCAAGGCTGTACACTGGCTCTATACTGGGATCATCAGACCCATACTATCTTACGGGGCACTTGTCTGGTGGACAAGGGTCCGGCTTAAGACGGTGCAGGCTGCCCTGCGCAAGCTTCAAAGGCTTGCCTGCATTGGTGTTACGGGGGCCATGAGATCGACCCCAACTGCTTCCCTGGAGGTGCTCCTCGACATGCTTCCTCTTCATCTCTTCATTGAGGAGGAGGCTGTCATGGGAGCCTACAGGCTCAACATTAGTGGCTGTTGGGTTCCAAGACTTTGGGATTACAGCCATACGAAGCTCTTTCGGGAGTACGCCGCACTTGAGCCGTCGCTTACGATGTGCTCTGACAAAACCGTCACCAGTTTTGATTTCTCTAAGCCATTCAGTATCCACTTCCCCAGTCGGGCAGAGTGGACTAACCTGCTGCCTCTTGGCACTGGGGGTGAAACCATTTGGTTCACCGATGGCTCCAAGACTGATTCCGGCGCTGGCGCCGGCTATTACTGTCAAACCACAAGGGTCGGCTTTTCTGCTTGCCTGGGCACCTTCGCTAGTGTGTTCCAGGCTGAAATTGCCGCGATCTGTTATTGCGCAGATTACTGTATTAACAAAGGGTATACCGGACGGACTGTGAGAATTTATTCTGACAGTCAGGCTGCCCTGAACGCTCTGAACCAGTGTCAGATTTCTTCTCAACTGGTGCGTAGCTGCCTCGACCTGCTAGCGCGACTGGCATCCTGCAACAGGGTTCTGCTGTACTGGGTGCCAGGGCATAGCGGATATTATGGCAATGAGCAAGCCGATAGATTTGCGAAAAGGGGTGCGGAGGCCAAGCTCTTGGGGCCGGAGCCGGCCGTCCCCATCCCCTACAGGCACGTCAAACGGTGTCTGCATGACAGGTTGACTGTCATACAAAATCAGCTCTGGCACAGCATGGATGGCCAGAGACAGACAAAGTTGTTTGTCGATGGTCCCTGCAGGTCTCGTGCTAGGGACCTAATTTCGCTCGGCAGATGGGATATTAGGCTGGCCACCGGTCTTTTGACCGGGCATTGCCGGCTTAATAGGCACCTCCATCTGATGGGTTTTGCCGACGACCCTCTCTGTAGGTCGTGTCAGGAGATGGAAGAAACATCCGCCCACGTACTTTGCGAGTGCGACTACTTCGCCTCGCTTAGATTAGAATATTTTGATTCACACACCCTGGAACCCTCGAGGGTCTCCTCTCTCACGGTGGAGCGAATTCTTCGCTACGCTGCAGCTACAGGCCTATTCAAGGCCTGATTACGAGGATGCACAATATGCCTTTGGCATCGGTGCTAGGGCGCGTACCCTCCTCATCAACAATAATAATAATACGAATGAAAGGTGTAATTAAATATATCACTACGGCATATGTACATTCTTCCTATTCGTCTTTTCTGTTCGCAGGTGCGTTCCGAATGATCAGCTCAGGAAAATTTGCTGAATCGATAAATGCCTTCAACATCGGTCTTTTTTATAATGGACTCGATAAAACTCTTGCTACTACCGGTTTATTTCTGCATGGCGAACCAATGTGATAACCAAGGTGAGCTAATTTTTTTTTTTTTTTGCTTAGCAAATGCTTCTTAAATTCGAGCATTTCGAATTAATGAATCCAGGTCACCAAATAAACAATATTCAAGAATCACTATCTGGCTCATACCGCCACAGAGCAACTCATTGCGGCAATTAAATGATCGCCATACATCTTATGCATTTTTCTGTTAATATTAAAAAAGTCAAACTTTAATCGAAGAATTCAAAAGTTGGCAAGACTAAAATATAATCTCTCCGTGTCAAGTGGAATAGTATCCCCCAATTATTTTCCCTGAATATGCTTCTTTTGTTGCTGTTTAAAGATAAGCAACTGCAGTTAAAATAATAATTATGAATAATTCACGAGTTATAAAAATGTCTATTCACTAATATAGGTTAGCATTTATACACCGTTATCAACACTTTAATTTTCGAAGCATGATAGCTTAATTTTTTTCATACTAGAGCTGAAATCAAAGCAGGGAGTAAGTACCCTTACCAAAAATATGATTCGAATTGCAAGTTCAAAATAAGACTAGATAAAATCACTACTTGAGTATTCCATAGTACAAAAACCATCTTTAAATATTACCAGAAGTGAGATGAGACCAGAAGTACTGAGCTAACCAAATTCTTCACTCGGCGAAAGTGAATATTCTTGATAACGCACCAACGGTTGGCCCTCGGGTGGTGGTTTCAGAATTTCCCCTCCAAAACGTGAGACGCTCGCGATGGTAGACGACCGAACTAGATTCAAGCACCCGCGTCCGTGTTCCGCGGCTTTAGGTTGAGGGGAAGGGGGTAGGAAATGTTTTTGGAACTCGACCAATTTTTTCTAGTCTCATCTCACTTCTGATATTACTTTAAAAACATTAAAGAAGCCTTATTTGAAACTAAACAAGTAGGGTAACGAAATGAAACCTCTTCGAGTCGAGACGAGGGCTATTTATCCATTTACTTAACTAAATATGTGGGTGTATCTCGTTTGAGCAGTTCTCGAAATAGCAACCGCGATTCCAAAAAAAACAGCGGTGTTTTTCAAAACTGCTGTTTTAGAAATAGCGGCTGCTATTTTGGGAAATAGCAGTGTTTGTGTTGAGTTTTGCGCATTTCTTAACAATACAGTTGTATATTCGTTGGTTTCAAAAACTACCTTTTTCTGCGATCATTTAATCAGTAATGTGACCTACTAGGCCTTAACGGATCGTGTTCATGAATTTTTTTAAAAGTACGCTTAACTATCGTACTATTCTTCAAGCTGTATCAGTTTACAATTCTCATACCAGGATAGAAAAATAATTCGAGAAAGGTTATTTTATTTCAGAAGTAGATAACTGTAAACAGTAATTTTTGGAAAAGGCATATTATAATTCGAGAAAGGTTATTTTATTTCGGAAGTAGATAATTGTAAACAGTAATTTTTGGAAAAAGCATATAATAATTCGAGAAAGGTTATTTCATTTCGGAAGTAGATAATTGTAAACAATATTTTTTGGAAAAACAATATTATTATTTGGGAAGTCAACAACAATATTTTTGAAAAGGCGTAACATTGTTACACTATTTCCAAAATATTACTAACCTAAGTCTAACCAATGAGATAGTATATTCTCTTTGGTCTAACCAAACGAAACAAAACCTAACCTGACCTGACCTAATACTATTTAGTTGAAATAATCAACTTTAACCTAACCAAATTATCCATATCTGACCTAGTTCTTTTCGAGTTCATATAACCCTGCTTGGCCAGCTTACACCATAATAAACAACTATCGTTTTTCGCATATCTCTTTTTCCACTCTTTAGAGAACTGCTGTAACGGGTACGCCGCGTTTACGAGAACCGCTGTATAGGTAATTGCTGTAACGGGTAAACTGCCATTTCGGGAACTGCTGTTATGAGGACCGCTATTATGAAATCCGCTCATACGGGAACTGCTCATGTGAGGGCTTCCCGAACATGTAACATATGTAACTATCTCTATTTATTGATAAGGAACTATAGGCGATAAAATTTAATGAATTATACAAGCGTTTTTAAGAGCTCCATTGACAAATCAATTTAAATGTAAACACTACCCTCTCGTTACACCTCAACAATTTTCTTAGTTATTCAGCATTATTGTTAACGTTTCTCCATAATAAAGAAATTAAGATAAATTAGCCGCTCAAAAGGAGAAAGTGCAAAATTGGATGGAATATTGACCGATCAGATCTATAACCACGGCGATCTAATTGCGGTTATGACTCTTGGTTTTCTCATAGATAATATACTATAAAGGAGTACAGTTGTTGAATTCAGTTCTCTTTAAATTTTTTGGAACTACTTCTGGCTTGACAAGTGGTTACTTTTGTAAAATATTAATCCCAGCTTCCATATAGGATAAAACAGATGACATTTTCAACCAATAACTATTTAAGCAGGACTGAATATGCATTGGTAAAGGTACGTATGTTTTTCAGTGAGACTAATGTAAGTTCTATCGGTGCGGACCGTCCCTAGCGTTAGTTAGTTCCATGGTCATACTATGTAGAACTTTTCCTTCTATGCTGGTATAAAGACTGGCAGAACGAAGGGCAAAGGTAAAACTGGTCGCTTGGACCCCGCAGCGAGATGTTGAAGTTCTTTTGTTGTACAGAACTACCAAGGGGAGGGTATATAAGGGAGACAATGAATGCGATTTAGAAAGTCTTCATTCGCTTCGTCAAAGAATTTTGCTGCTCGTGGATTTCGGGGCTATTCCCGCTTATCACCAACAAAATTCTAGTTTATCCTTCTTGAAATTAGACCTCACTGACCCTCTCCCGGGTGTTCAAATAAAATTTACTTCATTAAATGATTTTTAATAATTAAAGGGAGTCAGAAATGGTCATGGTTTTAATCGATTTAGATTAATTTAAAATAATTTTTATGTTATTTTATTACTCTAAATATAGATAGCTTCCACTAAAAGGGCTAGAGATATTTCCTCCCCCTCTCTCAGCTTTAACTGCAGTGCAGTGTTGTCAGGCCCTCTGAAATTAGCCGAGTTAGTCAAGTACTCTGCATTTTGTTTGGCTCACAAACGGTCTAGCGTCGAAAAGAGACGTGGTCGTAGTCTGATACTTGGTATTGCCGTATTATGTCTTCCTATAATGTCGATGGCGCTTTTTGCGACTAAGAACTTTACTTGGTGGTCTTTTTTTTCGATTAACTTGATTTTTTTCTTAGGGGTGATTAAGGAAGACTTAACTCTGTTGCCATATACAATTTAATTTCGAAGTTGGTTAGCGATATAAAGTCTTAGGAAAAGTTTTGCTATATAAATTAAAATCTAATCTCGTTGTAACAAAATTGACTAAGCCTATAGACTAGTGGCGGTAGAGAGGGGCGTAGACTGTGTATCCCTCCATCTGGGTGCGCTCTTGTAAGAGGGGATACTGCACGCGCCAGTGGCGCCGCCAGGGGGTAGACTGTGTAGGCTACAGCCTACCCGTAAATTTCAGAGGGGCCCATAATATTAAAATACCAATATTACAATATTTTGATCTAGGCCTACAAGGCAGTTTACTTTAGACAAAGTTTCACCATGGATTTATAATAGAAGCTTACGCTTCCTGGATATTCCACTCGCCTTAAAACGCGCACAACATTTATTCCTCGTCTGAACTGGCGCTAGCTAGTACCAGCCTGGCACGCGCGTTTGTGAAGCAGAATTTGAGGCAAATTCAGAGTGGGGTGGAAGTTTTTCACGCGCTTGAGTTTTAATTTTAATAGCGCGCGTGAAACAATTTTTAGAAAAGCGGGCGCGCACGCGCGCCGAGAGAAAAAAGTTTGCCTCAATTTCTACGTCATCAGCCCCCCAGTCCCCATCCGCGTGAATTTTTATGACATAAATGTGTTTAAAATCAAAATGCCTTACTGAAGGCTACAGTGAAATATCCAGGAAGCGTAAGCTTCTATTATAAATCCATGGTTTCACTAGGATGATGAACCTTTTGGCATCTGATTTTTACAATATTCTACAAAATGGGAAATGGGTTAACACTTTCGTCTTAAAAGTTTTTAACTAGCCAGAAAAGTTATCTCTCTTTTTACCTCTCCGTGTGACGTAGTCCAGGAGAGGTTCTGTAACGGCCGTGTCTGTGTGTGTGTGTCTGTGTGTCTGTCTGTCTGTCTGTCTGTCCGTTGTTACACCCACGTGACCGCGTTCGCAGTTTGCGTATCGGAGCAAACGTGTTCGCCATTTCCGAACTGCTTTCACAGTCTCGGAAATGGCTACTCTACTTGAGTTCTCACACCACCATCTTCTGGTCTTTGTCCATCCCACACGGACACCAGTCTGCACTTACACTGGCTTCTAACACCACCATCCACTGGTCTTCCGTCTATTCCACATAGACACCAATCTGCATCATTGGCTTCTACTCCATTATCATCGTTTGGTTTTAGGATATACGCAGCGATCAGCTAGGGTTACGAGAAACGTCTAGCATCCCTAACGTGGGATCGCCACCAAAGGTTTTCGCAATTGCGCTTTTTCCTTACTATTATAATGGAAACGAATCGTATATATACCCCAAATTTGAAAAAAGCGGGCAAGAGGGGTACCCTTCACTTTAAACGTCAATATTAGCAAAGTTTGAGAAGATAATAGGTATAACTTTATTTTAAGCGATTTAACTATTATTAATGTTAATTATTGAAGATTAAAATAATTAAAAATTATTATATTTATTTAAATATTAAAGATAAACCTCTCGTGCAAAGAGAGAGATTATCATTGCCTCCTATATCTACCAAGGCCCGTGCATGCGATATATTTCCATCATTGCCTCCTATATCTATCAAGGCCCGTGCATTGTGATATATTTCATTCATTGCCTCCTATATCTATCAAGGCCCGTGCATTGTGATATATTTCATTCATTGCCTCCTATATCTATCAAGGCCCGTGCATTGTGATATATTTCATTCATTGCCACCTATATCTATCAAGGCCCGTGCATTGCGATATATTTTTCAAAACAACAACAAAAATGGGAAACCCCAACTCAGAAACATAATAACGTTTTCATTGGATACTTAAGTTTATATAATCTTCTTGACACGGAGAGGTAATATTTTGGTTTTCCCAACTTGTTGATTTTTAGCCACATCGTATGATGTACATCTACGATGAGGCTCTTAGTTTGACCTGCCCTGTTGTCATTCTCGTAATAGTAGTAGTGTAAAATGTTTGGTTCATTGAAGGGACAGTGAATGAAAGAGGATTGTGGTGAGGTGATATTTTTCGTTCTTTTTTCACATGGATGGGGATTGTAATAGTAAGTTTAAGCACTAATTTTACAAGTGAGATTAATGATTGTGAATTGGGTTTTACGTTTTCTCGATATATCTAAAGCGAAAGAAATTATTATTGGATTGCCTTAATATAATGCAAGGTGTTAAACTCTCCCTCACCCGTCGACAATAAGGATTTCACGCATTCAGTCGCGCTCCTCTATTTAAACATTCAAGGAAATTGAGGTTAACTTTAAATGCAAAAACAAATATACTGATGTTATATTTTTTTTGAATGGTCTTATCACGATCCCAGAATTTACGAGTATTTCTCCAGCAAGCGAAAATAATTTTTAAAGGCAAAAGGAAGTATATAGTATCTCTATATTTTTAACATAGTGTATTACAATTTTAACATAAGTAAATTTATGAACGTAAGGATTACGGCCCAGGTAATTATTTTTAGTTCAGGAAAACGAGGGGCTAATCACTTGGATTTTCTGTACTTCAATTAAGGTTTAGGTATGCGTTATTGTGGAGCTACTCACTCAAGTTTTCTGTTTGTGTCGCACTATTGTAATTATAAAAGAAGGTAAATTATTGATGTACAGATTACGGGTAATCATTTTAGCACAGTTAAAAATAGCACATCGAGGGACCAATCAGTCTGATTTTCTGTACTTCAATTAAGGGTTTACTTATGCGTTGCGATTAATCATTTTTGCACTGTTAAAAGGTGCGCAAGTTTCCCATTTGTGTCCCACTATTATAATTATAACAGAAGAGAATGAATTGAAGGTAGGATTACTAGTAATCACTATATCACACTTAAAGGTCGAGGGGCTATTCACTGAAATTTTTTATTCGTTACGATGTGGCTAAAATTATGAGCCCAGCCCTTGGGTCATCTTGTTTGTTTTGTGCTCTTTACCTAACCTTTTTCCCCCCCGTTCCTTCTTCGAGGTCAGACTGCTTTTGGTAAACCGATTTCCCTTTTCCTCACCAGATCGACAGTGCACAGTGACCTGGCGGCGCCACTGGCACGCGCCCAGTAGGGGGGATGACACCGACTAAGACTTTTGCATACGCAGCACTGCCATTACTGTATTAAAATGATACAAAGGTTCACTAACCGTAAACTACGTGTACATTTTAGGAGCAAGACTCACACCTTATCTGACACTCAAATTATCCCTTCTTTCGAATAGCGCAAAATTTTTGTGCATTAGGCCTAGTCCAGACCCTCTTGAAAGTCACCATGTTTCAGATGAATACTTTAGTGCCTTCAAAGCTATACTAAATGTACTTTCCATTGCGAAGAGAAGTACAGTTCTAGTTTTATAGGCATTGTAGTTTCTAGAAAAAAACTTAACAGATATTACAAGTGTTTCTATTGAAAAGGGGGTAACCAGCGAGGGGAAACCACTCGCGTGGTGGTGGTCAATGAAAGAAATTGTGCTATGGAAAGATAAAATTCCCGTAACATTCTCAGGTGTTCGCAGGTCAGGTGGACGGATTTAATTGAAACTTATTTTAATCGATACAGCTCAAAATTGTTTTTCGAATGACATATTGGGCAAAAAATTAGGTATTGAATTGTAAGAGCTGGTCTCGAATAACTACATCGAAAACTTCACCAGCGGGAAAATATTCTGACTTAAATATGGAATTAAAAATAATAAAAACTGTTTTAATCGCTAGGAGAAGGTTTGAACTATAAGTGAGTAAAATTTTATACGTATGGGGCTATTATTTTGAACACTGGACTCGAACTAAAACTAGCCATTTTGGTTCGTCTTCAGTGGTCTTGCTCCTTAAATGAAAATGGCCCTGGTGAACATCCCCACAGATTCAGGTCGCTTTCTATACCTGATCAGTCACGCACGCCCTTTCCCTTTCACTGGTAATCTTAATCGCTCATGAAAAAAAATCCCCATTTTCAAAGATGCGAGATCAGGTTTGTCTCACCTTATGTTCAATACAATAAAGCCTTCATGACAGATATTTATTATATATAAACGACTTGGTTTGGACCAAGGCCGAAAAAACAAACGATATGTGTGAGGTTTATCAATTGACTGAAGTTCAGATATTGAAATTTTTTCTAGTTATTTTTATCCACTCAATCCTTAATCAATATTTAATTCAATCAACTGATTTTACTGTTAATCGATCTAGTCCCTCTAAATTAATTGAAAAAATTACAATTCTACGCTTTTTCAAGAACAATTACATTTTCCGAAAACATTTTATCATGAAATTAATTATTTGGAAGGGAGTACGTGTTGAGGGTACAGTATTGAATATTTGAAATGTTCTACTGGATGTCTAAAAAGAGCAAGCGAACTTTGGCATAACTCGAATGGAAAATGTATATATTTAATCGTGGATGCCAAACCAGGGTGTTACGCGAATTTATACATTTAATTTCGTATATCGAAATGCTATATTTCTATTGTCGCCTCTATGATGGTAAAGTTGCACTGGAACTTCCATTTCCGTACTTAAGAATTTCCCATACACTGAAACCACTGGTGATTATAAAATGCCATATATTGGGAAAATAGAGGAAGAGAGGGGGTGTCGGAGTTAAATGTGACCTTCTTGGCATAACTAGTATCTGCTAGTAATGAATGATGTGTTTAACCATATTATTTCCGCGGGAAATGAATATAACTTGTACTGAGAAGTATTTCTGTTTATGTGATCTTTACCCTTTACCACGCAGGATAAACTTTGTTGCTTTGTCTTAAGTAGACGACATTCACTGTAAACTACAGTCTTATCAACAACTTAAAACAGATTTAAACTTCTTTTGGTGCAATCTTGAAAATTTGTCAAGCCAGCGACAATTAAAACTATGTCGGTCAAGGTGCTCACAAGTTAGTGAGTATCGACACGAAATCCCTTCAAAATAATTAATTTCATGATAAAATGTTTTCGGAAAATGTAATTGTTCTTGAAAAAGCGTAGATATGTAATTTTTTCAATTAATTTAGAGGGACTAGATCGATTAACAGTAAAACCAGTTGATTGAATTAAATATTGATTAAGGATTGAGTGGATAAAAATAACTAGAAAAAACTTCAATATCTGAACTTCAGTCAATTGATAAACCTCACACATATCGTTTGTTTTTTCGGCCTTGGTCCAAACCAAGACGTTTTTATATAATATCTGTCACTTCAGTCTTAATGAAATTAGATTTTGAATAATTATGTTTGCTTTACCGTCATACATTTGCACTCTAAAATATAATGGTGCATTCAAACACCATATATGCTGTTTTTTCCAGTGCCAAAAAAGACATAATTTAGGGTGTACTTTAACCCCATTTCTATGATCAATTCACGCCATTTACTAATATTATTTGCAAGTATTAAGGAACTTCTAATATTACTTAGTTTAATGGTTTTAAAAGTAGGGAAAAAGTACGCTACCTATGTCACATTATTAAACCAAGGGAAGTGAAATAATTGTTAAATATTTATTATAACAATTACACCACAGACACGTGGTAAGTCTAAGTTTTCCAATAGATCTAGTTAATATACAACAAGATGGCCCCGGCCAGATTACACTTTTCGCGCCCTCTAGTGACTAGAATTAGTATTACTATACTCATTGACCCCGACAAATTTAAAATTTTCAGGTTTTTTTCCATTGTTTATAAAATAGCATTCCGATTATGAATAAAACCAATCTAGTAAAAATTTGGTTTACAGTTTAATTAAATAAGTAATTAACTGTAGTGTTCAAGTCTTGGTGGATTAATTATGCGAGATATACTAATCAATATCCAAGATTTATTCTACCATATGATTATGGTCATTCGTTACATTGGGTGGCAAGGATGCCGCTTTAGTGCGGATAAAGAAGTGAGGAATGTTCTCTCCTATATCTCATGCTTAGAAAATGGGGGTTACAATCAATCGATATCTGAGGATGGGGCGCCATCTAGGTTGTGTTTGGAATAGGCGGGAATTACGAATATAGCAATACTCTCCCGTGAGATTAAAACCCAGTGACTGTATGAGTCTTAAGATAATGTGAGGGTTTAACAATAAAATTCGAAGATCATTGGCAACTTGTAATATTGCGCTATGCATTTGTAACAGTTTGGTTGAGCTTAATGAGGTAGATTGTAATTCAGATTTAACTTCGTTTAAGTCACTATTTTATACAGTCCTTTATGAGGTTATTGTTATTGTGGTGAAAAGTTTGTTTAAAGTCATTATTTATACTGTCCTTTATGAGGTTATTGTTATTATGGTGAAAAGTTTGTTTAAACTCATTATTTATACTGTCCTTCATGAGGTTATTGTTATTATGGTGAAAACTTGGTTTAGCTGCTGTCTCATAGGTTGAGCCTTTCAGGCGCTCGCCTGTTTCGGAGTGGGCGGCGGCGAATTGGTGTCGCGGATGTGGTGGTGGTCCTTGGGACCAGTGACCCTCGCATTAATTATTATTTTACCGGTCCCACTATAGATTAAATTTATAAAATGGTGAGAATAAAAAGCACGTAAAGACACAAAAGTAAAGAAGCTGAAAATTCTAATTGAATTTGAATTTTTTACTGTAGGAAAAAGTAGCATATAACAA
Source organism: Phalangium opilio (assembly GCA_019434445.1). Taxonomy (NCBI): domain Eukaryota; kingdom Metazoa; phylum Arthropoda; class Arachnida; order Opiliones; family Phalangiidae; genus Phalangium; species Phalangium opilio. The sequence continues at coordinate 106,589 of JAEQBA010002176.1, forward strand.
TCCATAACAGTTAACTTTCATTTCTTATCACAATTTTTCAACTAGTTGCCACTAAATATCAATCAACATGTCTAATGATATTTGAAGTTCTTAATCCTTTTCTGAACTATCCTTATTACTTATTGCATTTTACATAAATTCGGTGGCAATATCTTCTCTCGCTATCAGTAAGCCAGATCAAAATCTTGTAATGTGACCATACACTACTGAGAAATACGACTACTGACAACTAGTACTGGCTATGGTCTAGACTGTCGACTACAAGAGACTCATTCTAGAGTATAGACGCTAGACAAGATCAATAGTCAATAGAATACAAAACTTTTGTAGGGAAGTTGTAGCCAAGGAGTACTAACTACCTAGGAGTAGAATTGGTAGAAAATGTGTTGAGCTAGAAAAATTCTGATAAGGAACCCCGAATCTATAAACTGGTCCAACCGTCTATTTTTTCCAAAAACCATAATTAATAAAGTGCTCCCTGATACCACTGACCCCAACTTTTGGAATAAATAAACTGGTCCGAGCAATTAATAAACTGGTTTGGGACTTGTAAACCTAACTTATTTCCTACCCTGACATTACTGAACGAATTGTACCTTATACTGTAGCAGACCACCCTAAAAGTTAGGCCAAGGTTTTTCAACTGTTGCTGATATTTAACTAGTTATGCCACCACATGGATATTTTAAAATCCTTTCCTAACATTAGAATTAAACCTTCAATACCTTGATTTAACTTTTCATTTATAATCCTTATTTAATTTAAGGATGATGTCAGTTTGTAAGTCTCGTTAATTTAATTCCCCCTTTCCCACAGAGAGGGTCTGAAAATTTAAATCACTTGGCAGAGACTGGAGATCTTCAACATTCAGTGACAGACTCTGAATCTCAATGGGCATTTAAAAAACTGTATAAATTTAAATTGAAATTCCAAATTATAATTAAATACTTTTTGTTTGATACGTTGATATTAACGTAATCAATCCTTGAATACTCTATTGGTACTATCAACACCATCGTTAAATTTATTACTTAAATAATATAATTTTTTTAAATATAATAATCAAATTAGCGACTTATAATTAGTTAACTTTAAAAAAGTATGTTTCATTGATTAAAATTACATTTCTAAAAATTGTTAGGTTGATAGCACTTTCATGTTTCCTGTAGAAATTTCATATTTCCGTGGATGGAGAGATTAACACGTTGATTCCGTTTGTCGTTGATTGAAATTAGATTCATTTTGATCATAAATTTCATTTTTTATTTTGAGTTGTTGATTTTATGAGATTGTTGATTTTATTTTTATAATTATCACTTACGTAACTGTTATTAGTCGATGAACCCAGCGAGAGTGGAAACTGCCAAAATTATTAGTTGATTCCGTTTGTCGTTGATTGAAATTAGTTTCAATTTGATCATAAATTTCATTTTATATCTTTGAGTTGTTGATTTTATTTTTATAATTATCACCAGGAGTTCATAATAACCCGAAGTACGAAACTGGTTAAAAAGCCCGTAACAACAAAGTTTCGCCGTAAAGCTCAGCGGATTCATACACCGCTTAACTCCCAAAGAAATAGTTACCCCATTTTTTAGCGGCCACGCGCATTAACTTACACACTTCTGGTTTAGCACTATTTTTATCTTGTGATTTTGGGAGCGAAAATGGCTCACGTCTGCTTCTGTCGGAACGGTGTAAATTAAGCCTTGGCTAAGAAGTTGGCTTTTAGTCGGGGTTTCTAGTTTTCTACAAAACATTTAAACGAACGTCAATAATGTTTTGTTGTGATATGTGTGAGTGAGAATTCCGTGGTGAAATTAAAACGGTTTGGACAAATTTATTCCCAGTATCTTTAATATAAGAATTGCAACGTGTTTCTACGTCGACCATATCGCCATTTTTCTTTTCGACGGAGATCCCAGCCAACGGAAGTTTTGGAACGAAAACCAAGGAGCATAGATAGCACTACGATATACTGTAAGGTTGTATGTCCATAAACAGGCTAATCCTTTCTATGCGCAACGACAGAATCTTGTTGTTCGCGATTTTTACCATTAGTTCTATGGCCAGTTTCATACTTCCCCCCCGAAGGGGGGTTATTATGAACTCCTGTTATCACTTACGTAACTGTTATTAGTAGATGAACCCAGCGAGAGCGGAAACTGCCAAAATGATTAGTTAATTTTGCAAAGAATCTGCAATTTAATTCTGCAAAAATCTACCTATTATTTTATGTCAGTTCCGTTAAGTGATCATTTAATTTTAAACTTGCCAAACAAATAGTGAGCAATGGTACCTCCGTCCCAAACTAGTTATAGTTTTAAAACGCTGATTCGAGTTTCATTTTGTTAATACATTTAATTTTATTAATAAATCAACCTCCCTAACTTTTAAGCAGACGAGTCTTCAAAAACGATATCATTGGTGAAATTAGAAAACTCTCTCTGCTTAGCGCGCCTTCTGTCGGGGAGAATTTTAATTTCTTTTTTGATTAATATGATAATATTATTATTAATGTTTAAATTCCCAAGTAGAAATCTAATCTTGCCTAGGATTAAAAAGATATATAATAATTAGAAATTGCAAAAAAAATTGCAAGCAACTGTCTCTCCTCCTCTAGCGCGATACAATATATATTCGACAGCATCCAGTGGCGGGCGTCGGGGAGGTGGAGGGGGGTCCATATCTAAAGCCAGACAGCTCTCTCTCTCTCGCCTCGTGGCGGGCGTCGGGGAGGTGGGGGGGGGGTCCATATCGTTCTACCTTTCTCTTCTCTTGACTATAATTTATCTCGCTCTATATTACAAGCAAGCGTGGCTTCGTGGTAGAGCGCGCGGGCGGGCGTCTTCACTGACGTCTCGTATGGATTGGGACATCGCAGGTTCGAGGCCCGGCACCGACAGAAAAATAATTGCAATTGAAATTAAATACGTTACGCCACCTATGAGGTGTAACGTGAACTACGGATGAATTTCGAGTCGAAAATTCGCGGGAAATTTGAAGTTCAAAAAGTTTATTTATGACGAAACTTATTATGCGGTTACACCAAATCCAGCCAGCCGTCCAGCCAACAGAGGTCGGAACAATACTTTTCAGCTCTAAAGAGCGCGAAAAGTAAAAACGAGTTTTGCTTCGCAGTCCTTAAAAACTGCATTTATACACAATCCGCGACACTTTTTCAAACCCACAAAGGGCCAGAAACTATAAATTATTATATGTATTTGCAATTTGAGATGAAGTTTAATGGTTATGAGAAATTTTTTATGATTAGAAATTTTACAACAAAAACGGGTATAAATGCGGCGTTTACAACCATCTTAGTGGAGGCAGCTTTTTGGGAAAGAGATGATACCGCTTTGAAAATCTTGGGACCCAATGTAATACAGTTTGGGGAGAAAAAAACTAGGTTATCACAGGGATGAGCATCATGAAAGCAAATGTGGATGAGAGGGAAAGTATGACAATGGCCATAGAGCCTGTGTTAAAAAACGCGGACATCAAAGTTTCGCCAATAACTATTTAGTTTACTAGTGACTGATGGACTTGCGAAGTCGCGACTTAAAGTAGTTCAGACATTTATGCTCCTTGGTTTATCCATAACCCACTCGATCACGCGAATCACGATGCAAGCTGCTCGCGCTATAGCTGAATTACCTAGATTTGTTTTAAACGTATCTAGTTTTATGTGCTCTTCTATTGCTTCGATAACCTTACTTAAATCCATATTATACCTTCAAATACCTTTTAAAACATTACCAGCTACTCTGTCCTGACTACAAACACAAGTCGAGGAAGTTCTAGCATACACAATAGCAGACGACGGTAACCGCGTAACCGCGAATTAACACAACTTGCACAAGACCTATTTTAAGGGAGTGAACAGACCCAGTATAGCTACGCCAATGAAACGGTCAACTACGGCGAAACTCTGATGACTCGCGACTTTTGGCCATTTTCATACTTTTCCTCTCATCCACTTTTGATGAAAGTCAAATAAGTCATCGGAGATGTTGACACACGAAGTGTGACACCAAGCTAGACAAGCTTCACATTGGAAGGCTTTGTGATCATCACTCACTAGTTGCGAGCAGGTTGCGCAATTATTGGTAATCTTCTTGGTATTGCGTTTAACAGCTTGAGTGGTGGGCTTGGGAATGGTTACGGAGACTTTAGGGCGACCACGTTTCTTTTTTTGTCTTGGGTTTGAGATTGAGTTTGGCCTAGAGAGTCATCGAGGAGATTGATTGCTAATGAGTTTGTACTTATGGAGACTGAAGATGGTAGAGTGGAATCATTAGAAGTATCACATGTGAGGATTGACTGGGAAGCAACATCTATAGGACAATCCTGTTGTTTCTTTGGTTCATGATGCCCATCATGAGTAATATCACAGGGTTTATCACAGGATAACTCATAAGTTGTGGGACTAGACGGAGTTGTGGTCGTACAATTGGCAGGAACAGCAGAAACTAAAGACTTCAATATTTGGGTTATTACTCGTGGTATGCAGGAACTGCGATTGATCTTTACAAAGTTTTTCAACTGTCGGGGAGAGCAGCTGAACGCGGGCTTTGAGCGATTGGATTTTAGTGAGGTCAGCGGGTGAGAGCCGTGGAAATTGGAATGGTCGGATAATACAATGCACTGTATAAAAACACACTATGCTAAATATTCATTGAAACCATGTGAAAATTATAAAAATTCTCCAACTATTTCTTTGTGATCATTTAACCTTAGGCTTAGAAAGACAAAAAATAGGTCCAAAAAGTTTTAAAAAAATCACGTGAACTTACTTGGAGAATCAAAATGGTGAAATTAAGCGCGAGATTTGAATTGAAACTTTTATTGAAATTCAGCGCGTGCTGGCGCGTGAGCTAGCGCGTGTTTTAAAAATTTTTTTTTTTGAAAAAGGCCAAGTTAACCTTACACTACGAGAAATGAGATACTATACCTTTTCAGCCTTTGCTAGTGGTGTAAAGTTAGGCTGTGAAAAAAGTGTACTCCCTTGGGCGCGAAACCTTGGGTCTAACTCGCAAAAAGTTTTCCACCTCATAATGTTAAGCTCCATAGAGTTTAACATTACGATTTCGATGGTTGAAACATGTATCTGCCTGGTCTCGAACCTGGGACCTTCCGCGTGTGAAGCGGACGTGATAACCACTGCACCATAGATACGTGGTAGCACTGAGTTTTCCAAGAGTAGATATCTAGCTAATTCTTATGTCCAATCACGATGGTCAATACATGAATCAACCAGGGCTCGAACCTAGGACCTTCCGCGTGTGAAGCGGACGTGATAACCACCACACTACAGATACATAGTAACACTGAGTTTTCCAAGATATCTAGCTAATTATTATGTCCAATCACGATGGCCAAAGCCGTACTTCTGTAATAAACTAAAATTAACATACTTAGACTTAATTGTTTTGATCAAACTGGCTGATAGCACACCCTGAATACTTAATTGTTAATTTAAGATAATTCCAAAAAGTAACTTCGCTGTAGTTTTTAAGTTAGCGGTGGGGAAAAATCACGAAAAACCCCATGTTAATCTCCATAGGAAATTTAGCAAAAGCATGTGAATTTTACTTTAACGTTACAAGTCATATCTACAAGGGCCTACCGGCCCTGTAGAATTTCGGCCTTACTATAGCGTTAAATAAGAGTAAATAGTTGAATTCCTGTACAGGGATGGTTTATAGAAGGAAAACTTATAAATATAAACTATAACACCTACTACACGGGGGATAGAATTGTGTTATTCCCCGCTGATCTGAGCGCCATCGTTTGAAAAAGATTCGAAGTTTAGGTCAGTTGTCCTCCCCCTTAATCCTAACGATAAGAGTCGAAGCCAAAAATTGCTTTCTGCGAAAACTTTTGCTACGATTTGTCAACTGTGAACACGGTGACAGACACACAGATACATGTCCACTATACTACCTCTCCGTGACGTCATCGTCATTCGAAGAGGTAAAGATATGTTAATAGTCAACTATGATTAAGTCAGGTTACTATTTTAAAAGGTGTGATCTTACATGCGAGCGCTAAAACTGAACTACTCTAACTTATCAACATTACGTGCAAGAAAACCTCTACTCAGTAGGCTAATATTTTTTTATACGTTAATCTTGCTTGGCCTAATATTTAATTTTGTACATGGTCTCTTTATACAATAATCTACTTTTTTAACACGAGTTCTTTCAAAAACGAAAACCTGTGCGTCATCGAACAAACACGAGTTATTTTAAGAACGAATACCCGCGTGCCATAGAACAGATGTTAGATGTTGGTTGATCAAACAGAAGTTCCTTATTTAACAACTTAACGCGCGTCTTAGAACTAAGAGCATTTTCTGTTTTGAGCACTTTATTCGCATTCAGTTTTGACCACTTGTTTATGGTTCAGTTTTGAGCACTTGTTTTGCGTTCATTTTTGAACACTTGTTTTGCGTTCATTTTTGAACACTTGTTTTGCGTTCAGTTTTGAATACTCGATTAGTGTTCTGTTTTGAACAATCGTTTAGTGTTTTGTATTGAACAAAACGCTGTGCTCGTACGGGGACACTCCAATGAACGCCACCTAGTTCAATATAGAACATGTAACTATCCGTGACGTCATCATCACTCAGAAGATAAAAAATAAACGCAATATAAATTAAATGTGAAATTTCCACACACTCTCGCCCTTTACACACAGTCAAGACAAAATTTAATTATTTAAAATATTAGTATATATATAATTTCACCCCCCTGCCTTTGTATAAGAACTGATGGGAAGTTAATATGGGGTGATACTACTCTGTTGAATAGAACAGTTTTATCATCCGGTAGTTTTGATAAAAAAAATCGCCTTTTATTTGGCAGGAAAAATTCTCCGAATTGAGCGGTGACATTTTAGTAATTATTGTTAAAAATTCGTTTAGAATGTTAGATTTGAACTAAATATATTTTGACAAATTTACTTTAGAATAAATATTTTGATTTGTAGACTTTTTCACCGTTTAATGCCACCTGCGTGGTAAAGAATACCATGAGCGATCACGATCTGTGGAATCTTAAAGTGCACTTGACAGGTCATTTTATGGCCTGGCCAAAGTTGATCAGAAGTGTGCAAATTTGGCGTATTAATCTATGATTTGTGCAACATGCACTGTTAGAAAATGTTGTCCAAAATTGGATGTAAGTATCCAAACGACTGACTCTGAGACAGCACAGTTTTTATCTATTTTTGGATAACGCAACTAGTGTCCAAAATGGGACTGTCGAATGATATGCCAGATTTGGAATTTCATCCAAAATTGGATCGAGACTCATATATTATTATTATCCAGAAATGGTCTGGCTATTATCCATATTTTACGCAAGTGGGCATCAGTTAACTCGTGTCCTCCCAATATTGGACTAATATCTAACCTATAACGAACTAAAACCAAGCCCACATTGGACAAATTTCTTACCGATATTGGACTATATCACGTTCATATTGGTTTAATTTCGAGCACATCATGGGCACATATACGTCTAATATTTTAACTGATCTCGGACTAATATGTAACGCATACTGGACCAATATCTAACCGACATTGGACCAACATCATCCAATAATGGACTCATAGCAAGCCAATATAGCAAATACTCCGACTCTCCGAGTGACGTATGTCACGAAGAGGTTCTGTTCTCGGCTATCTGTCTCTCTCCGTGTGTGTGCCTGTCTATTGTTACACCCAAGAGACCGCGTTCGCAGTTTTCAAATATATGTGTGTTCTCAACTTCCGCACCACATTCACAGTTCACGGAAATCTGGAAAATTATGTTCGATTACTGTTCTATTAGCTTTCATCACCTAAATGTTTTACAACATCACCTTATGGTTTTTCAGACAATCTCTCTACTCTAGTAGTCAAACATCAATAATAGCTAGGTTCAAATGATGTTAGGAAAATCGTTTCTTAAAACGATAAAACTAGAAGTATGATAAGTAAGTCTCCATTAAAAATAATTAATATCAAAAAAAAATTTATAAAATTTTTGGAGAAAAACCTCTCTCAACCGAAACCTTTCTAGTCAAAGTTTATACAGGGTGTTTGTGAAAAGTCCATCAATAATGAAAGGGCGTATTTATTGGGCCATTTTGAGTCGAAAATGTTCTATGACATTTTGCCGTCCGAGCCACGGTTTTCGAGTTATGATTTGAATATTTTAGGGATGACCCCTTCATTAAATTAGCGCTGTCTTTCAATTTCTTAATTAAATTTAAGGGGTCATCCGTAAATTACTCCAATCATAACTTGAAAACAGTGGCTCGGACGGAAAAATGTCATAGAACATTTTCGACTCAAAGTGGCCCAATAAATACGCCCTTTCATTATTGATGGACATTTCACAAACACCCTGTATAGGACGAGTAACGAAGATTGCCTATAAAGTCGATACACTGTATAGACTTCATAGTTTGTATAAAGCGAGTAATTAAGACGTGTCTGTCTGTATCCTGTTTTAATTTCTGCAACTGCTTATCATAAAAGAGTAGTTAGTGAGGCTTTTGACTCAAGAGAGGTAATATATTGGTTTTCACAACTTGTTCATAAATAATTGAATATAATAATTAATTATTGTGTTCAGTGACAAATCGAAAGCACGGTCTTAAAATAGGTACGGCCTAATTAGGGAGTCAAAAGAGTCCTCAAATAGTATTTCACTACCTCTTTTTAAATTTACCTTTACGTATTATCAAGAACGAATTCAGGATACCATAAGAAAGTGGAATGGTAGAATTGTCCCTTGGTACCGTGAAGTCCAGTTCGAAAACGGTTACCGCCTTCCTTCTAGGTAACACCTTAAAATCCCCTTTTTTGCGCCATCGGTGGGTTATTAATCGGGTATTAAGCCTTGGCGTTTTACGCCAAAGTTTGAGAAATCTTTTAATGGTATGTACAGATTTTGCCCCAGATAAGTCCGACTTAAACATACCAGTTCATCATAAATTTTTTTAACAGTTTTGTTATTGAGACCGACTCCAACACTCCTGGACCTGGGAGGCTCCATTTTCCGTCACTGTTGGAAATGGAAACGCGAAATAAATGAATGAACTCTAGAGGGCGCTAGAAAATTCCCAAATATTTAGCCCCTCCCTCATATAATGTAAAGTATGACCTCGTGGCGCCAGCATTGCCTTGTTTCAACGTTTTCATGGTATCATGAATTCGTTTTTGATACAATAGAGGAGTACTCCCTAACCTTTACCAATGTTTAAAATAATAACTCGCCAAATGTGTATTAATCATTCACGGTTTATTCTCATTGATTGACTGACTTCTGTTTAAAAAGTGTAATGTCTAGTTGAAAATGCCCTTTGCTTTACCGTTTATCCTCTATGGAGGCAGGGATTGATATTTAGACAAAGTTAACCACCTGCCGGGAGTAGTTAAAATTTTTTTAATATATCTGAATTCAACAGCAGTTTAATCTTGAATTGTATATTCTATATGCAAGTAATTGAAGTACGAAGCCTCATGACCGCAATTATAGCGAGAGTAGCATATTCAGGAAATTAAGTGGGTAGATAGCACTCGTATCGACTCGTAGAGGTTTATTTTGGTTTCCCGTCATGTCTTTTTACTAAAAACCATTTCATTTCATTTCATTTTCATTAATGCTAAAACGATTTCTTGGTTTTTAGCCATATCGTAGTATACGATAGTTTGACCCGAGCCGTAGTAACAGTAGTAACAGTAGTGGCCGGAGTTTTCGCTATCGTTATCGTCAGATTTTAGCTTAAAAGGAACTTTATATTACCACAACCCACCCATAGGGGTTACTGGGCTCGGTTAGAGATTTAATTATAATTAAAATTTTTTCAGGTCAGACCCGGGAATCGAACCCGGGTCGCTGGCGTAGTAGACGAACGTTCTAACCACTAAACCATAGAGACCTGATAGACACTCCGAGTTTTTTATTATTTATTTTTATCTCTAAAATGTCGGGGTGATATGGGGTGGGGTACCTCTTAATCTGTGGGGTCGGAAACTTTTGAATTTTTATCTGTGGGATCGGATACTTATGAATTTGTATGTTTGGGGTGTTTATATTTATTTTCTTTTTATGTATGTGCTAATTAAATAGATAACGATTTTTCTACCGCGCTCCTCATGTGTTTCGTTCTCGTTCGGTAGCTTTCGTCATCTATGTTATGTTTGACTGGAACGTTTTGGCGGTTAATTCAAATGTGGGTTTAGATAGAGCTAACATAGTGTTAAATGAGCGTTATGCGTTTGATCATTTTAGCAATGCTAAAGGTAATTCGAGGGGATAATCACTAAAATGCGTAATCACTATAACTAAACTTTCTCTTTCAAAAGTTTCTGGGCATAAGTCCTTGTTTGAAATTTATAAGATGCGATAAGTGTGCATCGGCATAAGTCTATGTTGTAAACTCATCGAGGGGATTATCACTAAAAACTATCTGTTCTTCGATTCGCCGGAATATTAGAATTACAGCATAAGTAAATTTATACGGTTATAATTTAATCACTGTTTAGAGTAGGGAATCGAGGGGCTATTCACTCTGATTTTATGCACGGTAAATCATTTAAGCCTTGAAAAAGATAGCACTATTCACTCATTGGGGTAAGGTATAGAGGGGTTATCCACTCATTAGAGTAGGGTATAGAGGGGCTATTCACTCGTACGATATGGCTACTATTACGAGCCCTTGGGCCGTCTTGTTTATAAACTTTTCATGACAACGACGTCATTACTCGTCCTATATTAACTTTGAGTTTCCGTGATTTGTAATTCAACGAGGACACGTCTTAATTATTCGCTTTATATTAACTATGAAATGCGTATATTGTTTTGACTTCCGATGCAATCTTCACTACTCGTTCTATATAAACTTTGATGGGTCTCGTTCCGAAGAAAGAGGTTTTACTTAAATAATTAAATAAATACAGTATGATCGAGATCAGACCAACACCTCCCTTTGCGAACAACCCGCAACGGATGACGTACTATACTAAATTATACAGGGTGTAAAAAAATGTTTGGAATTCATGTGTATATACCTGAATGCAACAAAATATTTTAAAGCACAGGCCTACGATTAGTCTTAGAACTTGGGCCTCAAATTACAACCTCTAATCTGTTTGGTAAACACTGCAACGTATATACTCGATGTGTCTAACATTGAGGTGGAGGCACTCTTCAATACGACCGTCCATTTCTTGCAACACATATGCAAGAACTAAACTCATCACGCAGGAAGTCCAAGTAAATGTCTCCAGTGAAAGAAGAAGGGCCCGAAAATTCAGTTTCCAAGAATGCCCACCCAAACGTTTACCTTGACACTTTCATAAAAACAAGGCGACCCAAGGGCTCGTAATAGTAGCCACATCGTACGAGTGAATAGCCCCTCTATACCATACCCTAATGAGTGGATAACCCCTCTATACTTTACCCTAATGAGTGAATAGCGATATCTTTTACAATGCTTAAATAAATTACTGTGCATAAAATCAGAGTGAATAGCCCCTCGATGCCCTACCCTAAACGGTGATAGAATTATTACCCGTATTAATTTACTTATGGCGTAATTGTAATATTCCGGCGAATCGAAGAACAGGTAGTTTTAGTGATTATCCCCTCGATGAGTTTACAACATAGACTTATGCCGATGCACACTTCGGTAAAACACCCAATAATTGTAATATCCCGGTGCCTTAAGACCATTCTAAAAAGAACGTCAGTAAATACTTGCTTTTGCTTTCAAAATTTCCCTCGATTTCTTTGAATGTTGAAAGAGGGGAGCGTGAAACTCTTATTGTCGACGGGTAAGAGGAATTTTTAAGGGAGGGTATATGGCTTAACCTAACTATCATAATTTCCTTCCTTTTAAAATACACGAACGAAAAATATCACCTCACCACAATTCTCTCCCATTCACTCTCCCTTCAATGACGATCGAAAAATTTTATACTGTCTAAGGCAGTTCTCTTTCACGACACCACCACCACCAACAGGCCAGGTCAAACTAAGACCCTCATCGTAGATGTTCAACATACGATGTGGCTAAAAAGCATGAATTCCAAACAACTTGTAATATTTAGTATAATGACGTCACCCTCACCCGTTGGCAGTATTGGGGGTTGTCCACAAAGGGAGGTGTTGGTCTGATCTCCTCCACATTATATTTATTATTTTAATCGTCAGTATTTTACCTTAATTATAGTTCAGTCGTTTTAAGAAACATTATTACTAAAATCATTTTAAATATAACTATACCAGAAGTAAGATGAGACTAGAAGTACTGAACTAACCAAATTCTTCACTTAGCGAAAGTGAATATTCTTGATAACACACCAACGGTTGGCCCTCTGGTAGCGGTTTCTGAATTTTTCCTCCAAAACGTGAGACGCTCGTGGCGGTAGACGGCCTAACCAGATTCAAGCACCCGCGTCCGTGTTCCGCGGCTTTCGGTTGAGGGGAAGGGGGTAGGAAATTTTTTCGAACTCGACCAAATTTTTTCTCTCTAGTGTAGGCACGATGGAAGCGGCACAAAATCCTAAAATACCACCTTCAAAATCGGCCACCATTTTCTACCCATTACCTACGTAGGTAAAAGTCAGACTATGATGGGCTGCTAGCATTTGGGATGAAAACTGCATTTTTAGTAGTAAGAAATGGTAGGAACGGGAAGGGACAGAGCGCATCATGCCTGACTGGGAAATGGTCGTCTGCTGCAATTGCTCGTGTACCTAGTTCTATGAAAGTACTAGCAGTAACAGTACGCGGAGGCACAGGCTTAACATCTCCTATGTATCGGTCACGCGGTGGCGCTAAAGAAGTAGCGTCCGCCTAAAACGAACAACGGATAAACCTAGCAATGGAGCCAGGGATAGATTAAGCTATGGAGCCGGAATATACATTTATGTCGCGTCTAACAATATTTCAATTTCAGTATTATAGTATTAAGTAATTAAAGTGCATATCAGTTAAACTAAGAGCATATCTTCTTCATTAAAGACAGAACATAAAATTGGCGACGGAGATGGGATTGTAAATACATAAAAGCATCCATAATTATTTAGCTTAACTCCTTGACTAAAGCCGACTAAGAAACAAAATATACCTAGCCTACTGCTAGAATTATCTTTACCACGACCGAAAAAGATTTACGAGTCAGCTTTTGAAGCCAAATAGGAAAAAATATAAGCCTAATAACCGTCACTCGAAATTATACTGTCATGATAGCGTTCACAGAATTATTTCCCCTAACAGTAGGAAAAACACTACGGAAGGATGACGTTGAAGACGTAAAGAGAGACGAGTCAAACCAGGGAGGAGAGACCTGGTCAAACGACAGTGCTAACGTTTTTCGGTGGACATTGCCTACGAAAGAGTCCTTGCGTTCTCCTTTTTTTACAGAATATTTCATTCGGCTTGTTTTGGACTCCATAGATATGAATAGCAAGCAAAACCGGGTGTTTGCAAATAATATCGCCATGAAGCGCCCTCAGACGGCAGAATGTAGAACTTTGACACCCCATGTAGACGACGTAGTTTGAATTGTACCGGCCAGGCCTAGGAAACATAAAAGGGTTTTACGCATCTTTGAAATTAAGTTAGCTCTTTTGAAAAAAGCCTAGCAAACGTTATTCTTACGCAAGTTGAGATAATAGTTACGTGTAACCAATTACCATAAGTGAATCATATTACAGCTCCCTATAAGTACTGGACGTAGGTTATGCTTTTGTAAACAGCGTTTTCTTCCAAGACATCCAAGCCCGCCATCTATAGCTCAGTTTTACAAGTATAGTTTTCCCATTAACCCGGATCTTGAGTTAGGTTAACCTACGGAAGTTCCGGTTGATGATAACGGCTGTCAGACCGCCGTCAGTGTCGTGATTAGTGTGAAGCTTATTATCGCGTTATAATTTTGATTTAGAATGGCTTATGTTAGGATCAATGTAACTAATTGCAATTGTTGCATGCCCACATTAAAGAGACATCTGAACACGAGCTATGTTATATTAAAAGCACTTAACCGTAAGCAACTAAAAAAACGTTTTGTAAAACTGAAAAATATTGACCAGCATCTTTCGCAAACGGAAAACGTTAAAGCATTGAAAAAGTTTGTCACACTTAAAAAAGGAAATCAAATTTCTATGTCGACGCACATAACCTTTAATTAGTAATAAATCGGTCCAACTATCCCCGCTAAAAACCTTTAAATCGATCGGTGGAAGCTTAGCTCAGTGCTGTACTTGGGATACATTAAAAATATTCTAGCATGATGAAGCCTATTTTGATAATTTGAATTCATATTAATTTCCTTTTCAACACAAGCGTTTAAAAATACCTATAGACCGCCAATTATTTTTTAAAATCGGAAAAATAAAGTGGACTTCTACTATTATATTCACAACCCAACACTTTGTATGGAACAACTTGTTTCCTTCCGCGCTCTTTTCTCCCAAACCTTTCCTCATTGGCTACTAGCCTACCACTTACTTCCGTTTGCTTCGCCCGCTTATTAAAAATTACTTTCGCGCCAAAATCATTCCTCTGGTTTAGTTCACAAATTCGCCGCTGCGTTTCTCATATACCCTTTTCTCTTCAGTGCTAGGAGGCAATGCTGATGCACGGCGATGTTATATCGTCCTGTACTTCTAGGGAGCTGTAATATGATCCACTTCTGCAATTACAGATTAATTCTTAAATCTACCATCCACCTTTTCCCAAAACGATAATTCTGGTATAAATATTGCGCTTGAATCGCTATCTGACTCTAAATGCATTATTGCTTTTAATGGCAAATTTTTGTGTCATTTTTTGTCGTCAATTTATAGTTTAAACAAATTTTTACATAAAAAACCAAAAACCTACGTATATTAGAGACAAAACCCTTAAGCCCAGCGGCCATGTACCGGGATGAGAAGAGAAACGGCGGATAAATAGAAGCCAAGGCTTAAATAAAGCGGAGTAGGAGCATAGATTTAATATAGAAGCTTACGCTTCATGGATATATCACTGTAGCCTTCGGTAAGACACTTGGCTCACGAGCTATTCACCCCCTCCTTCTTTGAATTTTCTTCAAATTGTACGTCAAAAAGGTGCGTGACACTCACCACCCCCTCCTTCAATAAATTCGCCTCAAATTCTACGTCACAAACCAGTTCACGCCATTTCAGACGAGGAATAAATGTGGTGCGTGTTTTAAGGTGAGTGAAATATCCATGAAGGGTAAGCTTCTAAATCCATGGTAGCACTATTTGGGGTGACTTTTTTCCCAAGGTTCGACTATAGGGAATACCGATGCCCTATTCTAAAATGCCTTCCTATTTCCTTTCATCATTAATCTGAGATCCCAGTAAGTTAGCCCATTTTGTGACTTTTTGGGCATTTTCTGAGGTTTTCGATCAACCTTATTAAATAACTCTTTGCTATCAAGTGTCAATCATTTAATATTGATTGTATTTCTAATCAATGGAAGTATGATTGAGTCACATTTAAATCTGCCTCATCTTTACAATTTTTTAGAAGCATAATTATTATAATATTGTTAATCAACTAATTGGTAATTCGTAAAAGTTATTTTCCCCTTGGTAAAGTTCAGACTTTTAGTTTGGTATAATTATTCTCTCTTAGCGCCTCGAAAGGTTCACGATTCAATGGTTCATCCACAAGCTGTGTTTTGATAAGGAATCTCTTTTTGAATCACCGCCTGTAGCAGTTTGACCGAGGAGCTAGTCATTCGCTAAAATTTTGTACACCTGATTACCGATTTCTGATTTATTATGTGAATTCCGATGATTACTGAACGAAATCCTTGATTTCTGTGATTACGATTATTTTAGGTAATTTCCATAATCTTTAGACTGATTTCCCGTTATTGGCGCAGATTACTTGTGATTCCTGTTTGAATTCCAATGAATTCCGGTGATTGTTTGGTGAATGCCGTGATTACCACTGGATTCTTCGTGAATTTCGATGAATGCAGTGATTATTTCTATTTAAACTGATTACGATTTTTATTTCGGATTTTTGAATTCTTCGATTGATTATGCGTGTTTATTTCACGAAAGATGTGATTACCGAGGTGATTACAAAAGATTACTAGTAAATCATGTGATTATTTCTGATTTTTTCAAGATTTCACGTGATTTCCAGTGATTATCGGAGATTTCTGATTACCTATGATTACTCACGAAAATTATTTTGATTACTGATGATTTTCTAAGAATTCTAGAAATCAAGTAATCGATTTTCACGGTTTTGTACACCTGATTATTCAAGTGACTAGCCCCTCGAGTTTGACGGTTTAGGAGCTCTTATCTAGAATCAATTTCATTGCGTATCCTTTTCCAATGCTATAATGTAGGTCACCTTCTGCTCAAACGAAGGGCGAGGAAATAGTGAGCTGCTATTGTAATGGAAAAGTTCCAACTTGGTTATTAAAGCTGTCACTCTCGTTAGGGACCAGGATAAAAGCCTAATCCTCCATACCCGGTTAATTTACGAAAGGGTATAGGGAAACCTCGCTTGCGAGGGCTTTATAATGAAACCAGGGGGAGTTCACTATGACATACCCTCCTTATGAGATTCTCGTTACATTCAGAAGCTCATTATTTGTTGAAACATTTCCAACGCCATGGTTTAGATTCTCTAAAGCAAAATAAAAAAATAATCGATTAAAAACGGTTTAATTACAGGCCACCGCTGAGAATTTAACAGTGTACTTTCAAATATGCGTTTGTTATTATAATGCAAACGACTCATTCTACAGAAATAAATTATTACAGCTTACGCTCGATAGGTTTGGTTAGCTTATCTAAAAGGTTCGAAGATTAAACCAGAGTGAGCCGAATGGTACACAAGGGTATATAGCATGCAACTGTTAGGTTGTAGTTATTTTCGTCCTGTCTACGATTTTGAGAACAGAAGCTGGAGGGACAACCTTTTTTAAGTATGTTATGAAGTGTCTCAAACAATTTAAGATAAGCTTACTTAAATTCAAAAACATCGCTTGAATAAGAGATGTCACTTTGCAGTTGTTTCTATTTCAAAACTCCATTCATCGTTACTTTATGATTTCACAGTCTCAACTCTCATTATTTAACAGGTATTATTTACTTTTGTTCTGGGAAAGGCAGGATTATGAAAACCTAAGCCCCAGAATTAATGGCAAAAAACATATTAAAAGACATTTATATAAATGTTACTATACGAAGTTATGAAAGGAAGTTTCGATTATTTTTAAGTTTAACAGTTTTGTAGGAATTTGAAATTAAGAGGTGTAAACGAAACATAAATATATCTTAAATGTATCATGAAATTTAACAATTTTAAATGTATAGGGCCGAAACATTTGTAGTTGTTTAAAATGAAAATTTTGGTACATATGTCATCCTTCGGATTAAAACAGATAAGATATATTCGTAGATGGTACAGTTAAATTAAAAATGTCTAAAGATCCCATAATTGAATACGAAACAGTGGAAACACTGAATGCATTTTGTGTTCACTCGAGGTGTTCACTAAAATTGAATTAGCTAAATATTATAAGAAAGTCTAATCTCGCCGCCTCATTTCACAGGGGAGAAACTCATTTTTACTCCTGTTGCTATAATGTAAGATAATTAAGAGAACCATTTATCATTCCAGCTCTTGTGTGGGGGCTAGGGACATTTTCCTACTTTCGGTTTATTTAACTCTGGATTTTTTAACTTACCGAACACAAATTTCGCTTCGCTCGAATCGCTTTTTTAACAACATCTATGACTTATGTCGCTATACGTTCACTTACGCTTACGAAAAAGGCCAAAAACCTTCGACCTCCATGTTTATTTTTCACGGTGAAAAGATTTTTTTTTGTTGACGAAACGGATTTTGCCGCAGTTGCATGACATCTCCATCTCTAAAGCTAGGTTCCCACTTGAGCGAACAAAACGACCGAAAGCCGAGTCTTAAAATCGACTTTTACGCAGGCCTTCCACGGCAAGATTATATATACGACCGAATTTCGACCTGAAAAATCGGTAGTCACGATTGACGAATTTGAATTATAGACTCCGAGCCAAAGAACATAGGCCTTGGCCTTAGATTTTCATTTGGTGGCAATGAAATTACTACCAGCGGTAGGCAGCGCGATCAAATCCAGTTAGTGATGTTGCCTGATTCAGGATCAAAAGAGTAAGACATCATGCACACACGGAAATGGTGACTCGCGATCAAATTCAGTCAGTCAAAAATTCACAACATGCAAATGTGGCAATGGCGACTTACCAGGCATAGAAACGAAATTAAAAATGGGGGGATGGAAAACTTTTCTCGATTACAAACGAAACAGATTTTGATTGGTTATTGCAAAATTTACGGTGGCCTCTGCGTAAAAAAAAGAACATCAATTGTGTCCGACCGAAAGCAGGTTCGGTCACGTTAATTGAGCACAGAGGCTATTGCATAAATATTTTTACTGTAGAGGTACGAACGCAATGTTTTTGCTTAAGTGGAAACTAAACTTAATAAATTAAATTCCGTTTCACCCTATGCCATTCATAGGACTATAACTCGACTTTGGTTTGATTTTGCATGGTTTGTGCATAAATTCAGTTTTAAGAGACTACCACACTCGGAAAAAAATGATAATAATAAGATAATAACAAAATCTTGTAATTATCTTGAAAGAAATATTTTATTTTTCCAGAGGTTTTTCACAAAAAAAATGTTTTTAAGTATTCTACTAAATATTATTTTAAACTTTATTAGGTTTAGAAAATGGCACTTGCTAGCGAAGCTACGCTGTTAGCCCTTATGCCAATTTTAAAGTTTAATCATAAAGAATAGAACGTTCTTGAAAGGCTTAATGGCTAGGGACTCGCGAACCCAACCCAGAGATACTAAAGTTCTTAACCTAAAAACCACTCAAATTATCCCAAATACTGGTGATATCAAAAGGTCAATTCGGTAACGTATAGCGACTATACACGAAGATCAAACATCCATTCAAAAACCAAGTTTCTGAAGTTCGTATAAAATATGTAGATCCGATCCAAAAATATGTTTACGCTTTGATTCTACGCTCCAAATAACATAAATACTTTGTGAAAGTTGAAGATTTTTAAGTCCTATTTCCATGTCCTAAAAAAGTCTTATGAGATATATATTTTTCCTGAATCTTTTGGAAACATTTATGAAAAACCATAAAACCATGCCAAAAAGTCTGTAATTTCACACCTTGTGAATAGAAATTAAAAAATTGTCATGTTTACGTATGATTGTGCTACAATTTTACAGTCACTTTATTCCATCTAAATTCAGAACTCTCAAAATACTGCATATACAAATTTCATTTCCATTCAATTCATATCGTTCGTAACATATTCCTGAAGGAAGAAAGAGTTCTAGAGAGTTACACCTTAATTAAATTAGTGCTACAGCTGGCACTGATATTCTCTTTCAGGAAATTCCAAAGAAAGGCCATACTAAACTGACATAAATGTGGAGGGTGAAATCCAATTCTTGCCTTCCGAATGTTACAAAGGGATCCAGCAGGGCAATATCGGATCAAGGAGTTTTGCAGTTAGGCAGCCACTGCAAGGAGTATTATATCCATTGGCCACGGGAGAGTTAACCTTAGTTTTTGATTGTGAATTCTGAATAAAAACCAATGTACACGAGCTCAGACTAAGGCTTTCATAGAAAATGAATCGGGTGCACTAGTCACGCTTTCATAACAACTGCAAACTAAAGTAAAAGGCTTAATGAGTTTTACTTCAAATTTTTATTAATGTTTATTATACTCTTTAAAAACAATTAAAAGAGAAATATTCAGTGTTCTTCGATCTCTTTCAAGTACGCGCTATTCTTAAAGTTCCTAATTGGGCCTTGAAAGAACCAGACCTAGTACTTCGTCATGTCATTCATTTTCCTCAGGCATGTGTTCTAGGTTTGATCTCTATTATATTTTATATTTTAACTGGGAAGGCAAACGACTCAGCCAATCGTGATTGCTTTCGTTTGGTATAGCGGGTAAACCCTAGAGTTAACTCTCCTGCGAGTACTGGAGATGTGGAGATCCAATGCGATGCTCCTTGGTGACTGTTATAATAATAAGAGGCAATTTCCACGCGACCGCTCGAAGTAGCTTTTACGCGCATGTGCCGGGAAGGCCTGGGCGCTGAGCACGCGTAGCCTCCGTGAGCCACACTTCAAAAAGCCAAAGCTTTCTTACTTCCCTTTTTTCCGAGAGAATATTACACACGTCCGTATGGTGAAACTCGTAGGAAGTGAGCGACTCTGATTTAGTTTTTGAGATCGAATCTAGAGAGTTTGAAAGGTTACTGGCTCTGACAATAAAGGTAAGATTGCTAAGTTTTTCCAGCAAGTTTGATAAATATATGTTGTAAAAAAGTTTTCTTTTACTCTTTCGGTTTTGAACTTTACCATATAATGGTGAAGTCGTTGGCACGGTATAAGGCTTAATGCTATATTATTTAATTTCTGAAAGACACTAATATTTATCTGAATTTTTACGAGTGTAATTAAAAACACCCTTAGTTTTTTTAATCGGACCCTTAAGGCTGATTTTCCATCATAAATAACTGGTTTTTGTTAGATTGCCTTTCTACCGTATGGTACTGGTCACTAAGCGCGTATTACTTAAGTTAGTATTTTCATACAAAAACTCACGGTCGCCTTCAATAAATCAGAACATAAACAAAACGCAACCGTCCTTCCCAAATAATTATTCAACTTTTTTATAGTTTATAACGGAACAAGCCTTCTTATAAAGCATTTAATGAACAAAATTAAAGATAATATATAACGGCAACTCAGTTAATGAGAAGTCACAAATAGTTTTAGAGACGTCACGGACGTGGAGTAATAACCTAGACTAAATGAAGAGATCAATCGTGCACTTACAACTAAATAATCATAGAATGCGTAATTTATTTATTTATTTTTTATGATATGACATCTAAAATGACCGATTAGCCTTGACCCGGTGCTGCCAGAACAGGCAAATCGTCCGTCTTTGACATTAATGTATTGAAGATAGTCAATAACTAATAAAGGAATTTACAGATATAGTAAGCAAGTGCTCATGATAATTGTTTACACTCTTCCTCGTACTTGACCCTACTTTGAGATGTTTGATTATTGCGTACCGTGGTCCAATCATTATGGTCGATGATTTTAGTATTTTTGCCGCAACTTAATTATTATTAATTAACAGCAAACTGTAATTGAAAATCTTCAAAAAATTATATCGGCATTTTAGTGGCTAGTTTAACGTAGTTTTATATCTCAGCCGGCCTCCAAATTTGGAGAATGTCTTTTGGGGCCTCAAACGTTCGGAAAAGATAGTAAATATATATTAGCGCGCTTGTTCATGTTAGTATGGAAAAAGGCCGCTATATTTCGAATGGGAAAGATGCTCATGTATATATATATATATATTTCTGATAGCATATGCGGGATCAGGAAAGAGAAATTGAGAAAATTGCTACAAATTAGCCCCTTTTGAAAAATATTTTGCCTCACGTTTACAATTTCTATTTTCTTGCAACACCGTCACATCATTGGGAGCGGTAAGAAACGGGCACAATTTTTTTTCTTAACCTTAATATTAAAATACGAACTTTGTTAATGGGATTTCTTATTAAGAACAAATTGAGAAAATATTTGAGAATTGTACTTTATGCTTTTACTCCAACAACTCTATGCAAAGAACTTTCATAGCGTGTTAAGTGAATGACCATCCTAGACTTAACGTTCTGTCTGCATGCGTGGAAATTGTAATTATCTGATGAAGTCTTCGGAAAAATGTAAAATCGATTATACAATTAAAGGGGGTTAAACAATATGAAAATGGAGCTATTTTTTTAAAAACTATTTGTTTCCATAAAAGGTGTAAAAAATGCTCAAAAAACTCCATTCGTTAAAAGGTGCGCAAATGATACCTAAATGAAATGAATACCACAAAAAAAGGTGTTAAACTAATTTGAAAATGAAGGTGCATTTTTAAATGTCATTAGCATAAAAGGTGTAAAGAAGAAGGAAACTTTTGTTAAATGAAATTTAAATAGTAAATTCACGCCATTTACAAATATTATTGCAAATATTAAGGAAATAATTTAGGCATTTATGGAACATTTATATTGCTTTTCAACACATTTTTTTAAGGCAATCTGCCGAATTTCTGATATTACTACTAAGTTTAATCGTGTTGAAGATAGGCAAAATTGCGCCAAGTATATCACATTACTAAACCAAATGAAGTGAAATAGGTGTTAAATATTTCATTTTTCTATAATTAGCAAAACTTTGGTCTTGTAAAACAAAAACATTTATACACCACTTCAAGTCCCTATTTACACCATTGAAAACCCTTATATACCGAATTTCAAGTCTATATTTACACCATTTCAAGTCTATATTTACACCATTTCAAACCTCTAAAACCCCTATTTACCCTTAATTTACCCTAAAGTCCCTTTTTACCCATAATTAACGCGGGCCTTTCAAAAAATACCTTATTTTTCAAGGTCCTTGAACAATAAACGCTATATTTATTAAGGTTCTTGAACAATAAACATCTTCCTTGATGATGTTTAATAAAATAAAAATTAGCGAATCGCTATATAAAGGTACATTTCTTCTAAATAATAAATGTTTCATAATATTTTACAAAAATACACGGGTTTAGTGCTCATTTCACCTAACCACTCAATTGTTATAAGTTAATCAGATTTATGAGGGCATTGATAGAATCTTTGCTTCCTCGCGAATCTATATTTCCACCGGGAACATTTAAGCCAAGATGATTCTCCGATTAGACCAAATGCAAAAGAATTTCAGCTGAATGGGAATTCGGTCTATGGGAGACAAGAGGTTAATTGCCGTAGTAAAATCAACTTGAAATGGAGAAAATAGGGTAAATAAGCTCCTAAAATTATGTAAATAGGGGCTTGAAATTGTTTAAACGGGTTCTTGAAATGAGAGGAATAGGGGTTTGAATGGGAGGTAATTAGGGGTTGAAATGGGGTAAACAGGGACTATAAATAGGGAGTTGAAATGGTGTATTAACGGGTTTGTATTACACCAGAAACGTGGTGCTAAATATAGAAAAAATAAACATTTAACACCTATTTCAATTCATTTAGGAATGTGACATACTTGGCGTAAAATAAGTAGTAATATTAGAAATCCAACAGATTGCCTGAAAAAGATAAAAAGCACTATTAAATGGCCTAATATTTCCTAAATACTTGCAAATAATATTTGAAAATGACGTGAATTGATCATAAAATGGTGTCATTTTTGCCATCGAGAAAAACAGCATATATGGTGTTTAAATACACCATTATTTTTTAGAGTGTATACGCATTATCTCTGGTTCTTTATATACTTGCTGCTATCTCATCAATAGACGAATTACATCTCGGTTAGGTTTTTGATGGAGAAAAATTTTGGATTTGAAACGGATGCTATCGCCTTTATTTTCTCTTTCTCCTCCCCCTCCTCAAATATCATCCTTCGCGACGTGGTAAGCCCGGTACAACTTCCAAGAGAAAGGAATTCGATAATGGCCCACTGCCACGTAAATATGACGTTCAATGTGGTTCGCCAGTGTTACTAAAAGTACGGAGGAATTGGGGAAGTGAGGGACTGAGGGTCAGAAAAACATAAGAGTTATTTCGTGCGAGCGTCTGCTTAAAATCATAGTCTGCAGTTATGAATTTTGTTTAGGCTTTCCGTGAAAATCGCTCCCGTTTAATTAACTTTAAAATGTACAAGTGAAGTAAATCACCTCAGTGTAATCTAAAATACCTCCAACAATTACTTAGATGAAATTCATGCTAACGCCTCTTTCAAACCATATACGGTAGTAGAAAATCTACTTCAGGGGATAAATAAATATATTCTCAAGTGTTGAACAGTGGACTCCAGTTATGGTAGACTAAAATAAACTACTTCTAATGAAAATCTATAAATTAAGGGTCTCAAGTGTTCAACTCCAAATGAGACAGAAGGAAATTATTCAAAGTAAGAATTTAAGCTGAAGAAAATTAAAATTCAATTTAGTTTCAAATAGTGATTCTTCAGTAAGAACGTTAAATGGGATCCTGTTTTGTAAGCATTTTGGGCTGTAAAGTTTTCGCGAACCATACCGTCGGCTATAACCATTTTGTGAGGGAGTTAATTCTGTAACTTATACATTATTTTGGGAATTTATGGATTTGAAAACAAAGGAATTGCTAAGCCTATTTCAAAAAATGCTGACAGATTTCTATTTAATATTAAAGGATATTTAAAAAGGGCTTTCATTTTATTCATTATTTCATAAATAGTTTCAGTCCCATACGTAGTAAATACAATAGTCCAAAAGGAATGACGGAGGAAGCAGCACAATTTCTTTCTCAATTTCAAAATTTTATTACGATAGTTTTTATTGTGCCTTTACATGACGTTATTCGTTTTACATGTTTCTTTTCTTAAGTCCGAGAGTAGTTTTCACGGAAGCCGTTGCTATTTGCTGAGCTTCAATATAGCTAGCTAAGAAAACTATAAAAATTCTGAGATGACGGACTTAATTTGAGGGGAAAAATCAAAATTGATCCAACCCGCCATTATTCCAACCGTCATAGCAGACCTTTAGCTAAACCTTAAATAGTCTTTGGGCCCATCCCTATGAATTATCTACATGATGATGTTTTTTGAAGTCATTTTTTTGACAACTATCGAATTCAATTGAACTACGCTTATCTAGAGATCTGCCATAAAGTCAAAATGCTACGGCTCTGAAATAGAATGATTTTTACAGGCTTAAGTTTTACGGGTTTGCGGACCCAACTTTGAACAACGCAACCAAACCACTTCTAAAACCTACCTCTTGTGTTACTGACATCAATTAAGTTTGATCAAATTTAGTGATGAATTGTGACTGTGCATAAAGAACAAACAAATAAAGATATCATACAAATAAACCACTTTCTCAAATACACAGTGTGGAAAAGATCAGACCAACACCTTTCTTTGTAGACAACCCCCAATACTGTAAACGGATGACGTCACAATACAAAATTATAGACCTTTAATTCAGGGTGTAAATAAAAACGTTTTGGACTTCATGTTTTATTGCATGCAAATGAGAAGGTACAAAAGGAATATTGGCGTGTAAGTCTGAATGCAACAAATTGAGTTAAAACACAGTCCTACGATTGGCATTTGAACTTAGGCTTCTAATCTGTTTGTATAGTATACTCGGTAATGAGTATAGATATTTGGACATCCAACCAATCCCCATACAAGTAGTAGAGCGGTCGGACATGAAGTTGGACTGAGCCATTTTACTGTTCTTGCCAGTTTACAAGGGCATCAGTATTGGCCCTATGCCCTTCCATCAAGCCTTAACGGACAAGGATTACCTAAGGCGGCCAGACCTTTGTCTTACCATGCGTGAGCTAATTAAAGCCGATCCATTATTTTTGAGAAAGATACTGTTGTCTGACGAGTATACATCTCACAGGGATGGTACGGTAAACCGTCATAACGTACATTACTGGACCCAACAAATTCCTATCTGGTTACGACACGATTACCGTCAAATGCGATGGAAGATAAATATTTGGGAATGCATTCTTGGAAACCGAATTATCGGACCCTTCTTCCATGAGAACATCACTGGAGACATTTATTTGGATTTCCTGCGTCATGAGTTTTGTGCTACCAAGTGTTTTGCAAGGCGTGGACAGTCGTCATGAAGAGTGCCTCCACCACGATGTTAGACACATCGAACGTTGAGGTATTCACTAAACAGATAAGAGGCTGTAATTTGAGGCCTAAGTTCTAAAGCTAATCGTAAGACTGTTCTTAAAAACATTTTGGTGCATTCAGGTATATTCCCCAATATTCCTTTTTTACCTTCTCATTTGCATACAATAAAACCTGAAGTCCAAAACGTTTTATTTACACCTTGTGTTAAAGGTCTATAATTGAGTATAGTGACGTCATCCTAGTGATTAAAATTATGAACGGTTTCACCTTTTATGAGATCTGATTGCGATATCATTCCCGTAAAATTGTTAGCAGTTCATTGGACGTCGTTTTCACTTTCAGTAATTAAATCTGATCTGATAAGGTGATATTATCCATCCCACTTACTCCCCAGTAACACGAGTGTTCCGCGTTCGAGTCGGTTCGAGGTAGATTCGTCGGTTTATGGTCTAGTCGGTAGTTACAACTAAAATCCGACTCTTATCCAACTTCAGTTGCCAACTCCGCTTTGTAGTCGGCCGTGAGAACAATAAAGTAGAGTTGGCTGATAGTTGTATTTTAAGTCGGTTAATGTAATGAAGGATTAGGTCGGCTGCTCGACTCCTTACCAACTAAAATGCGTTTCTATCAAATAAAAGATAACAATAAGGGTCTAGAGGTCGACATATCCGACGGCCTACCGATCACACTGAACATTTCAGATTTCGTTGTTATGAAGCTTCTTCCGCGTTTGAGTCGGTTCGAGGTAGATTCTTCGCTTTATGGCCTAGTCAGCACTTACGACTAAAGTCCGCCTCTTATCCAACTTCAGATACCAGCTCCGCTTTGAAGTCGGCCGTGAGAACAAACAAATAGAGTTGGCTGATAGTAACATTTTATGTCGGTTGGTGTAAGAAAGGATTAGATCGGCTGCTCAACCCCTTACCAACT
This sequence comes from Phalangium opilio, assembly GCA_019434445.1. NCBI lineage: Eukaryota > Metazoa > Arthropoda > Arachnida > Opiliones > Phalangiidae > Phalangium > Phalangium opilio. The sequence goes on from JAEQBA010002176.1 coordinate 133,303, forward strand.
AACATGGGTTTTTATCAAAATAACAACAAGGGACGAGAGGTCGGCATATTTGACTACCTACCGATCATACTAAAGATTTCAGATTTAGTTATAATGAAGCTTCTTCCGCGTTTGAGTCGGTTCGAGGTAGATTCGACGGTTTATGGTCTAGTCGACACTTACAACTAAAGTCCGACTCTAATCCAACTTCAGTTACTAGCTCCGCTTTGAAGTCTGACATGAGAACAAACAAATAGAGCTGGCTGTTAGTTACATTTTAAGTCGGTTGGTGTAAGGAAGGATTAGGTCGGCTGCTCAACTCCTTACCAACTATATGGGTTTTTATCTAATTAACAACAAGGGTCGAGAGGTCGGCATATCCGACTACCTACCGATCAATACTTAACATTTCAAATTTCGTTATAATGAAGCTTCTTCCGCGTTTGAGTCTGTTCGAGGTAGATTCGTCGGTTTATGGTCTAGTTGGCACTTACAACGGAAATCCGACTCTTATCCAACTTCAGTTGCTAACTCCGCTTTGCAGTCGGCCTTGAGAACAATAGAATAGAGTAGAATGATAGTTACATTTTAAGTCGGTTAATGTAATGAAGGATTATGTTGGCTGCTCGACTCCTTACCAACTAAAATGCGTTTTTATCAAAGTAACTTAAGAGAGGTAGGCATATCAAGTTTGGCGCTGATTGAACCAATGACATAGGAATTATAACACCCTAGCTTCAGACCCCCAATTGCGCGACTGAAATTATCGCGAAGTGAATATACGCTCGAGACAATGTCTTTTAAGCTTATTTCTTCATTTCCAAAGGAAAAAAGTCGCGCTCTTTCTAATCACGTGTCAAAATGCTCGGAAATACGTCACCTATATAAAATTTCAACATGGCCTTCAGCTTCAGCCTATTCAATTGGGGGGTCTAGAGGGTATTATCATTCCTATGTCATTGGATTAAACGGCTGAGTGCGACCAGAGAGAATTGAGTAGGGAGCATAAGCTATTGCCCTTGATATTGCTAAGCGAGATCATGATGTATCGCACTCTTAAAGCTAAGGGGTATTAGCTAGGTACACTCTTAAAACTCATGGGTTGAATGAGTTGGACTATTTGAATTTTAACTACAATTTGGTTAAAAAATAACCAAGTAGCAGTTGGATAAATATTTCCCTGTAGTTTGGGATGGGGTTATTTCAAACGCAAAAAATGTGTGGTAATTGCAGTAACCCAAATTGGGTCATTTGCAATTTTAGGCAAACCAAGCATACAAATACGCGGTATTGTACACTTGATGGCTGTTTAGAAAACTTTGCAATACCAGTTATTTAAGCAATATAGTATAAACAACCATTTGAAATAATAATATAAAAAAGATTCTTGGAATATCAAAATGAAACAGCTTTATAGCTACAAAACTACTAAAGGAATCGTAATTTTTAAAAATATTTCAATATATTCATATTATATTATGAAGACAAGACAAACTGCTAACAAGGTGCACTAGTGTATCAACGGTTTAAGATTATCTTAAATATAAAGATAAATATAATTAATATTTTATATTTTCTTCGATAGCTATTAAGCTTATTGCGCGTTACATCGTTTCAAAAATAACTATTGAACATTCTTGAGAGACTAGACTAATATTGACGTTTGAAATGAAGCATACGCCTATTTTTGTCTTACTCAAATTGGTACATAATATCTCGAATCTTAGTAATGGATAAGAGTAGAGCAATTGCGTGAACCTTTGGTGAAAACTGCACCATTGGGGGGCTAGACGTTTCTTGTAACCCTAGCCGATCGCCGCGTACATCTTAACCTTAACTATGATGAAGGAATAGAAGCCAGGAAGTACACACTGGTGTCCATGTGGGATGGACGAAAGACCAGATGATGGTGGTATTTAGAAGCCAGTAAGTGTAGACTGGTGTTCATGTGGGAGGGACTAAATAATAGATGATGATGGTGTTGTTTAGAAGCCAGTAAGTAGAGACTGGTGTCCATGCGGGATGGACAAAAGACCAGATGAAAGTGGTGTTTAGAAGACAGTAACTACAAGCCTTAAATCCGACCATAAACAAGCCAAAAGCCCACCATTAACAATCCATAGGGCCGACCATAAACAAACCATAAACACTCCATAAACAAGCCGTAAAGCCAACCAGAAACAATCCATAAAGCCGACCATAAACAATCCATAAAGACGACCATAAACAAGTCGTAAAGCCGAACATAAACAAGTCGTAAAGCCTACCATAATCAAGTCGCAAAACCGACCCTAAACAAGCCATAAAGCCGTCCATAAACAAGCCGTAAAGCCGACCATAAAAAAGCCATAAAGCCGACCACAAACAAACATAAATCCGACAAATAACAGTCGATAAAGCCGACCGCAATTAGATTAATAATCCGACCATAACCAGATAACAAAGCCGACTTCTTGTTTGATAATGTAAGAGCTAGACACCCTTACTTTTTAGAGTCGGTTAAAGTGCTGGCAAAATTTCTATGGCCGGAAGTCGGGCCGACGCTTAAACGGATAGGACATTTCGACGGTCGAAATGAAAGTTTACCGACGCTTTTACGTCAGTGTTGGTTGGACCTCGAACCGACTCCGTTGGCCCAACGTCGATTGTGCTACTGGGGCTGGTATCTGAACGATTTCCAAGCTTATATCTGTTCAGATATCTTTATAACGTTACAGATATGTGTTTTAACTTTTTACACTAATTGCACATGCAAACATTCTACTACACACGAAAACCTTCAATTAGTGAGTCAAGACTAGTCACTGTGTTTTGATAAATCATAGGCACACTGACGCACGATGTATTCAACAATCTTTATCAAGTAGGTGGAAAAAATTACAATCGCAAACAATGTTTTGATTTTGGCTAAATTGGTTCCGCACAAATTTGTAAACAAATGAAAATTAAAATTAAAAATAAATTTTCTAAGAAACGAAGGGTATTGTTAGGACCTGGAACCCTCGGATGCAGGCATTCAATGTACCATGACCAAGCAGTGCAAATAGTATCTACCCAAAAATGGGAGCGTTCCACCTACTGCAGAGGTTGTTTGCCACTTTCGTTCCGCTAAGATCAGCTTTTTGGGATTCGCAAAAATGACCTTTAACCCCATTACTTTCTATACTCTCCCCATATGAATGGTATTTCCCCTTTTGAAATAGCTAGGAAAACAAGGCTGCCAAACAATGCACTGTTGTATAGTTCTGTTATGTAAGGACACCTGTTTTCGCAAAACAAGCAAAAACCTTATTGAAGCACGAGGGTTCCATGACGTAGGGAAGGAAAATATTTTTTCAGAAAATGACCAAAACCGAACCCTGGGACCTGAAGTCCCGAGGATCATTTTTTATGGTGGTGGGGTCCTTTCTGATGCTTAGACGAGAACAGTTATTTTCTTTGCTCCTCTGGTCCTCGACCCTTTGAGCCCCAACGTGGTTGGCATCCTTTGGTCTCCGGTTTTTCACCAAACCTTTCTCACGGGACATCTTGATTAGTTCACGACAGCTCTAAAATAATAGTAATTATGTTGCTATCCATTCGGAATTAACTATAACCACGAATAAGACGCGTCTCCCATCGCCTTTGCGCAAAGTAGAAGTAAATTTAATGCGTGACCAGGCTAACTCAACGCCGTTGAATTAAAACTGGATGGCCGCTGTTCCTGTAGAACCAGTACTCTGAAAAGAACTACTTTATAATCCCTTAACCAGGCCCTTAGTGTCGATAAGTTTTAATTATTCGGTTTATCATTATTCTGCTACTTTGTTTAATTTGTTATTGGAAATGTTATTATGAAATTTCTGACATGACCATGGTCAGCCCTTAAGGTGAATTACTTCATTTCACTTAAAAGTTTTAATTAAATCTTGTTAAATTTTTCAACCTAAAACTATCTAGTTCTTTCCCTTCTCAAACTGAAGATTGGACAGGTGTTAAACTCGGATCTCTTTAAAAACTTTTGAACTACTTCCGGCACTCTCTTTCTTCGTTGATACCTTGTTTACTTTGACTATCACTCCAAACATCCATAGAGGATATTCAGTAAATAAGCAGAGGGCATATCAAACTAAAAGTTATACTTCTTAAAAGGCAGTCAATTAGGCAATGAGCAAAAAACCGCAAACGAAAAATACATATTTGGAGAGATACTGCCTTACGCATTGATAAAGGTTGAAATCTCTAATCCTAAACTGTATATCTTCTTTTATTCTATTATTTGACCTAATATTATTTATTTATATGTGTATATAACTTTCGGCTCACTCTGAACCATTAGACCTCCTCTAAGCGGACACGAAACAGCACCATTATTGGTTTGGGCCTAAGGTGTCTTCAATTATAAAAGCAATCCGAACTGAAGCAATGGCAAGATAAAAAAATATGAATTATTTCCCATTGCATTTAACAAATCTTTAACTCTACGTTTAAACTATATGTAAATGTAGTATAGTAAAATAAAATAAAAACGTAAACACCGCATTTGAAATCTTAATATCAAATATTGTTCTTGTAATATCGAAATGAAACCTAGATTTATTATAGCTACACAAATACTAAAAGAATCGTAATCCCGAAACATACCTTATTTCCATTTAAAATATTGCAAAAAGAAAATAATATGGTTTTGTAAGAATTCTTTTCATGGCAGCACAACGTAAAAGCAAGAAGGGAGTATGAATCAAGTAAAAGAAACTGTAATATTATTAAGAAATATGAAATGTTATCGCTTAGGCCTATGCTTTGCATCTCAACAGTTCTTTAAATAATCTCTAACTGTATCCCTCTATAGCTTTCGTTGTTGTTTTCCTATTTTGTGAATAACAAACCGTCTCTACCCTAACTGAGAGTCACAGCCGAAACTTCAATTTTTATTTATCCTTAATCGATTTCTCTACTTTTCAACTCAAAGATGTCATTATTTGTCCTTAATTAACTTTGATTAAGGTTTACATGATTTATATTTCAATGGGGACACGTCTTAAATACACGCTTAATATTAACTGTGAAATGGGTATAGTGTGTCGAGTTTTTATTCGACTTCAGATGCAATCTTCATTACTCGTTCTATATAAACTTTAACTGGTGTCGTTCCGAAGAAAGAGGTTTTTCTTAAATAATCTATATCTATTTAATCAAAGTCCTGACTGCCTGACTGCCTGACTGACTGACAGACAGACTGATAATCAACGCCCAGCCGAAACCGCTTGCCCTAGAAGGCTGAAAATTTGCAGGAACGTTACGTTGCTCATAAGTAGTAGGCGCGTACTAAGAATGATTTTTCCAATCTGCCGCCATCTTAATAAATGGCGCCCAGAAATGTAAAAAATCTTCTCTATGCAACAAAGTCCGCGCGTTTCAACCGATTTCGCAAATATTTAGTACACTGGTTTACTTTAACCTATAGACGGACTGAATGGTCTTTCAGATTCGATTTGTTGCCATCTTTTTAAATGGCGGCCAGAAGTTTAAAAACCTGATCTTTATGGAATAATGTCCGCATTAAAGTAATGAAAAAATGTCCCGACGGGCTGACTGGCACACCGAGTGCCTTCGCTCCCAGGGTGCTACAAAAATAATAAAGGGTATGGGAATTTACAATTTCATATCATATTTTAGCAGGAAAGTGGTATTATATTACACTTTCAAGTCTCTACTTTCAAAATATCAAGTTTTTAATATAATTGGGCGCTAATAACGAATAATTAATTTGATATATAATTACCATAATTTCCGACTGAAGCCGCCTGAGTGAATGAAAGTAGCATATCCAAATTGGAAACACATTCGGCTAAATTATGTAGGCAATGAACCTTCGTGCATATCCCCAGGAGCAACTCGCTCAAGACACTGTGAAGATAATTAAAGGGTATGGGAATTTACAATTTCATATCATATTTTAGCACGAAAGTGGTATTATATTAAACTTTCAGGTCTCTACTTTCAAAATATAAAGTTTTTAATATAATTGAACCAAAGTTTCTAATTTTAAAATCCATTGGAAAATCACGAAAACTCAGTTTCGATTTATAAATCATTTTGTCTTGTCGAGCTTGTTCGTCTGTTTTATGACATCACTATGACGTTGTGGAAAAAAGCACGGGAATCCTATACGCGCGAGGTATACGCGTCTCGAGCTTTGTCCATGCTTCTCCCCTGTCTAAACTCTGGGTCTGATAGCGGAGAGAGTGGCACCATCTCGCGTGTGTGACGCCAAAAACAGGAAAACGTTTTAGCCTTTCTTAAAAAATGGATTTCAAATAATTTCATGTGAAGCCTTTTCAAATGCATATTGCCAAATAACCAGAAATCGGAGAATTAAAAGCTTGATACTTTTAATTAATTCTATCTTTTGCTATATAAATCAGAGGTTTTTCAAACGAAGCTTCTCATACGATTTAATCATCAGTAAAATCTATCCATTCATAATATCATTTTGATGAAAGTTCTAATTACACGCGAGCGACGCAGCGGGTAAAAGCTTGTAATACTATAAAGTGAATCAAGTAGAAGAAGTATTGGAGGGGTTTCACAGCGGTTAGCGCTTTCGCCTCGCAGCAAGAGGATCCCGGGTTCGATCCCGGACTGTGGCACCGGGTGAGAATTTCGGAAGAAATCCTTAAGCGTAGAGTTTGCAAGTTCCCTCCCCGCTGGTTAAAAGGAGTTTTCCTCCGCGGTCTAACCCGGTTTCTCCATTCCATCAAAACTTGCTGAGGTTAACGGAAATAGTTAGTATAGGGCGCTGTAGGTTAGCTGTGGCATAGGGGCTAGCCACCAACCCCTCTATGCTTTGTAAAGGGACCCACCTGTAAATAAGCCACAGGCTTAGTGTGGAAATCCCTTCGTAGACAAAGCTTAGATTATTATTATTATATTATAAGATGCCTATCGAAGACGACCAGTTCGAGGATACCATGAATGGACTAGACAACAAAGAGGAAAAATTATTAGCCGCGAAAGGAACTAGAAAAGGTGTTAGAACAGCCATAACCAAATTAATCAGTCATGTGATTGACATACTAGCCACAGGAACCGCCACCGCTGACGGCTGCAAATGCGAGAGGATTCATTGAAGGAATTGGACAAGGATGTAAGACGATACTCCACTGACGCAGACGATCTTGAAGCAGACATAGACCGAGTAATGAAGTATAGAGACGAAATCACACTCATGAAGAAGAAGCTAGATAGAAAAATCAAGCAACTTAGACCATTGACGGAGAGGACACCATCGCGTTCTTCGACTTCATGTTGCAGTACGAACAATTGAAACTCTCGCGGAAACAGTGCAGTGACTAAATTACCAAAACTTGAAATGCCAACATTTAGTGGTGAATTGCGATATTAGTTTGCGTAGTTAAAAGTCCTTAGACATAGACGTAGCTTCCCCCGCTACTTGTATTTTCCCTTTCATTCTTAAATGCCTAGCTGCAGACATACGCTTAGAATATAGTAGAACGCGCGAGAGGGACTCCAACTGGAATGCTGAATTATTGCTAAACTTCCTACGAAAGGACATTGAAAGTAGAGAACGATATTATCTACTGGGGCTTCTACAAACAGAGAAAGAGTAAAGAAATTCGAAATTCGACACCCAAGGCGGGTGTTACAATTGCGTTAAAAGGGGTCACTCGGGCTCTTTATGCTTATCTAGATTTAAATCCTGCAAGCTCTGCCAAGGGAAACATAACCAAGGAGTTTGCGCGAAAAACCCAACAAATAGAAGAGAGAAAAGCAATGAATTAGTACCTACAGGGGAAACCAATGCTAAAAGAACAGTCAACTCCTCGTTTGTAACCATAGAACCAAATGTACTCCTTCAAACTGCCCAAGCAATAGCGAAAAACCCAAATTTCGAAACACTACGTGTTCGATGCTTTCTCGATGAGGGTAGTGACGGCACGTTCATCCACGAAGACATACCGCGAAGGTTGCAACTTCCAATCGTTGGAGAAACCTCTATAACCGTGAACAATTTTGGAAATAAGAATCCTACTGAAGCCAGGCGAAGAAAGGTTAGACTTACGTTAGAAAGAAAATAGACGAAATCCTCAAATCCTTTTGGGAACTTGAATCCATTGGGATTGATTTAAAGGCTGACACAATCCAAGCTCCAAATACAATAGTAGAAGACTGCAAAACGAGCACGAAGTTTAACGGCGAGAGGTACCAAGTCAATCTGCCTCGGACCACCGACAAGTCATTGCTGCCAGACAATTTGAAGTGGCAGTGAAGAGGTTTAAAGGACTCGCAAGGAGATTCAAACAAGATCCCATCTTCTTGGAAGATTATCAGAAAATCATAAACGATCAACTTGAACGAGGGATCGCGGAAGAAGTTGAAAACTCGGCACCTCTAGGGTCATTTTATATACCTCATCAAGGAGTTAGAAGAGAAGCAAGTACGACCACGAAACTCAGAGTCGTTTTTGACGCTTCAGCCCACGCAAGAGGAAAACCGTCCCTAAACGACTGTTTGTCGAGCGGAATCAACTTGAACGCCGAGTTGATGGCTCTCCTATTGAGGTTCCGAAACCACTGAATAGGAAAAGGTCTTCTTAGAATTGTCACCCGAAGATCGAGATTCAGTCCGTTTTCTTTGGGTGAAGGTCAATAACAACAATCAAATTATCGAAGATGAATTTAGACTACTACGCATGACTAGAGTAGCGTTTGGCTTAACTTGCAGTCTATATCTTCTGGCACAGACGATCAAGGTTCACTTAGAAAAGTATGACGCATCGAAACCAGAAATCAGAGCGCTTTCAAGGGATCTATACGTGGATGACTTAGTCACTGGAAGGGACAATGTCAGAGAAGCGTTTGACTTATCCAATAACATAAGGATAGTTATGGATGAAGCCGGGATGTGTATGAGAAAATTCAATTCTAACTCAAGAGAACTCAGAGCACTATGGGGTGAAGACCCGGACCAGGCAACTAAACCAGTCACTATTGATGGAGAAGTCAGCTCCAACGTAACCAAGGCTCTGGAGATAGAATGGGATTCAGATAAAGAAGTACTTCATTTTAACCTCGGAAAATTGAGCGAAATTCTGATCAACTTAGAGAAAACGAAGCGTCGTGTCCTGAGTGCTGTAAGCCAAATTTTTGATCCTATGGGACTCTTATCACCATGCACCAAAAGCTATGGACCTTGAAGTCAGGATGGGATGAACCTTTACCCGAGGAAATCAGAATAGAATTCACCAAATGGTACGAAGAAATGCCCCATCTTAGAAAATACGAATTGCGTCGATGTTATGTCAGCGACATCAATGAAGAAATCGTAGACAAGACCTTGCACTGCTTTTGCGACGCCAGTCAAGCTGCATACGCTTGCGTTATTTATTTGCGATTCACAACAATCACGGGCAAGGTGGGTGTGTCTTTAGTAACCTCTAAAGCAAGAGTTGCTCCATTAAAACAAGGACCAACGGGAAGAGATGATCAAAAATCACCTAAACTAGTACTCACGCTTCCAAGGCTGGAACTAATGGCCTGCCTCTTAGGTGCACGCTTAGTTAATCACGTCAAAAATGAATTTGGGTTAGAAAACATTAAGTGACACATGTGGACGGATAGTACAATCGCGCTACATTGGATCAGGGGATCATTAGATGGGTGGAAGCAGTTCGTGTCAAACCGAGTAGCGGAGATTAAGGAACTTACGGATGAAAAAACATGGTCGAATTGCCCAGGGATATGTAATCCGGCAGACATTCCCTCACGAGGTAGCTCTGTTAAAGAACTGATTGCTGGGAATTGTTCGCTTAGCGGACCCGAATGGTTAAAGATGCAAGAATCAGCTTGGCCTAAAGACCCTACAGAAACCCCAAAATTGGAAGAAGTCGAGATAGAAAGAATGAAGAATGTTCAAGTCCTTGCTTAAGACCCCTCTGTCTCCAAACCCTCATAAATTTGAAAATTACAGTAACCTGACCAAGATAGTTCGAATTTCCGCTTGGATTCTTCGATTTTGCGACCACACGCGTACGAAAATTAGAAGAAAAGGTCCTCTTCACACCGAGGATATTAATCGAGCAGAGAAAAAATGGATCCAGTCAGTCCAGTTTGAAGATTTCCAAGAAGAAATAACGTCGTTGAAGAAGGTTACGAAATAAGCTCGAGGTCAACAATTGCAAGTTTACGACCGATCTTGAACGAAGACAACCTACTATGTGTTGGGGATCGATTGAGCAAATCATGCCTTTCATTTGAAGAAAGACATCCCGTCATAATTAGCAAGAAATAGATTAGCCGAACTACTCGCTCAAAGAAGTCACTGGGAGGTAGCCCATAGTGGCATACAAAGCACGTTCACCCAACTAAGAGGAAGGTACTGGATACCCGCTGGTAAACAACTCGCTAAGAAAATAGTGAAGGACAGCATAGCTTGCAAGAAGTACAACACCAAGCCTGGGCAAACCGTTCCCGAAAAATAGAACAGATTCCGTCCCGCCTTTCACTGTTATCGGTCTCGACTTCGCAGGGCCTCTCATAGTCAGAACGAAAACCGGAAGTGAAAAGGCGTACACTTAGAACTAGTACATTCGTTAAGCACTCCGGATTTCTTGATGGCATTTCGCCGTATGGTCAGACGACGAGGCCTTCCCAGCGTCATCTACAGCGATAACGCAAAAACCTTTCGGAAGGCTGACCGCGACCTAAAAACCCTCTGGAAGAATATCGACAACCAAGAAGTTAGAGAATATTTCAGAAACAAAGGCATTTCTTGGAACTTCATGGTGGAACGTGGAGCCTGGTGGGGCGGATTCTGGGCGAGGATGGTCCGTTCTACCAAGACCATCTTACGAAAAACATTAGGATTAGCTTCTTTATCTCACCAAGAGTTGGAAACAGTGATTACAGAGGCCGAAGCGGTCATAAATTCAAGACCGATCACCTACAGTTTCTCCGAAGCAAACGAGCCCGAACTCCTGCTCATTATCTTACTGGCAAAAGGATCATAGGACTACCAAGACAAAAGGTCAAATTTAGGACTGTTCACGAGCTCGAGCCAGCTCGGGCTCGTGACGAGCGAGCCGAGTTCGAGCCGAGCTGAGCCGCCACTTTTGCGGCTCGATTAATTAACGAGCGAGCTTTTTTATGGTCGAGCCGAGCCGAGCCGAGCCGACAGGCATCGAGCCACTACGACTCGCGAGCCGGCTCGCGAGCTTAGTCACTGATATAGTGCTTTCCTTTTAGTCTTTATTTCTCTCCACCAATAGCGTTCCGTTGTATTTTTACATGAACTAAAGCGTGGGAAAAATCTCTCGTCTCTAACCTTGAGCATATTTTAAAGAGCGGGTTTTACAAAACCACTTCATTTCTAAACATTTTAAAAAGCTCGCTCAGCACGGCTCGTGAACAGTCCTAGTCAAATTTGACCCCAAAGAACCCCAAATTGGGGAACATGAACAAGCGCTTAAAACATAGATTAGCAGTAATGGAAAGACTTTGGATTCGTTGGAAACATAAGTATCTCTTGGAATTGAGGTCAGCTCATCACAGTAGGTTAGGTCGGAGACGTTGTATTGATTCACGACGAGAAAGCACCTAAACACTTATGGAGGATGGAAACCCAAATGGGCAGGGATGACAAAATTAGGTCTTGCCTAGTGCGAACCCCCAATCATAATATTATCCGTAGGCCTATACAATTGTTATATCCTCTAGAAATTACTGATTAAATACTCTAAAGCGTTAAGTTAAATTTATATTAAATAAAACTTTGGATAAACCAAATTGTATTTCGGGGGGAGTGTAAAAACGTAAACGCTTTAGCTTATAATAAAAATTTAATAAACCTATTATGGAGTAAAAAAAATCGAAAAAGTGTAATAATAAAACTCAAATAAATGTCATTTGCGGTTAAAAAACGAAACTGTAAAAAATGAACATTAACTATTGTATACTGATAAGATTTTAAAATTTGACAACAAAAAACAAATATAATACCTACAGACGGAAAAATGATTTGAAAAATCAGTCAAGTTTTAGAAGCCGGGCAATCAACTACTACCTTTAGGAATTTTAGAAAAAATAAAGGCAAATTTTAGTTAAAACGACTCGTAATCATTTTAGTTCGCGAAAAACGACAATCATAGTTAGCCGAAACCACTCGAATCCGCGGTGTTTCAATCCGCCGAAAATAGCTCTCCCAATCGAAAAAATCGGAACAACAGCCCGACTCCAATTAACACCGGGACAAAACAATTTAGAGTAGTCGAAGTCTAAAAGGCGGCCACACGCATATATATATATATATACATAAATGTTTAACATTGACTTATGTCCAGGAGCGTTTGGAAGAGAAATAATTCGGTAAAACACCCAACTTCAGTTCTTTCTTTGTGTAAATTCCGAAGTTTTTATTTTATAGAAAGGTGTTCGGATTCTTAGAATATTTATGGCTTGAAAGGTGAGAAATTTTAAAGAGAGCGTGAAATTTGCCGTTTTATGTAGAGCAATATGACTAATTTGTCTGTTCACAAAAGACATACAGATACCAGTGTTTGTTCATTAATATTCTCACAGAGCATCCGAATTGTAATGTGATAGATAAATCATAATCCTTTCTCCTTTAAAACCACCAATGAATGAAAAGTATCAAACGATGTGGCTAAAAAGAGTGTTCTCACAATTTTCTAGTTCAGTTGGTGTATAGACAAATTCGTAAATTACAAACAGAGAAGCCAACACACAAGGGCGAGACTCCCATTGGGGTATTCTTCCTCTCGCTGAGGAGCTCCTCCCTACTCCCTAGGTAATTAATGCGTGTTGATTGACCTCCCGCATGTAATGAACTCGGACTCCGTCTGACGTCGCTTCTTGACACGAGAGAGAATAGACCATTCCTGTAATGCCACAGAAAAAGTAAACAGCACTGGGGCATAGTTCACTCGCGCTAAGAAGAAACGCAAGCGGCAGTGTGAGTCGACTAGCTAGTGTGAGCGAACGCGAGCTCTATCTGGCGTTTCCTCTTGGTGCTAGGGAATTCTCCTAATATAGCGGCCCTTCCCCTGTGAGTTGGCTTCTTGGCGAGTATTTAATGGAATGGTCTATACCCCAAATGGGTGTTTGGCCCCTGTGTGTTGGTATCTCTGTTTTGGATTTGCCAGTCGGAATTTCTTTTTTATTAGTTTTCGGCCCGCCTTTTTTAAAGATTAAGATAAATTGAAACCCAAACCGTAAGGCCCGTCTATAGGATATAGAGAACTAGTATACTAAATATTATTGAAACCGGTTGAAACGTGCGGACGTCTTTTCAAAGTGTGTGTCTACTACTGAAGCAGTAGCGTCGCTAGGGTTTGAAATTTGGGGGGGGGGGCTAAATCTGGGCAAACTAGTTATTAAAAGAAATTAATAAAAAAAATTGCATAATGGGTTCATTAGAAAATGTGTAGACCTTTAAAACTATCCGTAAATTTGTTTCAACGTGAAATTATTCGTATTTTAAAGATATACAACCTTTTATTGATAAAAACTACGGAACCGATTATGAAGGATTTTCACTCGTCTTAACTTTATTTTTAGTTTTGGTGAGCTTTTAGCAAGGAAGATGGAGATAGGGAAGTTTCGTGTAACGCTATAACTCCGGTCGCCCAAAAATCCCGTTTTCGGCTTGGATGTGCATGTGCGCACTTTTCTCGCGCATCGTGCTGAGGATAGGCGGCACTACTGGTTTCCAACCGAGACTGCGCAGTTCTAACTAACGCCGAATATAAGTCATGTGACCTGCTACATTTCGTGAAGAGAGATTCCTATACTGACCAAACTTCCCTATCTCCATCTTCCTTGCTTTTAGTCCACACTATTGGGACTCCCTTCGAAAGAGTATGAAACATTTTACTTGTCTTCATCTGTTCTTTACTTCAAAATTGTATTGCTTGATATTGAAATTCATCTCCGCAGAGATGAAAGTTAACGAATCTATCATTATAATTTTTTTATATATTGCTACAGAATATTAGGTTGCTAACCGCAATTTTTTGGTAGGGTTTACGGATTATTTTGGGGGGGCTAAGTTTGGAATTTGGGGGGGCTATAGCCCCCCAAAAAAGGCCTAGCGACGCCACTGTACTGAAGAGTAACGTTCCTGCAAAATTTCAGCCTTCTAGGTATAGGTGTTTGTGCTGGACGTAGATTATCAGTTAGTCAGGACTTTGACTTACATAGATTATTACAAAAATTACTTAGAACCGAAATCAGGTTAATTGCTTACCAGTCTTGCATCCCCTGCATGTCTAGATAACCTACCACTTCACTGTTTCCGTTGCACCGCTAGCTATAGGATTTAAGGTTATATTTATGTTTGACCTTATTACTGATAATTTACAGTTAAAATATATAACTTTACTATTAAAACAAACACTAAGTTTAAGTAAACTAAATTGGTTTGAAGAAAGTTAGACAGCTAGAATGCCTAGAATCTAAGTGAAAGCATTTTTCACATTTGAAAATTTCCAAATAACGTAAAGTTTCGAGGGGTTACTTAATTTTCCTATTTTTAGTACTCGTTAGTTTTAGTAGTCGATCGTGTTTATTTCTTCAATATTTTTAACCACCCTCATTCAGTTTATTTTATTTGAAAAATTCCTCAAAAGCCAGCGTTCTTGGATGGAAAAGCACGTTGAACGTAGTCATCGCTGTTGCTTTCTCTCTAGGAAAGAATTTTTATCCTAGTGTTTATTTTACGATTATTCTATACGCCAACATTCCTGTAAGGCAAAGGATCATACGTTTGTATAAAATTTGCCTATTTGTTTAAACTATTTTGCTTGTACGCCGCTGAAAATGTTCTGTAGCGGGTTGCAACCCTATTATAAAAATTCCTTCATGAAGAATTACGATTTTGTACGAGGATTCAATGGCCTTATAAAAATAGAACTATTGTAACAGTTTTGGCTAGTCTAAAAAAGCACTAGAATAGCTCCGTCGTTTGTGCCGCTCTTAAAGCCAAAAATTGTGAGATATTATCAGAATACCTAATCCGAAATTTCATTAAAATCTTTATGGAGTTCAACCATACTAGGCAGAGGCAATATTTTTAGCACATAGCAATAGGTTTTACCGCGTAATAAAGTACAAGGGAGTATTATACTATAAGGTTCTAATTTGTACTCATGCCCTGCTCTTACCGGCTGTGGTGGTGTCATAGTTTGCGTTGTTTCCTAGAAGCAAATAACTTTTGGCTAGTGTAGCTATACTAAGGAAAATAAAATAACCTTAAACTGAATCAAGAGATCTCTTTAATTTACTGAACAAGACCAAATCGAAGTACTAAACAAGAGTTATATACTAATTATCTACTAGCGGTCCGCGACAATTTGGTCTTGCCGTTATGGCCTTGCCGATTTGGTCTTGCCGTTTTGGTCTCGGGACAAATGGTTCTCGTGACAATTCAGTCTCGTTACAAATGGGTCTGACCTATTGACGGTACTCAGTCTATCGGTTCTCTAGTAAAAATAATACCAGAAGAAAATAGGGGAAGTGGGTAGCTTGGGCAACTTCGCGAGGCGTCCCGTTTACGGATTTTTCGCGCCATTTCCCTCCCCGTGGGGGTGAAGAGAGATAGGATTTTTACGCGCATTAACACACGAGTGACGTGATTCTGTGGACAGTACGGTCCTACGCCTTCCAACTGACTAGAGGCGTCTGCTAGAGGCAGTGAGGCACTCAGGCAGAATGGCAGAGGCTGGAATCGAGTGGTAAGTACTAAATTCATAACTTATTTTAAAATATGTCTTTATTTTTAAAAACAATGGTATTTCTAAGTTCCAGGGATAAAAT
Organism: Phalangium opilio; assembly: GCA_019434445.1. Taxonomy (NCBI): domain Eukaryota; kingdom Metazoa; phylum Arthropoda; class Arachnida; order Opiliones; family Phalangiidae; genus Phalangium; species Phalangium opilio. The sequence continues at coordinate 149,115 of JAEQBA010002176.1, forward strand.
TAACTTGTCCGAAGTTTTAAACTGTGATAGGGAAGAGTTCAAAGTAATAAAGTTGTATCCAAGTTGTTGTAGTTTGATTTTTAACATTGGGATTGGTTTGGGTAGATCTTACTTTTCCTTTCAACACAGCCTGAGTTTTCTTATCGGTAGTTTCCTTGTACGTTAAATCACACTGCGTACTCTTAACGACATTCATTTTATTAAATAACCGAATTTTCGTCCTTAATTAAACCAATATCCGCATTAACCCGTTGCCTGACGTAACCCTAACTCAAACTGAAGCACAGCAGAAATATAAGCAGACTACACAAGTTAGTTCCACAGTTCGCTACATGGTGGCGTTCGCAATGAAATCTGGTACTATTTTATGCTTCGCGCCGATTGGCCTGATTCAAATTTTAAGGGTGGTAGGGGAATCGACCATTGTAAGTGAGAATCACTGGACGACTTGTATGGCTCAAGGCTACGGCTACCCACTTCCCCTATTTTCTTCTGATAATACGCTACAACCAAAAAATATAAACTTTAGAACCGAGTGTGTTCGCTTACTAGTTAAGTGTTAATATGTAAATATTTTGGAAAAGGTGGCAGCTAATTAATAGGACAATATTTTGGAAAAGGTCGGAAATAATATTGAGACCATTGTTTTGGAAAAAGTGGGAAATAATATTGGGACCATTGTTTTGGAAAAGGTGGGAAATAATATTGGGACCATTGTTTTGGAAAAGGTGGCAACTAATTAGGTAACCAAATAATCACGAGACCAAACCGTCCCGAGACCAAACCGTCCCGAGACCAAATAATCACGATACCAAATAGTCCCGAGACCAAATAATCACGATACCAAATAGTCCCGAGACCAAATAATCACGATACCAAATAGTCCCGAGACCAAATAATCACGATACCAAATAGTCACGATACCAAATAATCACGATACCAAATAATCACGATACCAAATAATCACGATACCAAATAATCACGATACCAAATAATCACGATACCAAATAATCACGAGACCAAATATTCCCGAGACCAAATATTCCCGAGACCAAATATTCCCGAGACCAAATATTCCCGAGACCAAATATTCCCGAGACCAAATATTCCGGAGACCAAATAATCACGATACCAAATATTCCCGATACCAAATAGTCCCGAGACCAAATAGTCCCGAGACCAAATAGTCCCGAGACCAAATAGTCCTGAGACCAAATAATCGCGAGACCAAACCGTCCCGAGACCAAATAATCGCGAGACCAAACCGTCCCGAGACCAAATAATCGCGAGACCAAACCGTCCCGAGACCAAATAATCGCGAGACCAAACCGTCCCGAGACCAAATAATCGCGAGACCAAACCGTCCCGAGACCAAATAATCGCGAGACCAAACCGTCCCGAGACCAAATAATCGCGAGACCAAACCGTCCCGAGACCAAATAATCGCGAGACCAAACCGTCCCGAGACCAAATAATCGCGAGACCAAACCGTCCCGAGACCAAATAATCGCGAGACCAAACCGTCCCGAGACCAAATAATCGCGAGACCAAACCGTCCCGAGACCAAATAATCGCGAGACCAAACCGTCCCGAGACCAAATAATCGCGAGACCAAACCGTCCCGAGACCTAATAATCGCGAGACCAAACCGTCCCGAGACCTAATAATCGCGAGACCAAACCGTCCCGAGACCAAATAATCGCGAGACCAAACCGTCCCGAGACCAAATAATCGCGAGACCAAACCGTCCCGAGACCAAATAATTGCGAGACCAAACCGTCCCGAGACCAAATAATCGCGAGACCAAACCGTCCCGAGACCAAATAATCGCGAGACCAAACCGTCCCGAGACCAAATAATCGCGAGACCAAACCGTCCCGAGACCAAATAATCACGATACCAAATAGTTCCGAGACCAAATAAGCACGATACCAAATAGTTCCGAGACCAAATAAGCACGATACCAAATAGTTCCGAGACCAAATAAGCACGATACCAAATAGTTCCGAGTTCTTCAGAACGACTGTTTCTGAGGGCTCTTCGAAGACGTCCTCGTTTTCCTCGTCATTAGATTCTTCCGGGGTTTCATCTTTGAACTCCTTTTTGACTTTGAATTCTTCTCTGCCTGACGGTTTTGCCTCGTGTGTAGTGGCCGGGACTTCGATTTCGCCTTTAGCTTTGCTTCCGTATTTCAGGTTGACTTCTGGAGTGACGAAATTATCATATCCGCCTTGTTTATTAAATTCTCCCAGGAACTTGACATTTCGACTTCGATAAATTTGCTTCTCGGACGGAACCCAGAGTCGATAGGCCTTCGAGACTTCAGAATAGCCGATGAAAACGCATTCTTTGCTCCTGGCCGCAAACTTCCCCTTCCTTTTATCTTCGTCCAACAGCAAAGCTTTGTCGCCGAAACGTTATCGGAATGTTATCCGGTTATATAGTTAAGGCATCGCGATAAAAAATAAAGATTACAAGAATGACCGCGATGCATAAAAAACACAGGTACATCTGGATATAGATAAAAAACAACCGTTATTATCTCTAATTTCCAACAATAAGCACGATACCAAATAGTTCCGAGACCAAATAATCACGATACCAAATAGTCCCGAGACCAAATAATCACGATACCAAATAGTCCCGAGACCAAATAATCACGATACCAAATAGTCCCGAGACCAGATAATCACGATACCAAATAGTCCCGAGACCAAATAATCACGATACCAAATAGTCCCGAGACCAAATAATCACGATACCAAATAGTCCCAAGACCAAATAATCACGATACCAAATAGTCCCGAGACCAAATAATCACGATTTCAAATGGTCCCGAGACCAAAAATCACGAGACCAAATCGGTGAGACCAATTAGTCCCGCGACCAAATCGGCGAGACCATATTTTCCTGTTCCGATCTACTAGTGGTTTAATCAGTTTAATCATGTTTAAAACGGATTTTATTCAGCTGATGGGTGGGCTATTAAAGATGAAGATATTCCCCCTTTTTTGCCAAGGTTTTTGATACGGCATATTTTGTTCGGCGTGTTTGTGAAGCTCAGACGAGAAACAAATGTAGCTTGGAGCTTCCAGCTAGTATTGGGAAAGAAATTATTTTGGCTTTATTAAGTTTAGGTGCTCTAAAAACCAGCTTGACAAGAAATTATGTAAAGGAAAGATCCACTTCCAGCTCTCAACTCTTAATGGAATGTTTGAATTGTATTATTGTGGATTGAAAAGCAATTTTTTGGTGTCTCTCATTTAATGGCTAAACCATGAGCCGTTGGAATGTTTGAATTGTATTATTGTGGATTGAAAAGCAATTTTTTGGTGTCTCTCATTTAATGGCTAAACCATGAGCCGTATGGGAGGATCTATTCATATTTACAGGGTGTGAACCTTCGCGGGCTACCAATCTAACATTCTTTACATAACAACAGTAAAAGCTGTACAATCGCTCTTTGGTTATGGTGATCAGATATTCAACGTTCCACTAGCAACTCAATTAAAGATACTTCAGGTGTAACAAACTCGGGCAGTCAATAGAAGTTCCCAAGAGATCGTCGCCGTGGAGTAAGGTTAGCTTTTGGTTATTTGAACCCCAGCTAGTATTAGGTCAGGTAAGGTAAGGTTAGGTTTGCTTCGATTATTTGAACCTCAATGGTATAAGGTGAAGTAAGGTTAGCTTTGGTTATGTGAACCCCACTAGTATTAGGTCAGGTAAGGTTAGGTTAGGTTTGCTTTGGCTATTTGAACCTGAAAACTATTAGAATAATAAAGTCTAGGTGAGTTAAGGTGAGGGTATGGTTATCTATATGTAACTATAAAGTAATTCAAACTGCAGGGTCAAGAATTGTTCCATACTTTATTTCAAAACTACTATTTTTCAAAACAGCGGCCGCTATTTCTAAGCTTTATTTCTCCCATTCGACTGAACCCGTCCCATTCGGCCTTAAAGCCCGCACCATTGCGGATTTTGAATTCGTCCAATAGGAAAAACATTTTGGTTAATTGTTCCCGATGAAATTAAGCATAAAATTTTCCAGAAACCCTAAAGATTCTATGTTTTCCTGCTGAAATCTGATTACCTTATATCGATTGAGTGGTTAGGTAAAATGAGCACAAAATCCAAGTATTTTATAAAATATTAAGTACAATTTATAGATTTGAAGAACGAAATACTTTTAAATCGAAGAAATGTACCTTAAATATATATCTTTAATTTTAAGTCAAATGCATCACGTAAGACTCTTTCCAGTCAGTATATATTTACTTTATTTATCCCATTAATAATTATGCGTACGGTTTGTTTTGACACAACAATGAGTTTGTTTTTATTAATAAAAAAAACTGAATTCAATTTATAGCATCAAAAGTGAATGAGAGGAAAAGTATGAAAATGGCCAAAAGTCGCGAGTCATCAGAGTTTCGCCGTAGTTGACCGTTTCATTGGCGTAGCTATACTGAGTCTGTTCACTCCCTTAAAATAGGTCTTGTGCAAGTTGTGTTAATTCGCGGTTACGCGGTTACCGTCGTCTGCTATTGTGTATGCTAGAACTTCCTCGACTTGTGTTTGTAGTCAGGACAGAGTAGCTGGTAATGTTTTAAAAGGTATTTGAAGGTATAATATGGATTTAAGTAAGGTTATCGAAGCAATAGAAGAGCACATAAAACTAGATACGTTTAAAACAAATCTCGGTAATTCAGCTATAGCGCGAGCAGCTTGCATCGTGATTCGCGTGATCGAGTGGGTTATGGATAAACCAAGGAGCATAAATGTCTGAACTACTTTAAGTCGCGACTTCGCAAGTCCATCAGTCACTAGTAAACTAAATAGTTATTGGCGAAACTTTGATGTCCGCGTTTTTTAACATAGGCTCTATGGCCATTGCCATACTTTCCCTCTCATCCACATTTGATAGCATTTATAGGATATGAATATATGAACATGTCTACTTTTAAGAGGTACGATGCTTAAAATTTGGAACCGTAGGCCTAAAAGATACCTAACCTCACCTAACCTAATCTGACCTATAAAACAAGCAATATATTTGGAAAAGGCAGATATTTATTGTTCAAGAACCTTAATAAATATAGCGTTTATTGTTCAAGGACAATGATAAATATAGTATTTTTTGGAAAAGGCCGATGTGTTTGGTTCAAGGACAATAAGAATTATAGCATTTTATTTTTGGAAAGGCAGAAAATTATTGTTCAAGGACCTTAAAAGATAAAACACTTATTGCTCATGGACCTTAGTATATATTGAATTTTTTGGAAAAGGCCCGCGTTTATGTTGAATGTACCTTAATGAAATTAACAATATTTTGGAAAATACAAACAATTTTTTAGACTTTGTAATTTTTCTTCATCACTACAATTTCAACCTATTTTTCACAAAAAAGGACTGAATGTTAGCGATATTATTAGTAACATTTCAAATTAAATTTACAAATTATTATAATAGCTTCGGGTATTCGAACCAGGCACCTCTCACCATAGTTTAGTACTGTGCTGCAGCATTCAGTGTTTCCATTATATGAGACAACAATCCCGTTCGACCTAACAATCGTTAGGTCGAAAGAGAATTCGGTCCTACGGGGCAGTACCATTTCGCTTACAGCAGCCGCTATTCCTAAAACAGCAGTTTTGAACAACGCCGTTGTTTTGTTTTGGGAACCGCGGTTGCTATTTCGGGAACTGCCGACAAGAGGTACACCCATGACTTATCTACTTACCTAACCATTCTTTATCAGCGAAACGGTTGTCCTGTTAGTTGAAAATTGACCATTCATTAAATTAAAACTTAAAAATATTAATAATTTAGGCATACGACATTTTTCATAGCTTTTAAAATTTTGAATTTACCGTCAGTATTTTAACTAGATCTAATGAAGACTTATTTTTTTTTATAAAAAGTCTTTATTTAATTATTCGAAAGTAAGAATGAGCTTTTGATTTCCTAAACTTTTAAGTTTAAATAATTTTCGTTTTAGGGCTCTGGTGCTTAACATTTTCTTCATGATACTCAAATAAAAACTTATAATACTTATGATTCAATTCAAATTAATGTGATTTTATGAGTAAATAATATTTATCGTAAATTAATTTTCTGGTCGTAAAAAAAGTAATCATAAAAATTAAATTTTTTAGCCAACTCGTATGGTGTACATCTACGATGAGGCTCTTAGTTTGACGTGCCTTGTTGTTATAGTAGTAGTAGTAGGGGTGTCACAGTAGCACCTTTGGAAGTACAAAATGTTTCGTTCGTCATTAAAGGGAAAGTGAAAGGGAGAGAATTGTGGTAAAGGTGATATTTTTCGTTCGTCTAAGGAAGGGAATTATGAAAGTAAGGTTAAGCAATATGCTCTCCCTTTAAAATTCCTCTCACCCGTCGACAGAACGATTTCACGCTTTCAGTACCACTCCCCTATTTCAACATTCAAAGAAATCGAGGGAAATTTTGAAAGCAAAAGCAAGTAATTACTGACGTTATTTTAGAATGGTCTTAAGGCACCGAGATATAACAATTACTGGGTGTTTTACCGAATTCTTTCTCTTTCAAACGCTTCTGGCCATAAGTTCATGTTAGAAATTTATAAGATGCGAAAATTATGCGTCGGCGTAAGTCTATGTTGTAAACTATAACTTTCTGTACGTGTATTAACTAATAATTTTAGCACTGTTAAAGGTAACTCTATCATCGAGGGGGTAATCACTAAAACTTTCTGTTCTATCATATTAGCACTGTTAAAGGTAACTCTATCATCGAGGAGGTAATCACTAAAACTTTCTGTTCTTCTGTTAAGGGTTACTTGTGTGTAATCATTTTAGCAGTGTTAAGGGTAGCGCATCGAAGGGCTACTCACGCGCGTGGTTCAAAAAGATTTTTTTAAAACCTATACTAAAATGTCAACTTAACTTTACACTACGCGAAATGAGATAATATACCTTTTCAGCCTTTGCTAATGCTGTACTGTTAGGTTGTGAAAAAAGTGTACCCCCTTGGTCGCGAAACCTTGGGTCTAGCTCGCAAAAATTTATCCACCTCCTAATGTTAAGCTCCATAGAGTTTAACATTACTATTTCGGATTGAGTATAATTAATTGGGTTTTCTTTTATATTTCAGTGCCCTTTTCCGACCACATTGCCTACCCTACCGAGCTTCGACTCTCCATTACCAAGTGGAAACCCCCTGTCGTGCGAATCACCTGGAAACACGAACAGCAGCAATTTCCGTTAGCCTCATCAGAAAACGTCACCATCCCTTTCGGTCAAGAAGCTCTCAAGCGTTTCGAGCTGAGTTATAGGCCCACCAATGACAAGTAAGATATTTTAATAATTAAAAAAAAAAAATAAAGCAATTAGCGCCACACCGCGGAAAATGAGGACCAAATAAAAGTTTTTATACCTATCTTAGAAGATTTCAAGAAAATTATTCTTACAAACAGTTCCAGTACCGCAAGCAGTCCGCTCCTATACTGTATGATGGGAGGCAGCAAAAAAGAAATAATTTGAAACTAATTCAATCCTTTATAGATGAAATGTTATATTTTCCAATTTTTTAAATACTGTATAATGTAACTACTGCGTTCGGAGCCGAATGGCAGAGTTTTGACATACGTTGAGGTAATGTGACGACTGTTGAGAGCGCTTTTTAAAATGAAAGTGCCATCTGCCGACTGTAAAAACATATGAACACGGTTATTGTTTGACCAAATTAGTTTGGTCGCTTAAGGGGCAAAAGTTTCATTCGAAATCAAGCACAATTATTAAACTCTAATTTAAGCATAAAGAGATGTTTGGTAAGAATTAGATTTATTCTCATTATGGACTCTCTGAGTCTTATTGAACGCATCCTTGATTTCTTCAATGATGCTGACTGTCCCAGCGTCTGCAGCATCTTTCTAGAGGTCTTTCAGTACTCTGCGACCAGTGAAAACGAATATACGATCAAAATTTACTTAAAATTTTTCATCTAAACGATCACGAGAAACCCACGTGTCAAAGTTGTTTACACGAGTGCAAAATATTTTACACAATCTATTCTACGGGTCTAGGACAGAGGCCAGCGATTTTACCACCGATCCAGTAAAATGGTTGGGACACCCATTTGGGCGAACTAAATGCTAAAAAAATATGGTTCGCTGGTTTGGTGTTTCTACTTACGTATTCTAGGTGGCTTGATTCCCCATTGTTTTGTTTAAAAAAGGGGCAATAAATCTCAATAATATAAGAATCATATAATATTATCATATAATTAAACAATATAATTTTTTGCATTATTTTAGTGCTAATAAATCGCTTCTGCGAACATTGTTGGTATTATACAGTATACTACTCAGGGGGGAGGAACAAAGACTATACTACCCAGCCTATATAGCTATACATATGTTCTTTGGTCAGCTCCTTGATTTAAAATCATCCACAATACATTGGTGCCAGACGTGTTCAACATTTTTACAGGGTTTTGGTCTAAAAGAGCTGGAACTATAGAGTTTCAAAACAAAACGACCCCGGAATTTTTATTTATTCAGAGTCTAAAGCTTAGTTCCCACTTGACCGAAACACGACGGAAACACTGCGACTGCGTATGTATCTCTGCGGTAAAATATCTTCCGCAGAACGCGACCGAAACAGCTTTAGGTCGGACAGAATTGGTGTTCTATTTTTGACGCAGAGGTCGACGTAAAATTATTTTCATAACCAATCAAAATTCGTTTCAGGATAGAGCTTCTGTTACGTCATAATAGGGGAGTTTTTATCGCCGCTTTGAGTTTTTTTTTTCAACTCGTCAGTCGCCATTGCCACATTTGCATGTTATGAACTTTTGAGTCTGAATTCTCTAATCGGATTTGATCGCGAGTCGCTATTGCCGTGTTCGTATGTATTAAACCTTTGATTTGAATCCCTCTGGCTTTCATTTGGTCCCTAATTAAGATCATTCTTGGAAATAGAACAGGTCCACAGGTCAAAATCCAGTTTATCAATTGCTTGGACCAGTTTTTTTATTCGAAATCCGGGGGTTACTGGTCCTTGCGACCAGTTTATTAATTGAGAACTTTTTTTTTAAAAATTGAGGAGGACCCAGTTTAAAAATTCAAAACAATATAAATTTCTACTCCACGGATTTAGACTCCTAGCCTTGACTGGTTCTCGTTCTTGCCTTCCTTGCTACAACCACTGCCCACTCGATCACGCTTTGGCTTCACACGCTATAGAAGCCCCTCCAAAAAATTGTTTCCTACCATGAATCTATATAACTATGAATATACAGCTCTATCATATGCCCCTTCTATCATGTCGATTTGGTTTGGGTGTTACCCTCCTAGCTTTGATGCGTTTTGCGTAGCTCTATTAGCCAATCACAAGACAAGAGGAAGTGACGTTTCGAATTTACACACCATCGGATTCCCCGTCCCTTCTCCCGCTCCTAACACTAGCAGACACGTGACTGATGTCTCCTTTCGCTAAGCCCCGCCCAAACCATATCAAGAGGTTAGACAGCGTAGCACAGCTGTATATTCATAGTTATATAGATTCATGTTCCTACTTAAAAGCTCGTATCGGCAATTTTGAGCTTTTAACATGGCCGGCTATGGGAGGAACATTGAAACGCGCGGACTTTGTTGCATAGAGAAGATTTTTTACATTTCTGGGCGCCATTTTTTAAGATGGCGTCGTATTGGAAAAATCTTTCTTAGTACGCGTGTACTACTTATATGTAATGTTCCTGCAAATTTTTTGCCGTTGATTATCAGTCAGTCAAGACTTTGTTTTATATAGATATAGATAGATGACTGAAAGTGTTTCTCCAATTTTCTCTCAGTATCAGCACAAGGAGAATAATCATCATCAAGCTCATATCTCTCCAGGGTATTGTGTGTCAGGTTCTCGCTGACGAACGTCTCATCTCGAGTGTTCGTAAAAGTTAACATCCCAAGGCGAGGCCGAACGTATTTACTGTAGAGTAAACAGCAAATGAACACCCAAAGTTTTTCTCTCCTAACATATTTTCCCGACCCCAACTTAAGTCTGCCACGGAAAGCTTTGTCCCGCTAAAAAAATTCGCCCCCCTAAAAGGCACGAAACTACAATTTTTGGATTGGAGGTTGATTCTGCACGTGATGAGCTATTCGGCCAATAGGGAGACGGAGATCTTAGCAGACGATCGGAGTTTTGTTTTTGCGGATTTTTTTAATATGGATTTCGAATTTTGCTTTATCTTTTTTCTCTTTAGCTAAGGTTTCTAATTTATCCATTATTTTTAATTAAATACCGTCTTTAAAAATCATTAGGACGCCACACGATGCGCCGACGCCGTAAAAAATATAAACACTGTTCACATGGGTGAACTCTACATGCTTGAACTTATTTATCCTAAAATCAGCCCTGCCTACGTTAGTTCGAGTCTCCACCGCTGAGGAGCGCTGCTTCAAAAGCTCGTTCTCGGTCGTGGCCGAGATTTTTAATTTTTTTCACTCAATTCTCGCGAGATCAGTTGGGAATGTAAAAGAGCTCATCGTCACGACTTTCAGAACTAGAGGCTATGGTATAAAGCCAGAAATAGGATTATTCTCCTAATGGTATCAGAGATACTTCTCTCCGATAGGATAATAGCATTTCCGCTAGAGCACTAGTAACGTAACCAAAGTTTAAAAGTTAATATGTAGTAGAATCGCTTTGAACGTTTTTTCGTAGTGTGGTAGGAGCGTTTAGGAGAATTATCGGTCGAAGGGTTGAATCATACCAATGCATTCAATCAGCCAATAATAGAACTAGAAAGCATGACGTCAGATTGCAATCGCCACGAGTTGGAACTATCTAAAAAGTGGGGCCATTATTTTAGTTCCCCCTCCGCATAATTAAACAACCGCTGGTCAGAATTTTACAAAATTTTAAAAAGACGATTTAAGTTTATAGATTGGAAAAAATCAATAGTTAACCTTTCTCCAAAAATGTGTTTAATAAGACTTTATTACCGACCGCAAGCCGACCCGTTCAAAGAGACCGCCATTCATTGTAAACGGTCTTGAAATATACCAGCGTCGACGGGCCGGACGAATTTGTGTACGGGATTTCAATATTTTGGGAGTTTCAAACTGATTTTGAAATTTTGACCAGAATTTTAGAATTTTGACATCGATTTTAGGATTTTGAGTCGGTTTTTGGAACTTTGGCCTGAATTTTAGGATTTTTGATTTTGAATTTGGCCTGAATTTTAGGATTTTGATTGGGAATTTGGCCTGAATTTTAGGATTTTGATTGGGAATTTGGCCTGAATTTTAGGATTTTGATTGGGAATTTGGCCTGAATTTTAGGATTTTGAGTGGAAATTTAGAATTTTGAGTGGCAATTTGGAATTTTGACCAGGGTATTTTGGGAATCTGACCCTAAACGATGTCAAAAATAAAAAAAACTACTCGTCAGCCTTAGCCGAACACATAACTTTAAATCCTAATCGCTCAATATTATTTGATAATACAAAAAACTTAAATGTTAGACAACTATTTTAAACGTAACTTTTAAGTATCTTTATACTGTATATCTTCAAAAAGGTAGAGAAAAAATATGTTCAAAGCTTAATAACGGGACCTGGTAGTTTTTTTGGCCGAACTATGGCACCCCCCCCCCCAACATCACGAGGTTTCCTAAATGAATTTTATCTGGACGTCTTAAGCAGACCTGATGATGCCTTTGTACAGAGCGCGAAACTAGTCGTCTCCGCGATGTTTTAAGTTTTTATGTTTTAATTAATAATAAGTGGTTTTAATTCTTTTAACACTATAGCTATTGTTGACGTTTGAATTCAAGCGTGTGCCTCTTTAACAATTTTCGGAAACTTAGGTTATATAAGGCGATTGATTCTCAATGAAAGATAACCTTTGGTGGAAGCCCTGCCATTGGGAGGCTAGACGTTTCTCGTAACCCTAGCCGATCGACGCGTACTACTTAATCCAAACGATGGGAGTAGAAAGCAAAAATTGCTTTCTGCGCACACGTTTCTTCCGATTTGCCAACTGTGAATGCGGTGATAGACACACAGATTCGTCCAGTGTAATAGCTCTCCTTGAACTGTCAAGCTGGTGCACTCTTAAAACTCATGGGTTGAATGAGTTGGGCTATTTGAGTTTTAACTAAAATTTGGTTAAAAAATAACCCAGTAGCAGTTGAATAAACATTCCCTGGTAGTTTGGGATGGGGTCGTTTCAAACCCAAAAAATTTGGTTTTTGCAGTAACCCAAACTGGGTCATTTGCAATTTTAGGCAAACCTAGCATACAAATACACGATATTGTACACTAGATGGATGTTTAGGCGACTGTTGATAAACATGATTATCTTAAATATTAAAATAAATACAATTAATATTACACATTTTCTTCGATAGTTATTTACTTTATTGCAGGTTGCATCGTTTTAAAAAATAACTATTGAACATTATTGAGATACAGACTAATATTGACGTTTTAAATGAAGTATACACCCGTTGTTTCGTCTTACTCAAATACATAAGGCTTCGAATCTTTGTAATGGATCAGAACAGCGCAATAGCGTGTACCTTTGGTGGAGCCCCACCATCGGTATGCAATGCATTTGAATGCAATTTTCCAAATTTCCGGGACCTGTAAATGTGGTCCGGAAATTGAGAGCACATTTGCTCCGATTTTCCAACTGCGAACGCGGTGCCCTGGGGTAAAACAACAGACGAAATTAGAACATCTCCGTGACATACGTCAGGTAAAACTAATCAGCGATCTTACAATATGGTGGAAGCTGAAATATGGAACGTGAGGTGGGAAAACCGCTTAGCTATGTAATAAACAGCAATTTGGGTTCTATTTTGAAAGGTTTTAAACAACACAAATTAAGGTTTCGTTCAACCCAAAATTATGTAAGAATTTAACCCAATTTGTGGCTACCTTTTATCCCAAAGTTGCGTCAAAATTACAATTAACCCTTGCTAGGGTTGTTTTTTACCCAAATATGATTTTACAATTTAGACAGTAATGTGGTTACTGTTTAGGAACAACAACATAAAAAATGGGTCGGTTAAATACTGACCCAGCAAAGAGTTGAAAAATTAATCACTTTGGGTCAGAAACAACCCAACATTTTTAAGAGTGTGTCGTGCGTTTTGTGCATGTCTAAATCATGGAAGATTAAGGGGGTGTGGTTGGTAAGGGATAATGGGAGGATATAAAATTGTAAGGCCAGCCGGCCAGGGTTATTAGATGTTATAACATCTAATATCCCTGGTAAGGCGAACTCCTACCAGCTTGTGCTGGATGGAGTGGGTTCAAAAAGGCGGAACCATATGTAAAATTCCTGCCAGGAGCAAGACTTCTAGCATCGTGGTTGCGTATACTCCGTCGCCTCTGAGTTTCTAGCAAGAAGCTATTTTAGATTTTAATACAAATTTCTCCATTTTAAAGTTTTGATTTTAGGATTTGAAAGGGATTTTAAAATTTTAACTTGGATTTTGAGAGTTGAGAATTTTCAAAGGGACTTTAGGATTTTCAACGGGATTTTAGGGTTTTCAAAGAGATTTCAGGGTAAGTGTACGGGATGTCCGACCCCTCGACCAGCGATCAGTATAATATTCGGTTCATAAATGTTTCAATGGATTTATACATCAATTTTGTCTTGGCATGCCAATACTCTTTCTATTTTTATCATCCGTTTGCGAGTTTCAGTAAACCCTATATTGACACGTATCATGAGTTAATAATATGTTAGCTCCCTATAAGTTACTCAGACTCCATAGGCGTAATGTATCCAGCGATTTCTTCTCATTTCGCCAGCACGGGAAAAACTCCGAATGTTGCGCTCTCTCTTGTCGAAAAAAAAAATCCTGCTCGTACTCCTAGACCTCGAGACGTCGGCTGCTTTTTCACCAAGGGAGTGTTTTAGTCCTGAATGTTTATGTTTTAACAATTTTGTAACGCTTTTACTACTACCAAAGGCCTATGGCTGCCAAGCGTTAGCATTCCTACTACTACTATTTAAAGTTTAAGGTCTAGGGTATTAAAATGACTAAACTTCATATTTGCCATACTTCGAATCTTATTTATTAAAACAGTTATATTGGTAATTATTAATTAAACTGAAGGTTTAAACATTAAGGCGTTCTATTAGCCGATACTATTAATTATCATGGCATTATATCTGCCCTTAAAACTAACAATTAAATAGGAGTTATCCCCGACAGTAACGATTCTAATTAATAATCCCCCAAAATAGTTGGTAAAGATAAAAATATTGACTATCATGCAGCATGCATATTTCGACCGATGCCAGGTCTCCTAATTCTATACTAAGAGGTTTTTGCCTCTACTAATCATTTCTACGGTTATCCTACTAATTGATAATACGTTTAAATTGCGAAATCACTAGATTGTACTCATCACTTAAGTCTTCAGGCGGCGAGCGGCGATAGTTGACGAAAGTCTATATTAGAGTCCAAGTTGTATAAATTGGCTTGCGTGGTGCAACGGTTTAGCTGGAACCATTGATGGGCTATTCCGGCGGCTATGTTCTACTCTCTTGGAAAGTGGCGGCCAGCGCTAAGTCTTTTCAATTAAATCGGTCCATAGGCTCGGTTCGGGTGGAAGGCATGTAAGGCATCCTCTGGTATCGCTCAGTCGACTTGAGTATTGTCCAGAGTCCCGTTCTCCATCAGGTGAAGTTACAAGGTGGAGTTCGAATGATTCGAATAACAAGACTGTCGTTGCTCCCAGTATTGCTGACTTATATAGGCGCGGGAGAGTTCAAGTGACGTGTCGTGATTCTTGGTTTGAAAACCAATCAGCGACCTTCCATCGATGGTATTTGTAATTTCTCTCTCCGTTAGATGGTTTGAATTTGGCGCGAACGAACGCGCACAGTACCGTGGGGTTTACCACGGGTTTTTAGGTTGACCCTACCTAGCGAACTATATCTATGGCATCGGTCACTGGCATCGGTAATTTTGTAAAGGCATGCACACAAATATATATATCTTTAGAAACTGGGCTCTATAGCCAGTTGTAAGTTTGTTACGGTTACGCCCAGAAGGGGCTTAACGTTTAGATTGAACTTTTACAAAGTAAACACTTGATTGTCAAGTGGTGCCCAGAAGGGGCTTAAGACTTCAAGGTATGGCTTTTTTGTGAATGGAAATAAAATAGGATGATGAACTTTGAACTACGGGCAAATACGTTTGGCAACTCTTTAGAATAGTGGTGGTAGTTTTAAAGGATAACAAGATAGGTTCACGACCGCCTTATTAATTAATCAAAAATGTCTTGATTAGAATCAAGACCTACAAAGTATCGATAAGACTGAGGTTATCACTTGTCTGAATGATCAGATATTAATTTTTCTTTTTAATTGAAACTTAAATGCATGCTTAAGAAAAAACAACGTTCCATTACCGTTTTCCGTTGAAATAAATTATTTTACTGGTAATCAATTTCAAAAAGTTACTTATCTCGGCTTTTCGACCACAATTCCATTCCCCGAAAACATTTTATCATTACATTAATTACTTTAGGGAGAGTACGTGTATGGTTTTGCGTTTTAAAAGGTTCCAAAGATGTTACATCCCCATTCGTGACCGGCACGCTTCGCAGTGGAAAATTTTAATTATTCTAAAACCAATGGCGCCAAACTCAATAGGGACAGTAAGATTTTTACTCGCGGTTTTGCAAAATTATGTAATATCAAGTGTACTTTAGTCAACCGTCGTAGTGTTCTTTCTCATAGTTCAGGGCATGATCAGTGTTACTGCTCAATTTCTCTCTCTAGTTTCTAACAATGGTTAGAGACTATTTGATATGGCACGGACAACGTTATATACATTTGTAAATTCTAAGTAGCACAAAAGGAAAAATATCCAATTTTTTTATATTTTGGTTTGAATTAAATGATAGTAGTTATAACGAACAGAAAGTCAAGGGAATGGCACCAATAATGAGCAGCAAAAAGAGAGGAAAGTTTGCTTCAAGTTAGCAGAGGGACATGGTAGTGAAAATGGTAATCTAGAATTTTGTTCGTTCAAACCTTAATATATCATGAAAAATTCAAGTGAGGAGGCGGAACTACCAAGAAAGATTGATTTTGGCAGATAACAGCGAAAAAATTATGTTCTACACACACTGGGACTATGGGAGAGTTTCAAGGCCGAGGTCGCACATGATGAAATTTCAACTCCAGTTTACATCAATTCTCCCTGGTCGTACTAGTAGCAGGTTAAGCTATAGTTTGCTCAGGTCCTGTTAGTCTCGAAAGGGTAATATAGTGCTTGAAACTTTTAAAAAGTTCTTGTCATGGCAAAACAGACCGCTTTTACAGTTTTTTATTGTTTTATAGGTTATTTTGACACGTTATCTCCCAAAAGTAATTAATGTAATGATAAAATGTTTTCGGGGAATGGAATTGTGGTCGAAAAGCCGAGATAAGTAAATTTTTGAAATTGATTACCAGTAAAATAATTTATTTCAACGGAAAACGGTAATGGAACGTTGTTTTTTCTTAAGCATGCATTTAAGTTTCAATTAAAAAGAAAAATTAATATCTGATCATTCAGACAAGTGATAACCTCAGTCTTATCGATACTTTGTAGGTCTTGATTCTAATCAAGACATTTTTGATTAATATCTGTTCCTTCAGTCTTCATTTTAATTAAGAATGTTAAGAAACTGTTTTACATTTTCAAAATCTGCACTAAGCAGAAACATATATAAAGGGGACCATAAATTTAGCTCAATCAGACATTTATTTATAATGATACTTAAAAAAAGTAAATCAATAAAAGTTTGTATTCTTATTGTAATTAACATAATACAATTTTTTACCCCAGAAAAAGGACCAAATTGACAATTTTACAAAATTTTTAAAAATGCTGATTTATGTCCGTTTAACATTTAGCTCAAAATTGTCATAAGGCCAATATGAAATTCGGATATCCTTAAAAGTTCACAAAGATGATCCAAGATTGTAAATACGCCTAAAAAGTGCCATCTTCAAAATATGTACCCGGGGTAAAGAGAGCGTGATCGAGTGGGCTATGCTAGTGGTTGGAAGTCGCGGGGGTTGGGACAGGGATAAACGAGTTGAGATGGATTGAAAATGATGTTGGGCGACCTGCGGCACCGTATCTCTCCCAATGTACCTCGCGCACGCCACTATCCTTCGGTAGGCGATTGCTTAGTGCTGCCGCGTAGCGCCATTTTATTTGTATGAGAACTAGCTTCTATTTTGTAGATAGAGGGAGCGCCCTTTTACAATTTCGTCCAGTACGACCCTACCTCACCGCTGAGGATGCTGGGAGGACTATGGTGCCGTAGGTGGGGGTACACAGGCAACGCTATAGGTATGAGGGTTTCCACTCCATTCCTCTCTCCTTCAAGGTTGGGACTCCTGGCATAGCCGACTCCATCACGCACTCGACAACGCAAAGCAACTCGCGCCAGCGTGGGAAATAGGGCGGTGACACAGGGTAAATGACCAGTTTAAAAATTGCCTGGTCCAGTTCAAAAACTAAATCGGAGGGGGCTCAGTGGTCCACGAGACTACTAAGAAAGTTCAAGGGTAACCAGACTTCACACATTAAAATTCTAATATTTTAATTATCCACTTCTTTGGTTTAGCAGACGACGTGCTCTGGTCAATGATCACGGACCAGTTTACTTATTCCAAGTCAGGAAAGTCGCTGGCCTAATGTCCAGTTTAAAAAATCCTTATTTGGTCACGGACCAGAAAACTCACGTAAACGCGACGCGAATGACGAAAACTACGTATTTTCCGACTGAGGAGAGGCGAAATAGCCCGGCCTCCTTTTACGTTCCCCCCTTGTATTTTGAAAGTGTGACTGGGACTATGACGCGCGAATACTTAGGCATCTTATACCTTCTCCCTAGTAAACTAGATATCGCTTCTTGGTAAAACTTTATATAACTAAAACCATAAGTTTATAAGATATGTTCTATAACAAGGTTCATACTGCGACATTTTAGTTTCAAGATACAAAAGATAAAAGTAAAAGTGGATTTATTTAATAATTAATTAATTGGGAAGATCAGTTGTCTAGGGGAATTTACAATTTACTTTAGAACATCGCATTGGTAAAAATGAAAGAGTTTGAATATATCGTATCATATAGTGGGGCTGGTTTCTGGTCCGCGAGAGCTCATAAATAAATTGTTAACGATACCGTTTTTCTTTGTTCGCCGCACATTCGTTCGCGCACTCTGTAGATCGTTGGGCCACGAGGTTGATCCCGTTGGAAGGGAAAAGGTTAATCGTCCGGCCTCGTGGAAGTGGGATCATCGGGCGGCAGCATCTCTAGGTACCGGTCATCGTTCGACGAGAGTCCAAGGGCATTCCGGCAGAGTAAGGTCGAGAGAGAGCAGGAGCAAGAGAGCGAGCCTCTTGGATGGGTCTCCTTTTATATCTTTCGGGTCGGATCTACGGGGTTCAATATGTCCTACCAGGATACGGCTAGCGCGGGGTCCCAAGAGTTCGGGCACGATCTCATCCGTTCGCGAGAGGCGAGTTTGCCTCGTGCGCGAGGTTAAAACCCGTGACGTTGGTGTTGGAGGGCTATGCCCTTAGTTTGACCAGAACCAGTCGTCCCATCCAGAAACCAGTATTGGGGAAGTTCAAGCGATATTGTTATTTTTAAAGTGCTAGTATATCAAATTAAAGGGGCAGTAACATAAAACATAAAAACTGTTACAATACTAAAGGGGCAGTAACATAAAAACTGTTACAATACTAAAGGGGCAGTAACATAAAAACTGTTACAATACCCCGCCGCCAATTTTCGAACGACCCCGTTCGACAACAAGATAATATTAATAATAAAACAAATTTAAGGGCTAAAATATGATGGTAACCATGGTTAAAGCTATATACAAGGATCCGTAAAAAAAAACATAACATTATACAAATGAAAACAAAAAGAAACAAAAGTCGACTAAAAATAACAAGGGAAAGGAGCTAACCACTCCATAAAAATTGCCAAGGAGCTAACCACTCTAGTAAAAATCATAACTGAGCTAACCACTCAAATAAGTAAACCTGACAGGGAAAATGAAAAATTACACACTTTAAAAAAAGGGGATCTAACCACTCAAAATAAAATTAAACATGTGAAAAAGGGGTTAACCACTCATCGTTACAAAGCATACCGTTAAAACTGGACATCAAAAATTAATTGCGACGAGGATTAACCACCCTATTATTGTTATCTCTTGGCCTAAGCCGCCGATGGTAAGATAGTTGGTCACTGTCAATTGAGTCGGGGATACTAGGTACAGGGGAGAGGACCGATCGGTCTGGAGAATCATAATTGGCGACACTATGGTCGGTAGACTTACGGGACACATGAGGTTCATTCTCGTGTTCACGAGATATATGCACTTTTAACTGGGTTATGTGGTAGGTGCCTTTAAGAACTTTACTTGTGCGAATATTTGCCAATTTGTACGTTAGGGGGCTAAATTTCTTGTAAATTTTGAATGGGCCATCCCAATTAGCTTTAAGTTTTGCCGCTATACGTTCACCAGCGGAAGACTGGTAGTGAGTGCGGCGCCAAACCAACTGTCCTTCAGAAAACTCCACATCCCTGCGATTTTTATTAAAATAACCAGCCTGCCGAGACTGTTCCGCAATAATATTGTCTTTAGCCTTTTCAAGAGCGGACGTTACACGTGCCATTATACTTGATGCTTGCCGAGCAATATTACAGTCTGAAACATTTGTATCTGGACTAACCGAAGGGGTAATATCAAACGGGGTGCGTAACTCGCGCCCAAAATTTAGGAATGCTGGGGTGTACTTAGTTGTCTCATGCGGGGCAGAGCGGAGAGCCATTGCAAACTGGGGTAGTCCTACATCCCAGTCGCGGTGATTATCGGTTACGTATGTAGCTAACATTGTTCCTAACGTGCGGTTAAAGCGTTCTACCTGATTACCACGAGGGCTGTAAAAGGAAGTAAATCGGTGATGCACACCTAACTGTTTGCAAACTGAAGCCATAATTTTACTGGTAAACTGACTACCGTTATCACTGACAAGAGTCGAAGGTAAACCAAACCTTGCGAATACGTCATCCACTAACTTGGACACAATAGCCTTAGTTGTAGCGCGCCTTAAAGCGAACAACTCCACCCATTTGGTCATCACATCGGAAACCACAAGCAGCTGCGTGTGACCCTTCTTACTAGGAGGAAATGGACCTTTGATATCGACAGAAACTACCTGCCATGGGTCCGTGGCTTCAGCTGATTTCATTAAACCAGCGGGGGCGCGCTGAGGATTCTTATGGGCTTGGCAAAGGGGGCATGATCTAACGTATTTGGCAACCACGTGGGTCATGTGTACAAAATAATAACGTGATTGCACGCGGCGTAGAGTCTTGAAAATACCCAAGTGACCTGAGATTGGAAGGTCATGATTTAAGTTAAGAATAGTGGGGACTAAGGAGTCGGGTATCCAAATACGATAGGAACTAGAGCCAGAAGTTTGTTTTTTCAAAATGTCCCGATAAAGAATTCCATCTATCATTTCGCAGCGTGGGGCATTTACTTCTACAAAAACTTTGAGTTTCGGGTCAGAGGGTACGGTTTTGGTTGCTAAGAAAGCTATAATTGATTTTAATCTAGCATCGGCCGATTGGGCTTCGATGACGACGTCTTCATCGAACTCAATGGGGGCTTCTTTGTCATCTACAAGGGACGCAACGATTGGTTCCTTTGTGGGGGAGTCAGAGTCGTTCTCGACCAGCGAGTCGGACACTTCATCCGTAAAGGCACGTGATAGCACGTCTGCTACCTCGTTTTGTTTACCTGGAACGTGACGTATTGCAGAGACGTATGGTTCTATTGTTAATCGCCACCTGGCTAATTTGCCTGTGGGGTCTCTCGCGGTTCGCAACCATTGTAATGCAGAATGATCTGTGTACACCTCTACCTGTCCACCTTCAATATATGGTCTAAATTTCTTAATTGCCCAAACTACTGCGAGACATTCGCGTTCTGTGACGGAATATCGCCTCTCGGTATCATTGAGGGAGTTACTCGCGTACTGAATTACTACCGGTTTATTATCCATGTTCTGACTGAGAACAGCACCCATCCCCGTGTTCGATGCATCTGTGTGTATTAGAAACGGCTTTGTGTAATCGGGGGTTGCAATAAGGGGGGCTGAAGTGAGAGCGACTTTAAGTTTATCAAACGCCTCTTGCTGGGGGGAAGCCCACTGCCAGGGTATACCATTACGGGTAAGCAAATTCAAGGGTTCGGCTATTTTTGAAAATCCCGCTATAAACCTACGGTAATAAGATGCCATCCCAAGGAAACTACGTAACTTTTTAATGTTTGTTGGGACTGGAAGACGGTTAATAGCTGAGGTTTTGTCAGGATCTACTGAGACACCTGCTTCTGACACTATATGGCCTAAAATTTTAGCTTCCCTTAGACAGAATTTGGTCTTTTCTGCTTTTATAGTTAAACCAGCCTTAGTTAGGGTCGAAAATACTTGTTTCAGGGTCTCCATGTGCTCTTCAAATGTTGATGATATGATAATTATATCATCAAGATACGCGCAGACTCCAAGGTCTCTTAAGGGGGCAAGGAGGTTATCCACCATCCTTTGAAAGGTGGCGGGCGCCGTGGATAAACCAAACATGAGTACTTTCGGTCGAAACAAGCCACGGTGTGTGACGAAAGCGGCCTTGTCCCTACTGGCTTCATCTAACGGCACTTGCCAGTACCCGGCTTTCATATCAAGCGTGGTTATGTATTTTGGTGCTTTAAGAGACTCGAGAATGTCATCGATTCTCGGTAAAGGATAACTATCTTTCTTGGTGACGCGATTTAAAGGTCTATAATCGATGCATAGTCTATAGGTGCCATCCTTTTTAGACACCAAAATACACGGTGAAGACCACGGGGAATGGCAAGGTTCGATAATGTCATCTTCTAACATAAGGTTAATTAATTTATCTATTTCTCCTCGCTTAACGGGGGAATACCTGTAGGGAGCGCAAGCTATTGGGGTAGCGTCGCCAGTGTCTATAAAATGGGTTGCAGTGGAAGTTATACCTGGTGTAGTGGCAAATAAAAATTTAAATTCGGATACTAGGCTTCTCAAGTGTTCGCGCTCTAACTCAGTGACAGGGGCGGAAGTAAGCGCTTCTTCTAACTCATTTTCATCAATTTCAATTGGGGCGCTAAGCGAAACTGGATAGGGCTGATCTAGTTGGAAATCTCGCAAGAATGGATATATTTCCCCTGGGGAACTACGCCAACTAAAGTTCATATCACCACAGTCAATTATCATACCATTGTTATTCAAAACATCCATACCCAGGATACACGGAAATATTAAATTTTTCACAAAATACACAGTATTTGACGTAGTCTTTCCAGGGAAAATAAACGTAGCCGTACCGCTACCGGTCGTTGATACTCTAGTTTTGTTAGCTAGCTTGATACCCAATTTTATCCTATTGCTTTTGTTAATTACATTGGCCATACCATCACGAAACTTTTCGTCTACGAGGGTATAGGTTGACCCTGGATCCACGAGGGCTATACATTCTGATTCATTAATCTTAATTTTAATTTTGGCTAAACAGGAAGTTTTTAGGGATACTTGACTTTCAATTAAATTTAAAGAATTATTAGAGTTTAAATTTCGAATTTGTTTATTTAAAGTTGTGGATCCAGCGTTACAGACCAAGACCAAGGGGTTTATCGGCGTGCTGGGGGAGGGTTTGCATGTTTGTTCTCCCCCGCCTGACCGTTTCCCGAGTGGGGCTGACGTTGTGTTGAGCTATTATAGTGCCTCTCATGACCGAAATTCGTGTTTCGACAATTGGTACTGATATGACCGGCAACACCGCAACGGTGGCAGGTAACTCCGCCGCCATTGTTATAGCGACGCGAATCGGGTTCCCGATAGTGAGAGAAATTTTGTTGGGAATAATTAGGCCTAAAGTTATTTGATCTAGAATTGTGGAAAGTTTGCGGGGGCCTATTATAACGAGAGCATTTATCTTGGTAGTGGGGACCTCCACACTTAAAACAAACTATGCCACCTGCTCGCTGACCATTGTTAGGGGTGCTAGTGGGGGTAGGTTTTTCCGCCGCAGGCTTGTCCTTGCGGGCTGCTTTGGCTTGTTCAATTAAGACGGCATCGGCTAATAAGGCTCTAATTGACGTAAATTTTGTCGTGGCTAACGCGACTCTAAGTTCTTCGCATAGATTTTTACGAATTATTCTAATTTGCGCCTGTACTGGGAGAGGTTCTGTTAATTTTCTAATAATAGTTTGCATGGCCTCAACATAATTAGTAGCGGATTCACCCGGCTTTTGAAAACGGTAATCTAAGCGTTCTAAGAGAACATCATCATTCGCGTAAGCATTAAATTCATTCATGAGTGCGTCGGAAAATTCCTGAAAATCCTCGAAAGGGCCTTGGTCCTCGAACCATTCTAATGCTGCACCTGTGCACATTGTTGGTATCCAATGCTTGATAAACAAGTCTTCGGGGCATCCCCGGGAGATAAAAATTTGGCGCGCTTTTACAAGAAACTCTTTCGTGTTTTCACTAAAACTACCCGAAAACGTGGGGGGTGAAATAGGGGGAGTCCACGAGCTAGGGAGAGGCTGAGGTTGGTCCTCGTGGCGCCCATTGTTAGCTATATTTTCTGGGTTTTGGCGCGCTTCTAACGCTCGGTTTTGAGCGACTACTTGCGCGGACAGCTGCCTTATTTGTTCTTGTAATGCTGCAATAGCGGCTACGTTAGGATCGGGGGCGTTTTCGTTAGGCATGTTGGTTGGTGGGGAATTACGTTTTTGCCTTCTAATTTCTCGGGCGTGATTTTGTTCAATTTTAAGAATTTGGTAGCACTCTTCGCAAGAATAAAATTGTCCTAAGTTTGGCTGGCAAAGCTCATGACCGTCCTGAGACGATGACATGACCCATGTTATAAGCTTAATTTAAAGCATGCATTTAATTGAACCAAACGTGTACGGGAGAATTTACTAGGTAATAATAATAATAGGGACCAGTGACCAACCATTAAAAAATACACTCCTAACGTTTTTTAAAAAAAAATTCTAACCAAAACTTTTAACAAAGCTATCCTACTTAAATCTACAACAAAATAAACTGAACTAAAGCTACACTAATTTCACTAAAAATAACCTACACAATTACGCTAACCACGTAAACTAAACAACACTACGCTAACCACGCAGACTTAAACAAAAATTACGTTAACCACGTAAACATTAAAATATTAGTGCTAGTCTTTAAAATTCAGTTTCTTTGTTCCTACTTCATTAAATTACTTAATGGTTACCATCCGTTAATTAATTGGGGAAGTTTAGTAGTTCTGATCCAGGACAGGGACCCCCAAAATGCGACATTTTAGTTTCAAGATACAAAAGATAAAAGTAAAAGTGGATTTATTTAATAATTAATTAATTGGGAAGATCAGTTGTCTAGGGGAATTTACAATTTACTTTAGAACATCGCATTGGTAAAAATGAAAGAGTTTGAATATATCGTATCATATAGTGGGGCTGGTTTCTGGTCCGCGAGAGCTCATAAATAAATTGTTAACGATACCGTTTTTCTTTGTTCGCCGCACATTCGTTCGCGCACTCTGTAGATCGTTGGGCCACGAGGTTGATCCCGTTGGAAGGGAAAAGGTTAATCGTCCGGCCTCGTGGAAGTGGGATCATCGGGCGGCAGCATCTCTAGGTACCGGTCATCGTTCGACGAGAGTCCAAGGGCATTCCGGCAGAGTAAGGTCGAGAGAGAGCAGGAGCAAGAGAGCGAGCCTCTTGGATGGGTCTCCTTTTATATCTTTCGGGTCGGATCTACGGGGTTCAATATGTCCTACCAGGATACGGCTAGCGCGGGGTCCCAAGAGTTCGGGCACGATCTCATCCGTTCGCGAGAGGCGAGTTTGCCTCGTGCGCGAGGTTAAAACCCGTGACGTTGGTGTTGGAGGGCTATGCCCTTAGTTTGACCAGAACCAGTCGTCCCATCCAGAAACCAGTATTGGGGAAGTTCAAGCGATATTGTTATTTTTAAAGTGCTAGTATATCAAATTAAAGGGGCAGTAACATAAAACATAAAAACTGTTACAATACTAAAGGGGCAGTAACATAAAAACTGTTACAATACTAAAGGGGCAGTAACATAAAAACTGTTACAATACAACTTTTCGAAAACAAATTTCCCTGAGATTTCCAGGCTTTTCCCCATATACTTCTCTGAGTTTTCCAGGTTTTTCTCGTATATGGAGTATCCTAAGGGGCAAATAGGACTATTACAGAATCAAAGGATATCCCCTTATCTCTAATATAACCAGAGTTACGAGCTTCCAAAATTTAGTGTAATGTTAATCCAATGGAGGAGGCAAAGTACCTACAAGCACCCGGGGCAAGTACCTACAAGCACTCACAAGCACCTACAAGCACTCACAAGCACCTACAAGTACCCGGGGCAAGTACCTACAAGCACCCGGAGCAAGTACCTACAAGCACCCGGAGCAAGTACCTACAAGCACCCGGAGCAAGTACCTACAAGAACCCGGGGCAAGTACCCACAAGCACCCACAAGTACCCACAAGTACCTACAAGCACCCGGGGCAAGTACCTGCAAGCACCCACAAGTACCCACAAGCACCCACAAGTACCTACAAGCAACCACAAGTACCCACAAGTACCGACAAGCACCCACAAGTACCTAGAAGCACCCACAAGTACCTAGAAGCACCCACAAGTACCTAGAAGCACCCACAAGTACCTACAAGCATCCACAAGTACCTACAAGCATCCACAAGTACCCACAAGCACCCACAAGTACCCACAAGTACCCACAAGCTCCCACAAGCACCCACAAGTACCTACAAGCACCCACAAGCACCCACAAGTACCTACAAGCACCCACAAGCACCCACAAGTACCTACAAGCACTCACAAGCACCCACAAGTACCCACAAGTACCTACAAGCACCCACAAGTACCTACAAGCACCCACAAGCACCCACAAGTACCTACAAGCACCCACAAGCACCCACAAGTACCTACAAGCACCCACAAGTACCTACAAGCACCCACAAGTACCTACAAGCACCCACAAGTACCCACAAGTACCTACAAGCACCCACAAGTACCTACAAGCACCCACAAGTACCCACAAGAACCTACAAGCACCCACAAGTACCTACAAGCACCCACAAGTACCTACAAGCACCCACAAGTACCCACAAGCACCCACAAGTACCCACAAGCACCCACAAGTACCCACAAGCACCCACAAGTACCCACAAGCACCCACAAGTACCTACAAGCACCCACAAGTACCCACAAGCACCCACAACTACCCACAAGCACCCACAAGTACCCACAAGCACCCACAAGTACCCACAAGCACCCACAAGTACCCACAAGCACCCACAAGCACCCACAAGTACCTACAAGCACCCACAAGTACCTACAAGCACCCACAAGTACCTACAAGCACCCACAAGTACCTACAAGCACCCACAAGTACCTACAAGCACCCACAAGTACCTAAAAGCATCCACAAGTACTAAAGGCAGTTGGTTACATAATTTATTAGTGTGGGGGACCTTTTCCAACTTAACTTGTTAGCTCACACAAAGCTAGGTCCCCTTGTTTTTCAACCACCACGAAATATGAACCAACTAGCTTTAAAAGTGCTAACATCATAAACTGTCTCTGTACACTGCTTAAATATCGCAGATTGGAATGGTTTTGAAAATTTAAATTTAAACATACTTAGACTTAATTATAGTCAATGAAAATTGCTTAGCGGAATGTTAGGTGTTGTACCTTCCATTTAAAACCGTTTTCAAGTCTAACAAACGTATAGTTTTTCTAACATCGGAGCCACCGGGATCGTTCTTTTCAGAAAATTTCCCATGTTATTTCTATGGGAAAAATTCCGGTTTTTCAACAAAAGGTGTGATGAATTTTATGGAAATGAAAACCACCCTTAGCAACTTTATTTTTTATAAAATTAACTAATTAATGGATCTCTTTGAAATTTTAACCACATATTGTGGGCCAGAAATGTAGTTCTGTGGAAATTTTTCAAAACAGTTAATGCAATTCAAAAAAAAACTACATCCAAACAAAAAACCCTCCTTATACATTAAGAGCAGTATGAAGTCATATCTAAGAGAGCTACCGCTCTCTCAGAATAGTCTATTATCCCTAAAAGTAGGCCTACAAGCTACTGGAAATATTGAGAAGCGTAGTTTAACTATTATATAAGTTCAGCTAGCTAATTGGACCAAGTCATCTTGCGACTTATTGCCACTTATCTAACGCCTTTACAATGCATAGAGGGATGGTGGCTAGCCCCTATGCCACAGCTAACCGACAGCGCCCTATACTAACTATTACCGTTAACCTCTGCAAGTTTTGATGGAAAGGAGAAACCGGGTTAGACCGCGGAGGAAAACTCCTTTAACAAGCGGGGAGAGAACTTGCAAACTCTACGCAGAAGGATTTCTTCCCAGATTTTTCATCCGGTGCCACAGTCCGTGATCGAACCCGGGATCCTCTTGCTGCGAGGCGAAAGCGCTAACCGCTACGCCACCCCACTTATACTTATAAACTATCATTTACTTATGAATGTAGGGGACCTAATAAAATTATCCGCTACACTCCCCACCCCTTAGAGCCGAACGACCTCGGAGGCAAAGTAATTAAAAGAAAGAAAAAAATAAGAATTGCACTATATCTACAGGAATATATACAAGAACTACTTTCAAAACTATTTACACAACTAACAAAAAAAATATAAAAAAAAAGGGATCTACAAGAATATCTACACAACTATCTACAATGAGGCTTAAGTACAACTGGAGAGGTACCAAGTTCCAGGTACTAATCCTCTAACCTCAAACTACTTGCGCTTACGCAGTACCATTTGAAAGCTATCATCTACTGGAGGGCGGACAATATTAGGCTTTTTTCTTGGTTTTGTATCAACTGGACGTTGTTCCTCCTTTTCTTGGTCGCGCTCGTGAAAAAGCTTAAGCTCCCGAAGGTGGAACGTCCCTTTCAACTGTCTGTTGTCACTGTCCCTTGTTCTTAACTTGTACGTATAAGAGGATAATTTCTCGTCTATAACAAATGGACCCTCCCACGAATTAGCTAATTTCGCGGAGAATCTTTTACCAGCATCTGACTGGTGATGCGTTTTCTTTAAAACTACATCATCTTTCTTAAATTCAAATTCCCGCTTTTTGATGTTATAGAGGGACGCGTTTTTGTCTTGGGCTTTAACTAAATTGTCTTGAGCCTTTTTAATCGCGTCTCGAATGATTTCGGCTCTGCGTAAGGGATCAATTTCTTCGCAGGCCTTGGATAGTTGGGTGTCTACATTCATAATGGGGACCTCTCTAATTTCCCGCCCAAAATTTAAAAATGATGGCGAGTAGCCGGTCGACTCGTTCTTAGCTGAACGTAGGGCCATTACGAATTGCTGTAAACCTACATCCCAGTACTGATGACTTTCAGTGACGTAGCACTTCATCATGTTACCGAGGTTTTTGTTTGCCCTCTCTGTCTGATTACTTTGGGGTGAATAGAAAGATGTAAAACGCTGCTTAATTTCAAATAAATTACAAACTTCCTTCATCAGGTTCGAAACGAATTGAGGTCCTGAATCGGATACTATTCTCTTTGGGACTCCAAAACGTGTAAAAACGTGGTCTACGAGAATGGTAGCTATTGTCTTAGTGGTAGCCTTCTTTATGGCGTGGGCCTCGACCCATTTTGTGGAGTAATCTAATACTGTTAAGATTTGAGTGTTGCCCCTTTTACTTCGTGGAAATTCCCCTTTAAGGTCTATTCCTATAACCTCCCACGGTTGCGAAGGCTCTGCTGACTTCATAAGACCCGCTTGTTTAATTGGCGGAGACTTATGCTCTTGGCAGACTATACATGACTTGACGTAATTAGTGATGTCCTTAGTCATTCCTTCCCAGGTATAGTACTTCCTAGTTCTTTCTAAAGTTTTGGCTTTGCCTTGGTGACCCGATGATGGTATATCGTGGCATGCCGTAATAACTACTTTAATTAAGGCTTTGGGTATAACTATTTTATAAGAGTCTAATGACGAACTATTATCGCTACAATGGGTGATACTATTATCACCACGTGGGGTTCTACTATTTCCCTCGTGAACAATGCCATTGTTACCCCCTGCTTGATCTAGTGGTACGTTCCTATAAATGATACCGTCAATTAATTTGCAAGAAGGTGCTACTCTTTCTACCCATTTCGCTATGCTATCACTATCGCTAATTTTACCTACCTCCAGAAAGGTTAAAAGTCGGCCTATTTGTGGATCTAGACGCTGTTCGGCTAGGATTATCTCCCTATCTAGAGTTATAGCTTTAGATTCGCCTAATTCCTGGTCTATGAGGGCTATTAAGGCTTCTTCTGTTTCGCTTGCCTCGGGGATGCGTGAAAGCGCATCAGCTACTACATTATTTTTTCCTGGGATATATACTATTTTAAAATCGAAGGATTGTAGTTTGGTGCTCCACCTGGTAAATTTTCCCGTTGGGTCTTTAGCGTTTTTCAACCATTCTAATGATTTATGGTCTGTGATGACAGTGAAGAAGTTTCCCTCAAGATAAACTCGAAACTTTTCTGATGTGGCCCAAACTATTGCCATACATTCCCTTTCCGTAACTGAAAGCTTCCTTTCTGTCGCGCTAAGGGTTCTACTGGCGTACTGGGCGACTTTAATTTTTCCCTCTATTGTTTGTGTGAGCACCGCACCTAATCCCACATTCGAAGCGTCAGTATATAGCGTGAATGGTAACTTAAAGTTAGGGGAAACTATGATAGGGGCGGTGGTCAAGCTAGTTTTAAGAGAATCAAAAGCATTTTGTTGTTCCCTTCTCCAATTCCACGTAACGTTATCGTGAGTGAGATGATGTAGTGGGGTAGCTACATCCGCGAATTTTGGAATAAAACGTCGGTAAAACCCGGCCATTCCTAAAAATCTGCGAAGTTGTCTAACTGTGCGCGGTACTGGGTACTCTTTTATGACGCTAATCTTGTCCGGATCTACTTCTATACCATGTTTTGAAACAAGATGACCTAAAATATGAGCTTTCTTCCTGCAGAACTGGGCCTTTGAAGACTTAACTGTCAAACCATCGTTTTTAAGAATGGTTAATACTTTTTTAAACTATTTAAATGTTCCTCGAAAGTATCAGAAACAATGTATAAGTCATTGAAGTAATCAAATACTCCTTCTTTAGCTAAATGACCAAACAAATTGTTGACAAGTCTTTGAAAGGTGGCCGGAGCGTTCGTGAGGCCAAACATCATAACCTTTGGGCGATATATACCACTGTGGGTTACGAATGCACAGGTGTCACAACTACTCTCATTCAGCGGCACTTGCCAGTAACCAGATCTCATATCTAGTACCGTAATATAATCAGGGGTTCTAACTGATTCTAAGATATCCTCGATTCTTGGTAAGGGGTACGAGTCCTTTCTAGTCACATTATTTACTTTCCTATAGTCTATAACTAGGCGGAATTTTCCATCGGGTTTGCCAACTAGTAGGGTCGGAGCGCTCCACGGGCTATGACATGGTTCAACGAGATTTAAATCTAGCATCTCTTTGACAATATCGTCTATTATCTCTTTCTTACGAGGGGAGTTACGATATGGTGGAGAAGCTATGGGTTTGCTATCACCCGTATCTACGTAATGTTCCGCCGATGTGGTCAACCCCGCAGTTGTGGAAAAAACTCATTTAAATTTTGTGACAAGGGCTCTTAATTTGTTTCTTTTCTCTTCGTCTATGGGAGCTTCTACTAACGCCTTCTCTATAGCTTCCACGTCGAAATCCTCATCCTCAAATAGATTGCATTCTTCTAAATTAAAATTTATCCCACTATTATAGAAGTCATACAAAACCGAAGGATTCGACTCCCAGCTCCAGCTTAAATTACCGTAGTTAATTATCATACCGTTACGTTTTAGGCAATCTATTCCTATAATGCAAGGGTAAGCTAAATTATCTACGACGACTGCCTCATGGCCGAACTTTTTTCCAGGAAACTCAAACGGTACTGTCATTAATTGATCAGCCATAATAAATTTTTGATTAACTACCTTAAGCTTAAAATTAATTGAAGAAGTCTTAAATTTAAATTTTTCGAAATTTTTGGAAAATTCTCTATCTATAATAGTAACCGAGCTACCTGAATCCAATAATGCAAGGGTAGGAACACCCGCTATGCTAATTTCTATAAGACATTTACTTTTGGTAGTATCGTTTGAGACCTGAAAGCAGTCAGCTGCTAAGGGGCTATTTAGTAAGGTTTTTATTACTTTTGCTTTGGGGCAGGACCGTCCCCTTTTGGTCCTCCCCGACTCCCGTTTCCCGATTTTCTATTTGGGCAATATCTCTGAATGTGACCTTTCTCATTACAATTGGTACACGTGACGGTAGGACAGTTTGGAGTTTTGTGTCCTTCCTCTCCACATACATTACAAATAATTACGCGCTCTTCCTTATGGCTATTTGATTTCGACTTTGACTTTTTAGAAGACTTATGTGGGTGTCTACTTTCGGGCCTACTATTTTTGACGTAATTATTGTCAGGTGGGGCTGCTCTATCTTGGTCTCCCCCTTGACCCACTCCCTGTGCCATTTCGAGGCGGGTAGCCTGAGCTAACAGTTCACTAACTGAGCTATACTTAAACAATGATAACAGGGGTTTCATTGTCTTGTTTAGGTTTCGAAAAATATATTCTACCTGGTGGTCATTTGCTAACGGGAATTCTAATTGTAGAAAAATTTCGCGCATACTATTAATGTAATCGCGAACTGATTCCCCATTCTTTTGTTTTCTATTTAGTAATCTCTCGAGTAATACCGAGTCATTAACTTCAAAATCAAATTCCCTTTTTACTAGAATCTGAAATTCATCAAAGGAAATTGGTTTTATGGGCAACGATTGCCACCAATCTAATGCGGGACCAATAAACATTTGAGGAATCCATGTTTGTATAAATGTAACATCTGGCATTCCCAAAGTTTCCCTAATTTGCCGTGCTTTTACTATTAAGTCCTTCGTACCCAAGTCGGACGGCTTTCCGGTAAAAACGGGCGTGGTTATTTTGGGCATTCTAAAGGATGGCTGATAAGTCGGTACCGTGACCGAAGGATTAAGAGGGCAGCTAACAAGTTGCGTAGGGCTAATGTTAGTGCTGTGTGTGGCTGTACTATGGGCGCCACTGTTATTATTCGGACTATTATTTTGGTTAGTACAATTAGAACTATTTCCAGGGTGTACTGCTAATAAAGACGGACTAAGCCCTGCTAACAAAGAGGGACTAACACCTACTAATGGCGGGCTAATTACCCCCGAGGTCTGCGAATTACTACTATTTACTGTTACAGAACTCGTGCTAGCCTGAGTTAGCTGAAGAATTTGGGCTTGTAAAGCTGCTATTTGTTGTTGCATTAAAGCTAAGGTCGGTGTAGCTATCATAGTCATTCCTGTGGGTAGTGGGTTTACTGATTGCGTGGTCAAGGTAGAAGTACTACTATTACTACTAGCTTGGTTTACTATGGGAAGAGGGTTTAACGTTACGCTGCTACTACTAACTGTGGTAGGGACTACTTGTTTCGGTTGAGTGTTTCCTATCGCACCCCCGCTATTTCCAGCTACCTGCGAGCGTTGTTGATTCCCAACAACCCCCATGTTACTATTGTTAGAATTTCCCCCCTGGTGTCCAGTTAGTTGATTCATATTGTCGCTATTTCTATTTCTATTCCTAGCCCTATTCGCTCTATCTATAGCTTGGGACTCTCTGTAAACTATAATACAGTCGAAACAACTTGAATATGAACCAAACTTTGGTTGACAACTAGAGTGATCTATCCTTGATTGCATACAGTATAAACTAAAACTAAATTACCACATGAATTTTACTACACCTATTATCTACTAATGAGTTCGGACT
Organism: Phalangium opilio; assembly: GCA_019434445.1. Lineage (NCBI taxonomy): Eukaryota > Metazoa > Arthropoda > Arachnida > Opiliones > Phalangiidae > Phalangium > Phalangium opilio. Next base: position 182,169 of record JAEQBA010002176.1, read on the forward strand.
GCCTCCGGTACTGGTTTAACTAGCATAGAAAGACAATCCCGGAGACGACGGACCCCCAAATTGTAACGCTTTTACTACTACCAAAGGCCTATGGCTGCCAAGCGTTAGCATTCCTACTACTACTATTTAAAGTTTAAGGTCTAGGGTATTAAAATGACTAAACTTCATATTTGCCATACTTCGAATCTTATTTATTAAAACAGTTATATTGGTAATTATTAATTAAACTGAAGGTTTAAACATTAAGGCGTTCTATTAGCCGATACTATTAATTATCATGGCATTATATCTGCCCTTAAAACTAACAATTAAATAGGAGTTATCCCCGACAGTAACGATTCTAATTAATAATCCCCCAAAATAGTTGGTAAAGATAAAAATATTGACTATCATGCAGCATGCATATTTCGACCGATGCCAGGTCTCCTAATTCTATACTAAGAGGTTTTTGCCTCTACTAATCATTTCTACGGTTATCCTACTAATTGATAATACGTTTAAATTGCGAAATCACTAGATTGTACTCATCACTTAAGTCTTCAGGCGGCGAGCGGCGATAGTTGACGAAAGTCTATATTAGAGTCCAAGTTGTATAAATTGGCTTGCGTGGTGCAACGGTTTAGCTGGAACCATTGATGGGCTATTCCGGCGGCTATGTTCTACTCTCTTGGAAAGTGGCGGCCAGCGCTAAGTCTTTTCAATTAAATCGGTCCATAGGCTCGGTTCGGGTGGAAGGCATGTAAGGCATCCTCTGGTATCGCTCAGTCGACTTGAGTATTGTCCAGAGTCCCGTTCTCCATCAGGTGAAGTTAAAAGGTCGAGTTCGAATGATTCGAATAACAAGACTGTCGTTGCTCCCAGTATTGCTGACTTATATTATAGTTCAAGTGACGTGTCGTGATTCTTGGTTTGAAAACCAATCAGCGACCTTCCATCGATGGTATTTGTAATTTCTCTCTCCGTTAGATGGTTTGAATTTGGCGCGAACGAACGCGCACAGTACCGTGGGGTTTACCACGGGTTTTTAGGTTGACCCTACCTAGCGAACTATATCTATGGCATCGGTCACTGGCATCGGTAATTTTGTAAAGGCATGCACACAAATATATATATCTTTAGAAACTGGGCTCTATAGCCAGTTGTAAGTTTAACACTTGATTGTCAAGTGGTGCCCAGAAGGGGCTTAAGACTTCAAGGTATGGCTTTTTGTGAATGGAAATAAAATAGGATGATGAAATTTGAACTACGGGCAAATACGTTTGGCAACTCTTTAGAATAGTGGTGGTAGTTTTAAAGGATAACAAGATAGGTTCACGACCGCCTTATCAATAGTCTATTATCCCTAAAAGTAGGCCTACAAGCTACTTTAAATATTGAGAAGCGTGGTTTAACTATTATATACTTATAAACTATCATTTACTTATGAATGTAGGGGACCTAATAAAAATATCCGCTACAATTTAACATTAAATCGTGGCGTTTGTGTCAGTACTGAGACAAAAAGTGTAAGAACTCAATGCAATTTGCCGATATTGATAAAGAATGCTAAAGATAAGAGTTGTTGTGACTTGAAACCAGAAAATTATACAACTGAGATAAATCCAATCCATTGATCTCTTAACTGCTTTCTTAACCGAGGCTACTGAGGGAAATATTCGGCTGCTTAAATAGCTCCGATATCAGTGGCTAGCTTTCACTACACGCGCTTCCGGGGAAAATCCGGAAAGAAGAGTAAATAAGATTTTCGTTCACGTGGCGGCCGCAGAGCGTCGCGTATAATTGGGAAGCCGGCTAACATATTATTAACTCATGCACGTATATATGAACACTTGAACGTGCTAAAGCTAATACAAACGCTGCCTCAAAAAAGAGTTTGGGAAGACATCATAACATGTTTATTTATTCTTAATACAGGTACCGTTCCGTTCTAAACCTTCCACGGGAAGCGAGATTGTTCAGTCTGGACCGTCTGAGACCCGGCACCGAGTATGAACTCGTCTTATCTGCAGTATCCATCAAGGGACTGCGAAACGACTCTTCACCCATCTACTTCACAGCCCCAGAATACAACAGGGGTGAGAGATAAATTATAATTTTTAGTCGCACCAAGGATTCTTTAAAGATGTGAAATTGATATATTTTCCCGACTTTTTCACTAAAAAACCTTCGAAAATTTACAAAAATAAAAACACTTCATTGCTAATGATAAAATGTCACAGAATGTTTTAAAAAAGTTTATGAGTATCATTTTAAAATTTAAATGTAAACAGTTTACTTTCGTAAACAAAGCGGAAAAACGGTAGAGATCTGAGATCTCTCTACTTCTGCTCTGCCCTGCGGCGGAAATATTTCCCCACAAGCCTTCCTCAACATAATTTTGAGAGAATGAGCACCTATCCTTAGCCGCCATCTGTCTCTCGATCTTCTAACTTTATACATATATGTAGTCTCCTAGGGTATCCTACCAATGAACCAAATTTCCATTCGACCGAAATGTGCCAAATAAGATTCAAAACAATAACGGAATGGCGGGTTTCGAACCAATGTTATTTACGTACAATGTCGATTTAAAATAATCTGCATTCAGCGTAAATATTAAAGTAATTCACAAGGGTAACGTCATGGACGTTTATTATTGGCATTTAGTTTAATAGTTTCACAATATTATAATTTCATTACTTTCTCTTGTGCTAGGTTAGGTTAGGTTTGGTTTGGTTAAGCTATGATAGACACGTCACTATTTCGAAAGGTTCACTTAGATTTGTTACTTCCAGTATAATTTGATGACTTTCCGAAACATTGTTGCTTACAATTAGATGCTTCCGCAATAATTTGACGCCTTTTTCAAAACATCTTTGCTTTCATTTAGTTACTTCCCCAGTATTTTGACGCCTTTTCCCAAAATGCGGGATTTTGGTCGAATGGGACCTCCCAATTTTGGTTTCGATCGAATGGGAATTCGGTCCAATGGTAGGGAACCGTCTCCTACTATCTTTAAGTGTATACCTTCTAAGATCCAAGTACGTGCAATCAGGAATAAATGTATTTAATCGATGTAAAATATTGTATATTAAAAAATATATTAGGAGCATGAACTTTTACTTGAACAAACTTCTTTGCATCCATCAATGCAACAATTTGCCTCTATCGCAGTTAAGTCACGATTCCATTGCTCAACGAAGTCATCGCCTCGAAGAGTAGGCTAATTCGTTGAGCATCGGCTTGCAAACTTGACGTAAAAAAACACTCGTTCAGTAGTGAAGTCTCTGTTAAGTGTTACTGAACGAATCCTAAGATAGTTACTATTTTTTAATTTATCTATGAAACATTTCTTACAAAACAAACAGTCGTTAAAAAGTGTATAACCATTTTATTCTGGGGGTCTAAACTTTAACTAAAACTGTCCTTCCCGGAAAAGCTAACAGTCGCAATCTAGAGCACATAATGTATGTGTATACTGTAGCAGGGAGAAAAAAACAGATGTAGTAATTTGAGCAAGAACTAAATTACCCAGTAGGCTCTAAGCTTATTTAAAGTTTTCCCTATAATATTGAATTTTGAATGAAACGGTTTAAAGAATCCTTGGTTATACCAGGCCGATTTGGAACTCCGAGTAATTAATATCTCCTAGAGATTAACAAGACGATCAGTTTCGGTCCACTTTCCATTGGAGGTGGTGCTCAATCTGACAAATCTACACAAGCCTCGACAGTGGGACTAGTCACTGTTCGCGAAGAGGAGATAGTCATTGTGGCCATCGTCCTTGCTTTCTGGGTCGCCGTTATCTTAGTCTTCTTTAACAAGTGGGGTAAAATACGTATGCTTGAACCCTACCAACCACAATACCGTGATGGAATGGAAGAAGTTACTCCTTATTCTCCGACTTTGGGTCCCAAAGCTCCCAGAGTAAGCGTCAGCGATGCCATTGGGACAGGATCAGTTCAAGTACACGTCTTCGATCGTGATCAATCGCGGTACAGTCCTTCTCCGAGCTACCATTTAAACCGACTTCGGCAAAACTCTGTATTTATTGGGAACGCTTACGGAAGCAAAGCTTACGTCAAGCAGGACAGTGGTACTTTACCCAGAAAATTTAAGAGCGAGGAAAATTTGAAATCATTGGTTGTGCAGATCACAAATTGTGACGAAGGTGATGAGCCATCGAAAGAAACATCCCCCTTGTGACGTCTAGCCCCTGGATCAGGACTTCTAACTGATCCATGGGGTTCCAATCCCAGAACGAGAAGACTGTCAACAGCCACGTGCTACTATTCGCCCACGCCGCCAAAGGCAAGCACTTCTCGAGATGTTTTGGCTGAAGATTTTGTCTAGCCCTGTGACTCTAAAATTTAAACGGTATACAAATTTTGTAAAACGTATTTTGGCAGCAATATCTATGCCTATTTCTAAGAATATTATGACGTGTCAAAATTGACAGTGTGTAAAATATTATGTATATAATATGAAGTGGTAATTTTCTATAATATTAAAAATCTACAAACGAGTGAATATTTACACAACAATTATACACGTAGCATAATCTTAAAATTTCGACACAGTAATTTTCTATAATATTAAAATTATCTACAAAAGACTGGATGTTTACACAAGAATTATACATGCAAAAAACATCTTAAAATTTAAATATAATGTGAAAAAGAGCCACGAATACCGAACTTTTCTGAATTGTGACGCTTTGATATTTTAGCTCTTAATGAAATAAACAACGCCTCTGGTCATACAATAATATAAGAGTTTCTAGCGATAGAAAAGTCCGTGTTTTTATAATTTCAAATTGACCATATTTCGTTTCAGAGCGATGAGTCGGGATATAGGTCAAAGTGATTTTCAATTTTAGTGAACTCTTCGTTTGAAAATTTTCTTGGTGATACTTAATATCTAGGGCACCTGTAGAAAAAAATTTAAAATAAATCAAACTCTAGCCATTTAAGATTGAACTTTTCCGTTTTATTTTTGTTATTACAATTTCCGATGAGAACAGCTCTGTGTAATTTGGGAAATGAAACCTTTTTGCTACGAAGACGATAAATGTGACCAAGTAAGAAAATTACACGTAGACATTGCAGTCCCGAATATATTTTTAAAGATGAAGCTAATAAATTTATGCAAATATTAAAATTTAATAATTCCATGAGGTGGTGTACTAAAAACTGGGATTGTCGGTTCGAAGCGATGGTAAAATTGTAATATCATGTGATACTCAAAAACACACATCAAAAGTCAGCTTTTAGAAATAGTCGAAGAAACGTTATGCCGAATGGTATTTGTTAGGAACGATAATACTAATAGAACAATATATGCGATTTCTCGCGCTATAATGGTACAGTTATTTAAATTTTGTGGTGAGAGAACCGCACGGCATGAAAACCATTTATAAACACAAAAAGAAAAAAATTGTTAGTGTAATCAGAGGATTATTAGGGTCAAATACGAAATAGATTGAAAATCGCGGAACAACAAAGTTTCGCGGTAAAGCTCAGCTGATTTACACACCGCTTCACTTCCACAGAAATAGTGATGCCACCTTTATGCGTCCGTGCGCATTAATATAATCAGTTCCTGCATAGGAGCTACTTTAGTTCGTTGTACTTATTGTAAAAGAGCACGCTTGTAGCCACAGGGTGGCACCAAAGGGCAATGACCACTCATAAAATTATCCTTCACCGGAAATAACAACAGAAAACAGTCTACACCCGGTAAAGTAAAATCCTACCCTATACCCCTAGTAAGACGGAAAACACACTGGGTTACCATATCGTGCTATTGGCTTAGGAATGCGGCGAGGGCGACTAACGGAGTGTACTTGGTCCGGTATAGTGATTGTGGCTACTACGGCGTTCGGATCGTAAACGATAGTATCGTCCGAGCTAGAAGCGCTATCACTGTCCTCGTCTGTCCATTCACCATTTTCTAAATCTTCATCGTCTTCGTATTAGGCCCTATTAAAAAAGGTTTTGGTCTTGTCGAACTTGTTGAAAGTTTCCAGGAACACGGCCAACGTAGTTTCTCGTAAAGTTGGCCGTGCCAGGAAATACGTCATAAATCGGTTGTACATGAAAGCTAACTTCCTAGTTCGTAGGGGCGATCTTCACTAAGCCTAACTATACACCACATCGGGGAATTGGCGCTGCAATCTGGTGAAAAACAAAGACTTGGTGTTCAGTTCTACTCCATGGGGAGTCTTCGTATGTTGGCGTCACGTGGTTTTGCGACGTATTTCAAATTATTTTTATTCACTCACTGCTTTACAGTCTCTTTAATAATGTTAAATACACAAGGATTGCGATTTAAAGCTATGGGCCGATTATCTGAGTGAAATGGTATGATTATTATAAGTTTTCAAGTTTGGTTTTAATTTTAAACGATAGTTACCGTTTAATTTCGACTATACCATGATGTTTTGGAAGTTTTAAATACCTCATAATTTGAATGTTAAAATCAATAAGTTTGATTAATTATTTGAAAAGAAAATATTTCATTAATGCAAAATTAAGTATGACAGATTTTTGACGTCATAACTGTACCGTCTTCTCGTATGGGGCAAATCTGTAGCTCGCGACTGACACAACAGCACAACCAACACCTATATTCCTGTACTAAAATTCCCTTAAAATTTGCCCTAACAATTTTACAAAAAATATTTTCCTAACAATTTTACAAACAATATTTTCCCTAACAATTTTACAAACAATATTTTCCCTAACAATTTTACAAAAGATATTTTCCCTAACAATTTTACAAACAATATTTTCCCTAACAATTTTACAAAAAATATTTTCCCTAACAATTTTACAAAAAATATTTTCCCTAACAATTTTACAAAAAATATTTTCCCTAACAATTTTACAAAAAATATTTTCCCTAACAATTTTACAAAAAATATTTTCCCTAACAATTTTACTAAAAATATTTTCCCTAAATGTTTTACAACAATATTTTTCCTAAATGTTTTACTGAATTAAATATTTTCCATATAAATTATTTCTCTAAAACACTTGATTTACCAAAATTTTGAACTCTTTATAAATGATCGCATGTGGGCTTTAAGACTTTGTAGAAAGAGAGAGACCCCCTGGTTTGGGGGAAGGTGGTGATGGGCATATATATTGTGGAACCATATCCCTTTAAACGATCTGCTGTTTACATAATTCATTTTAGTCTCATTTTTCTATGTAATTTTGCCCATTAGTCAGCCAAAAAAATGCCTGCCTGTCCATAAATAATTATCTTTAAAAAAATGAGGTTCTTTTACTGAACTTTAGTTTAAAAATCCCATTTGAATAACAACAGAATGATTAAGTGAAAATTTTGGAACGAAAAAGAATATCGAAAAGCAATATATGGTTTTAATTTGACATAAGTTCACCTTCTTATTAATATTATACTTGCTAAACTTGCCAGGGTGTTTTAAGGTATTGCAAATGGGGAACAGGGTCCCGTGGCTAGAGATGTGAAATTAAGGTAATATTTAAAACGGTAATTATAGGTAAATTACCAAATTTTTGGCAAAAATTAAATAGCCGTTTTGTCGGCAATTTATTTTTCACTTGCATACATTCTATTAAACAATGTTGAATTGCAAGTACTTTATTACTAGTTCATGTGGTTTGAACAGTGACGGCGGTGTTTGGTAAATTACCGGTAATATACGGCGGTGTTTAGTAAATTACCGGTATTATACGGCGGTGTTTGGTAAATTACCGGTAATATACGGCGGTGTTTAGTAAATTACCGGTAATATACGGTGGTGTTTAGTAAATTACCGGTAAGTTACGGCGGTGTTTACCAAATTACCGGTAAGTTACGGCGGTGTTTACCAAATTACCGGTAAGTTACGGCGGTGTTTACCAAATTACCGGTAAGTTACGGCGGTGTTTACCAAATTACCGGTAAGTTACGGCGATGTTTAGCAAATTACCGGTAAGTTACGGCGGTGTTTAGCAAATTACCGGTAAGTTACGGCGGAATTTGGTAAATTAGAGGTAAGTTACGGCGGTATTTCGTAAATTAGCGGTAAGTTATGGCGGTATTTAGTAAATTAGAAGTACGTTACGGCGGTATTTCGTAAATTAGCGGTAAGTTACGGCGGCATTTGGTAAATTGGCGGTAAGTTGCGGCGATATTTGGTAAATTAGCAGTAAGTTACGACGGTATTTGGTAAATTAGCAGTAAGTTACGACGGTATTTGGTAAATTAGCGGTACGTTACGACGGTATTCGGTAAATTAGCGGTAAGTTACGGCGATATTTGGTAAATTAGCGGTACGTTACGACGGAATTTGGTAAATTAGCGGTAAGTTAAAGGATGTGTTCTTTGGGTCAGACCAAGTGGAAAGTGTCACCAAAACATGAGGTCTATAACATTCAGCTACGGAGAAATGGGCTCCCAAACATTGACTGTCCCCTAGAACACAGGGAACAGTCACACATATAGAGTAAGACAAGTGTACTATTAAATGGGTAGAAGTGTATCAACAAGGAAATCACTTATTTTCATGGACATCATAAACCTATGAAATGTTATCATTGCAAAAAAAATGCTTTCATCTCTAAAGAGAGCTTGGCTCGCTTGAGGGCTGAGAAATTGGTTTGAAACGGAGGCGCATATTTACGGAGTGGCGCACCGTTTAATTAGAGGGCCCTGGCGTGCGTGTCGACGTCCGGGCCACGCCCCCGCCAATTTATACGTCACTTTGTTGGTTTTCTTTCTCCTTTTACATCACTGTTAAAATGTTAAAATCCAAACACTACTACTGCCGAACGCCTGTAATCTACCCGAGAATATCTATCAAACTGTTTTTATAAAAATGTTTTTTTTTATAGTACCTTTATAGGTTTTGCAAATTTTGATGCTACACCCGACTTCAGCCCCTGGTATGATTTATATATTTAAAACAAGACGGTTGAACAGTGTTTAGTTTGTGTTTCACTTAAAAAAGTCAATTTGCAGAGTTTAACCAATTAGGGTTGGTCAATGCTGTAGTTTCTAGTCGAATTCGAGGGCATAAACTGTAATATCGACAACTTCAAGGACGCAATTCAGAACATACACAACTTCAAGGAGGTAATTCAGAATATCCACAACTTCAAGGAGGTAATTCAGAATATCCACAACTTCAAGGAGGTAATTCAGAATATCCACAACTTCAAGGAGGTAATTCAGAATATCCACAACTTAAAGGAGGTAATTCAGAATATCCCCAACTTCAAGGAGGTAATTTAGAATATCCCCAACTTCAAGGAGGTAATTCAGAATATCCCCAACTTCAAGGAGGTAATTCAGAATATCCACAACTTCAAGGAGGTAATTCAGAATATCCACAACTTCAAGGACGCAATTCAGAATATCCACAACTTCAAGGAGGTAATTCAGAATATCCACAACTTCAAGGACGCAATTCAGAATAATCACAACTTCAAGGACGCAATTCAGAATAATCACAGCTTCAAAGACGAAATTTAGAATGCCAACAACTTCAAAGACATAATTTAGAATGCCTACAACTTCAAGGACGCAATTCAGAATATTCACAGCCTCGAGGACGTAAATCAAAATTTCTGCAACTTCAAGGATCCAGATCTTATAGATCTGCAAAGCAATTTATTGCCTAAACACTGCTAAACAAAGTGCTTAACAATAGTAGCCTCCCCTACCCGATAAATAAAGTATGGTGAAGAAAGATTAAATTGTTTTGAACATGACAGTAGAGGAAAAAGAAAAATATATAAAATTTTTAGCTGGCGATTCTTCGGCCATGATAATATGTTAATTGCTAAATGAGTAATTATAGCTTAGGGGTCGGTTTTCAGTAACTGACATCTAACTAAACAATGAACCCAAATTTAAAGTGTAGAGGATACGCTGTCATATAAACCTTCACGTGGCCAGGTGCGCCCCTTCAAAATAGAGGTTTTTGTCCCGGAAATTCCCCTATGACCATAAATAACCTAACAACAATAAGTATGGCAGAGCCAATACGTATAAACTCTTTAAAATTGCCCAACTTGTAAATGTTGAAGTTTTCAGTTAAAACCCCTACCCATATCTGTGGTTTAGTACAAACTAATGCCACTAGATGCCCCTCATAGTAGAGGGGTGGAGTTGATTGGCCCTCTTAGCTTAGCAAAGGCTAGTTTTAGCTCCACCTTCGAAATTAACGAGTTCCGATTGGTTCCTGCCTTGGCAATAGAGTAGTGTCAGTACTCAGTGTCATCCCCCTACTAAGCGAGTACTTACAAGGGCTCGCCTAGAGGGGGAATACACAGTCTACACCCCTCTCTCTAGCGACACTAGTCTATGGGATGATACAAATGGTGAATAGAACATTAACCAGCGTTTTAGGGGCGAGCTGGACCCGACATTTGCTTTAATAAACTTAGCATTACAGCAACAAGACGTGTCACACTTATAGATAATCTCTTACTTATGCTATGACTGTGTACAAAGATCAATACTTCATTTACCTACATACAGTTCTAGTTCTGTCCTACAAAGCAAAACTAATACGAAATAAAACACATATTAAACATAAACATAAACTTAACTTTCCCCCAAATATCAAAAAAAAAACAACTCAGGTAGACCGGGTCTGTATTTCAAAGAGCAGACGACAAATTGTTTGATGTAATACGCAGTTCATTACAAATTCGAGAACTTTAGTTCAGAACGAAATGAGAAAACGGGATAGCCGATTTATCACCTCCAAGCAGGAATACATACAGCTACTAGGAATCATTATGCAGGCCTAGCCATTTTCACTCAACGTATCTATGGCGGATTTTGTGGGAGGAGCTAGCTAGACTTCACCTCGCTAACAATATAATCTATCTCGTTACGCGTTGCACCTAAGAACTCACATTGCTAACAACCAATGAAATCGTAGCTAGAAAGACGCCATCAGAATTATGAGGCGTAACGGATAGTTAAGCCCCGCCCACAAAATTCGCATAGAAATTTTTACTGACTTTTCCGTGTCAATTTTGGCGTATTTTTAAAATACCCGACCATTCTGGTCAATTTTAAATTCTTTAACCTTTCTGAACCATTTGGCCCATTTTAAATAGGTTCATACGACTTTTGGAAACCCGATTTGTTTCCTCTCCCGCACATTAAACTTCAGATGGGCATCGCACCCTGTGAATTTTATAACTCACAACCCACAAACCTCTCCTGGACGTAGAACAAAAATCCACCAATAACTAAGCGGTAATTGAGTAATGATAAGGGAACTATTTATGGTGTATGTGATTCGGTTTAGCAACCTTGTACACTACAAATATTTTTTCAGATGTTGGGAAGAATCGTGTTACAATTACTCCTCCCACTTTTGGGTGGTACACTTCTCTCGAAGAGAAGTATTATATGCTTCTGATTAAATGTAATAAGGTTTGAATAAAGGCATTATAAAAATCTTTCAGGTTCCGTCAACATTAGGCCTATACGGATTTGTATATGCTGAAGCACAACAACTACAGCTCATGTACTTGAATAGGTATATGTATTATAAATTACACAGCTATGCAACTGACTTAAAATAGACCATATATCGAAGTCAAGTTTGGAAGAACATTCAGTTTGCAACGCTATAGCGGGTGAAATACATATCTATATAACCTTGATTGCATATCACACCAAAAGGACAGTCGTACAATAATCTAGGCTAGCCTAATATAAAAATTATTTTAATTATAAACATTACGTTAATTTGATAGTCTCCTCGGACACAGTGTAAAATTCATAAACAAGGTAAATTTCTAATCACCTTAAAGGAAAGTTCAGGTAACATAACATAATAAACCTTAAAAGAGCGGCCTTGAGGGCTACTGTGCCTCCTGCTATCCTGAACCTCTTAGCCCTACGGGATTGGTTGAATTCTCACAGGCCGAGAGAGGTAAGGGTAAGGTAGGTTTGATTTATCAGACGCCACTAAACCAATGGCGGGTGGCGCAGTAGTCCTTGATTATTTTTAAGACTAATTGAATGCTAATTATCATATTGTAATAGGAGATCATTTATTTTAATTTTAATATTTAATTCCTTCTATATTTCGAAAATGGCCGTTCTCTTATGGTATAATCAGTTATGTTACCTCAACTTTTGCTTTAAACGTAAATATTTTAGAATAATGTCGAAATCATCACCATTAACCCGCATTACTCCAGATAATAAAATCACATTGTACCTCTAAAATAATACAAAAATGAACAATTTGGCATAAACCCGAAATGCTTATTCGGTAAACAAGTACCATAAATTTATAAGCTATGTTCCATAAGTATGACAATTCCTATACTTCGCAATGCTAGAGACTTACAGCTCGAGATAACTAGTTCGAGAGGGAACGACGGAAGCGAGAATTGAAGTCCTACAATCGGTGGTTAATTTTGCAGCTAGGACTTCCATCTAGGTCCTATTTAGTCTGCATTACTAAGTCCCCTTTGACAGCAGCGCCTAACCAGGCCTCCCTCGCTTTACCTTGAATCTATGACCTACCTCTCTCACTTCAAAATTATAAGCTCCAGTTTGTAACCAGAAATTAACAAACTTATGGTGAACATATCTTATGAACCTATGCTAAAGGACCTTGAATCATATCTCGAGCCTCGCGTCTTGATAGCGTCAATCATTAAAGCGATAAACATACACCTTTAGAGGCTTCGAAAACTTTTATTTTTGGCAGACTCTAACAACAGTAGATAGAGTTTGCGTCGAGACCATGGCGGTCATGGAAATACAGCAATATTTAGCGGAACTTTTCAAGTCGCAATCGCTTTACAGCGGCACGGCTTTGGTCTTTATAGTAACTTTGCTGTTGGCCTCCCAAATATGGTCGTACTTCCGGAGAGATCCCCTTTATCCACCGGGTCCTAGAGGTTTACCCATCGTTGGATACCTTCCCTTTATTATGGGCAAAGATTTGCTTAAAGTTTATTACGAACTCAGCAAGAAATACGGACCAATCTTCAGGTGACTTAACTTAAGTTCGACCAGAAGGGGATAATAGAAGAAGCGTGACACTCTGTGTCCTCTTAATACTTTAGTTATGAAACATGATTCTTCCCGGGCTCATGGCACCATTTTGTTTGCTCTCCCGCTTATCAAACTGAATTCAAATTCGCATCGCACCGTGCTAGGGTGAATTCTATAACTGTTTGGTGTTACTAAATCCTCAGCAATCAACCCACAAACCTTGATTGTCTTGACGTGGGACAAAAATTTGCACAGCGCATGCGCCTTGGCAAATAGTTAAGCCTTCGCTAATAGAGTAATGATGAGGGAACTATTTACATGGCGTATGTGATTCGGTTTAGTAACCTTGTGCACTACAAATGTTTTAGTTCTGATGTTTAGAAGAATCATGTTGCAATTATACCCCCGCTATGGGATGGAAGGTACACTTCTCCCGAAGAAGAGAAGTATTATATACTTTTGGCTCGATTTATCTAGTTTGAGGTTGGGAACGACTGACACCGTTATCATCAACGACTTTGAAAGAATCAGAGAATCAGGAAAATTGGACGAACTTAGCGGAAGACCACCAACTTTCTTCGCGTGGGACGATAAAGTACCTCGTAAGTTAGCAACCCGATGTTGGATGGCCACGTTCCAACTGTTCTTTTTCCAACAATAGATATTGGTAACATGAGTGGTCAACCTTGGAAAGATCACCGTCGATTTTTCACAAGTACTTTGCGCAACGTTGGCTTGAGTCAGATAAAAGTCGAGGAGAGCATACAAGTAAGAGAGCGCAAATTGGTTTGTTAATATTGACAGAAGTCCATAGCCCCCTCGATGTAACGGTTTATACCCTGGACATCTTCAGCAAAGAAATTTTGCTTGTCAGCCATGCTATTTGCCCATAGAACCAAGTGGTACCAAATATGGCCACCTATTGCCAAAGCTAAGCCCCAAGACGTTTTACCTAGGCATTGTCGTCACAACTGAGATAGCTCTATAGAGTAGTGTCAGTACTACGTATGCAAACGTCATACCTTCCTATCTCTTAGCTCAGTGTCATCCCCCTACTAGGCGCGTACAGTATCCACTTTTAGCCCGCTCTCTAACGACACTAGTCTATGGCGGAAAGCCTTACTTTAGTACTTAACTCCGGGTGTGATGAACTCCTGCGATATCTATATAAATCAAAGTCATGACTGACTGACTGATAATCAACGCCCAGCCCAAACCGCTTGCCCTAGAAGGCTGAAAATTTGCAGGAACGTTACTCATAATTAGTAGGCGCGTACTAAGAAAGATTTTTCCAATCAGCCACCATCTTAATAAATGGCGCCCAGAAATATAAAAACTCTTCTCTATGCAACAAAGTCCGCTCGTTTCAACTAGTGCTGTGCGAGTACTCGATAAGACTCGAGCACTCGGCTCGATACTCGATAAGAGATTTTCTGAGACTCGAAAAAGTTTCGAGTATCAAACCAAGGCTCGATAAATACTCGAACCTGCTTTTGGAAGGCCTTTAACTCTGAAAATGGGATGCAGTAGCAATAAAAATGTACTAGAAAGTCACGCTTATTGGTTAACAGATGTGAGTTAGTGCTCATTGAGTAGTTTAGATCATAACACCAGTGTAATGTAGTATGGTAGTAGCTCCTAGCTGGTTCAATAGTGGAAGTAAAAGTAATAAAATACAGTTAAAGCCAAGTGGACTATTATTTTTTTATTTTATTTATTTATTTTTTTGAAGTTCAGCTTAGTAATTTTCGTTTGGGAGTTGCGCGAAGTATAACAATGGCTAGAAGTGACTTCAGTGAGGAATGAGAATCCGAAGAAGATACTAATGAGGAACTAAGTTTGTTAAATTTAAAGGGAAGAAGACTAATACCATCTGGGAATTGTTTGAAGTATCTGTAGATGATCAAAATTACACTTAATGTCCATTATGAGAGCGATAAATTAGCAGAAAGTGTGTAAAAATACTAGAAAATCAATTCCCAATTACTCGATAAATACTCGAAACAAATTTCCCAACTACTCGATACTCGATTCGACTCGAGACTCGGCTCGATACTCGCGGGTGGGGTGGCGTAGCGGTTAGCGCTTTCGCCTCGCAGCAAGAGGATCCCGGGTTCGATCCCGGACTGTGGCACCGGGTGAAAATCTGGGAACAAATCCTTCTGCGCAGAGTTTGCAAGTTCTCTCCCCGCTTGTAAAAGGAGTTTTCCTCCGCGGTCTAACCCGGTTTCTCCTTTCCATCAAAACTTGCCGAGGTTAACGGTAATAGTTAGTATAGGGCGCTGTAGGTTAGCTGTGGCATAGGGGCTAGCCACCACCCATCTATGCATTGTAAAGGGACCCACCTGTAAACAAGCCACAGGCTTAGAGTGGAAATCCCTTCTTAGACAAAGCTTAGATTATTATTATTATTATTATTCGAGTGCTCGAGACTCGGCTCGATACTCGATAAGGGAAAATTTCAATACTCGAGACTCGACTCGAAACCAAAAATTCAAGGCTCGCACAGCCCTAGTTTCAACCGATTTCGCAAATATTTAGTACACTGGTTTCCTTTAACCTATAGACGGGCTGAATGGCATTTTGGGGTTCGATTTGTTGCCATCTTTTTAAATGGCGGCCAGAGATTTAAAAACCCTTCTTTATGGAATAATGTCCGCGTGAAAAGTAATAAAAAATGCATCAATAGGGGCTGACGGGCAACGCCGAGTGCCTTCGCTCCTAGGGTGCTACAAAAAATTAGTCATCAGTAAAATCTACCCATTTTTCATAACATTTTGATGGAAGTTCTTATAACACGCGAGCGACACCGCGGGTAACAGCTAGTCGACTATAAAAGTCTACAATATGATTTGAGCTAGGGTGTTTATGTTCAGGAACAAATCTCGGCGTGTGTGGAAGGTTTCAAGCGACGAACTTCTTCGTCGTCGGGCAACGACGTTAACGTGAGAGATATTCGGGCTCCAGCCATCAACAATATCATCACGTCACTAATTTACGGCAAAACTTACGATACAAGCGATAAAATGCTGGCAATGCAGACCAAATTTCAACGCGCAATCTTTAGTTACTTCGAAGAAGTTAGAATGGTCCATTTCTTCTCGTTTTTAGACAAACTTTACCAAAAACTCAGCTCAACGTTGGCCAAAAAGAGAGAAGTGATGAGAGAGAACCATAACGCCATGCTGTAAGTAATTGATGAGGGTAATTGAATATCTTGTGTCGTAATCGTAGTCTGTGTCCACTTTACAGCCAAGAAGTAAACGAACATCGAAAGCTTCGAGACCAATCGGACTAGGAGAAGAAAGACTACATGGATTACTATCTCAACGAGAGCAAAAACAATCTAGCTTTTAACGGTAAGATGATGGTCACGATGGCCACGTATCATAATTTTAAAGATATGTTGGCCATAAGTTTGTCACTGGTTACTGAGAGCTTGTCATGAAGTGAGTGAGGTAGGTCATAGATTCGAGTGGTAAAGCCACATATGCCTGGTGAGGCGCTGCTGTCAAAGGCTTGGTAATGCAGACTAAATAGGAATAGATCAAAGTCCCGCAAAATTAACCACCGAATGTAGGACTTCAATTCTTTCTAGTCGTTAACGAACTAGCACCAAAAGTCAACTTAATTAACAATTCTCTGCCTTTGGCTGTAGACGACATGTAAAGTTAGAAGCCAACTACTCTCCGCTCAACCGCCTACAGTAACTAACCAATCAGGGAAGAGCTTCTTGACGTCATAGGTTTAGAGAAAGTAGTACATGAAGCTAGCGATCCAAACATTAATTTTTGGTACTAGAGCTAGCATCTGCTACTTTATGAGCCTATTCACGGCTTGTTCCCTGTGCCACGGTCTGGAAGGGGACTGACACTATTCTGGCATAAAGGAACATATCACTTATAAACTTATGGTTGGACGTAAGCCTTAAATAATTTGTAGAAGCGACATTGGTCGGTAACAGTCAATTGTTCTTAATGGCGGGCGGTGAGACGACGCGTAGCACGTTGGAATTCACCATACTTCTGCTGGCGCAACACCAACTCTTACAGGACATGATACGCAAACAAATCATCGAAGTATTAGGAATGGACAAGCAAGTCGAATGGAAGGACAGGGAGCAATTGCCTCTAGTCCTAGCCCTTATCTATGAAGTCATCCGATACAAAACCCTAGTCTGTGTTAATGACCCTCACCAGTAAGTTCATATTTGACGTTAAAGCAAATGTCGGCTCCTGTGACACCCATAACATTCTGGCTCCAATCTTCTACACACAAACTTTACCATTTGCCAAAGGCAGGAGCCAATCAGAACTCGTTAAGGTCAAGAGGTGGAGCTAAAACTAGCCTTGCCTAAGCTTAGAGGGCCAGTCAACTCCACCCCTTTCTCGTTTATGACACCATCTAGTGGCATTTGTTTAAAATAAACTACAGCCATGACTTGCACGCTTTAATATTTTTCTTATAGGGCTTCGAAGGACACTGAACTTTGCGGATTCAAAATAAAAAAGGGAACTGTCCTATTCACCAATTTGTGGGCTGTTAATTACGACAAGGGATTCTGGGGTGGCCGCGAGAATTTCCGACCCGAAAGATTTAAAAACCATCGTAAACCGTGACCGCATCGTCTCGTTTGGACATGGTAATTATATACCAGCGGCTTCATTTTAATTAAAATTAATTAGAAGGGGATAATAGAAGAAGGAAGACATTCTACATCATCTTAATACTTCAGTTATGTAACATGATTCTTCCCAGGCGAGGGAGTCTTTTTGTTTGCACTGCCGCTCATAAACTTTTAGATGGGTAACTATCACACCATGCTAGGGTGAACCCTACACTAAATCCTCAGCAATCAACCCACAAACCTTGATTGTTTTGACGTGGGACAAAAATTGATCCACAAGCGCATGCGCGTTGGCAAATAGTAAAGGGCTAATAGAGTAATGATGAGGGAACTATTTATCGCGTATGTGATCCGGTTAAAGTAACCTTGTGCACTCCAAATGTTTTAGTTCAGATCAGGGATAGATTTAATTTTAGAAGTAGGAATGTTGGTAAGAAGAATTGCGGTGGTCGTACACTTCTCTCGAGGAAGAGAAGTATTACATACATCTACTTTAAAGCTCTACATTAAATAACTTATAGGTAAACGAAATTGTCCTGGGGAGAAATTGGCTGAAGTAGAAACCTTTCTTTTCACGACATCATTGCTACAAAAATTCAGATTTCTACCCTCTGAAAAAGGCGTTTCTCTAGATAGCTACACAGCCATAAACGAAATGGCCATTCATCCCGTAGTACGAGTGGAAATCCGATAATACAAATCGTATCTAAACATGTACTCTAATTTCTAATAAAAATATTCTTGCATAAGAATATTAAATTTCATTTTAGTAAACAACTCATTCAGGGTTCATATAACTTTTGGAAAAATGATTTCCACGATATTTCCCTGACATTTCCAGGAGAGTTTGTTTTAGCGAACTTACTACTCAAGCCTCAAATTTCCCTGACTTCTCTAAATTTAACTATAAAGCATAAATTTCCCCGATTTTCGGTCAACATTTTATTTCCCTGAAATTTCCAGGTTTCTATGAGCCCTGTTAAACTTCCTTAACTTTCTATGACCTTTTCAACCAAAATTAAATTAAATGACATTTCCCAGACCCAGATTAAAAATGTCTTACCTTTCCTTGACCTTTCTGGTCAATTTATAATTTCCCTGACTTTTCCATGACCTTATTGGCGCATTTTAAAGATACCCGACTCTTCCATGACCTTCTGGTCAAATTATAAATTCCGTGACTCTTCCATGACCTTATTGGCACATTTTAAAAATACCCAACTCTGCCTTGACCTTTCTGGACCAATAATAAATTCCCTGACTTTTCCACGACCTTATTGGCGCATTTTAAAAATACCGGACTCTTTCTTGACCATTCTGGTCCATTTACAAAATTCCCTGACACTTCCATGACCTTATAGACCCATTTTTTTAAAACGACTCTTCATTGACCTGTCTGGTCTAATTATAAATTCCCTGACTTTTTCATGACCTTATTGGCGCATTTAAAAAATTCCCAACTCTTCCTTGACCTTTCTGGTCCATTTATAAATTCCCTGACACTTCCATGACCTTATAGACCCATTTTTTAAAAAAACGACTCTCCATTGACCTTTCTGGGACAATTATAAATTCCCTGACTTTTCTATGACCTTATTGCCCCATTTTAAAAATACCCAACTCTTCCTTGACCTTTCAGGTCCAATTATAAACTCCCTGACTTCCCAAGAGTTTTTCCCTGACATACAAAAACCCAGGTAAGACTTTGAATTGGTAAGTACTTACATTATTATTGGAAGGAGAGGAATTTTGAGACTCGGTGGAGCCATCTTGAGCAAGTGAGTTGTTGGACTAACTACAATTTTCTAAAAAGACAAAAATAATTCCCATTGAAATCATACAGTATTTGAAAAGTACTTGGGATTGTAATGGCGTTCCATTTTCGTTAAGAGTTTTAGTTCGCAGGCCATTGGTGACGCTTAAGGTGGCTGCCGAGGACGAGGGTGGTATTGAGCGGCGACTAGAGTCGGTATTGTTCATCATTTGATTGTTGGGTTGTTGTTGTTGGGGTTTGTTGCTCCCATTGTTGCTAGATGCCAGAGGAACTGGTTCTAAAATGTCCCTGTACTTAGAGACCATCAGAACTGAAACGAAATAGACAACAGCCAGAGCCAGAAAACGGGCTTGCTTAGTTTCGTCCTAAAAAGGCAATAAAACAAATTCGAGATACATTAATTTCACTTGGGTTAATGATTAATGCACTAAGTTGTTAGCCGTGCTTAAAGGCTCTCTAAAATTTTCCCGCGCTTTAGGGCTGACTACAGTTTTGCCGCGCTTTAGGGCTGGCTACAGTTTTGCCGCGCTTTAGGACTGACTACAGTTTTGCCGCGCTTTAGGACTAACTACAGTTTTGTCGCGCTTTAGGACTGACTACAGTTTTGTCGCGCTTTAGGACTGACTACAGTTTTGTCGCGCTTTAGGACTGACTACAGTTTTGCCGCGCTTTAGGGCTGACTACAGTTTTGCCGCGATTTAGGGCTGACTACAGTTTTCTCGCGCTTTAGGGCTGACTACAGTTTTGTCGCGCTTTAGGACTGACTACAGTTTTGTCGCGCTTTAGGACTGACTACAGTTTTGTCGCGCTTTAGGGCTGACTACAGTTTTGCCGCGCTTTAGGGCTGACTACAGTTTTGCCGCGCTTTACGGCTCTCTATAAGTTTCCCGCGCTTTACGGCTCTCTATAAGTTTCCCGCGCTTTGCGGCTCTCTATAATTTTCCCTTGCTTTACGGCTCTCTATAATTTTCCCTTGCTTTACGGCTCTCTATAATTTTCCCTCGCTTTAGGGCTCTCTAAAATCTTCCCGCGCTTTAAGGCTCTCTAAAATCTTCCCTCGCTTTAAGGCTCTCTAAAATCTTCCCTCGCTTTAAGGGGTAATATCCTATTGGATAGAATCCCGTTGGATCGAATTCAAATTTCTAAAATTGTAGCCAAATTTAAAACAATTTATAGCCCAAAGAGCAATTTTCTACTGAATGGGAATATTTAAATGAAAGAGCTTTCGACTGAATGGGATGGGTTTACACATATAAAATCATAGCGTTTTCCTTGAGTTGCCGGGCTCCAGTAGCGCAATGGATAAAGTGATTTCGATGATCGAAGAAGTTAAGCAGCATCGAGCGCCGTCAGTACTTGGGAGGGAGATCTCTTAATGGTAAGGTTAGATTACGTTAGGTATGGTTAGGTTAGGGTTAGACAATTTCCAAAAATGGAAGTTATTTTCTGAAATTTATTGTAGAATGTTATTGGTGAACACATATTATTTGCTGCAGTATCAAGAAGTTTAATAAGAAAATTAATTTTATTTTTAGGTTAGGTTAGGTTAGGTTAGGTTAGGTTTGGTCAGGTTAGGTTAGGTTAGGTTAGGTTAGGTTACTTTAGGTTAGGTTTGGTTAGGTTTGGTTAGGTCAGGTTAGGTTAGGTTTGGTCAGGTTAGGTTAGGTTAGGTTAGGTTAGGTTAGGTTAGGTTAGGTTAGGTTTGGTTAGGTTAGGTTAGGTTAGGTTTGGTTAGGTTTGGTTAGGTTAGGTTAGGTTAGGTTAGGTTAGGTTAGGTTAGGTTAGGTTAGGTTAGGTCAGGTTAGGTTTGGTTTGGTTTGGTTTGGTTTGGTTTGGTTAGGTTAGGTTAGGTTAGGTTTGGTTTGGTTTGGTTAGGTTAGGTTAGGTTTGGTTTGGTTTGGTTAGGTTTGGTTAGGTTTGGTTAGGTTAGGTTAGGTTAGGTTAGTAATATTTTATAAATCATTTAACAATGTTACGCCTTTTCCAAAATATTGAAATTTAGCTTCATTGACTTCTCAAATAATATGCCTTTTCCAAAACATTACTGTTATGTTAGGTTAGGTTTGGTTTGGTTTGGTTAGGTTAGGTTAGGTTAGTAATATTTTATAATTCATTTAACAATGTTACGCCTTTTCCAAAATATTGATGTTTAGCTTCATTGACTTCTCAAATAATATGCCTTTTCCAAAACATTACTTCTATGTTAGGTTAGGTTTGGTTAAATTAGGTTAGTAATAATTTATAAATCATTTAACAATGTTACACCTTTTCCAAAATATTGAAATTTAGCTTCATTGACTTCTCCAAAAATATGCCTTTTCCAAAACATTACTGTTATATTAGGTTACGTTTGGTTTAGTATTTTCTGCAATAACAAGAAGTTTAATAGGAAAATCAATAGAAAAATAGGATTGAAAGGAAAATTCATGATTGGAAAACCGCCCAAATTGCGGTATTCGGTCTAATGGGATTCGGTCGAACGAGACATTCGATCCAATGGGATTCGACCCAATGGTAGACAATCCTTTAAGGCTCTCTAAAATCTTCCCGCGCTTTAAGGCTCACTATAGTTTTCCCGCGCTTTAAGGCTCACTATAGTTTTCCCGCGCTTAAATCCTCTCTATAATTTTCCCGCTCTTCAGGACTCACTATAGTTTTCCCGCGTTTTAGGGCTCACTATAGTTTTCCTGCGCTTTAAGGCTCTCTATAATTTTCCCGCGCTTTAAGGAAATCTATCAAAGTCGGGGACCTTTATATAAAGAGAAATTAAAACGAAAACACTTACCACATCTCTATATATCACAGCTCTTAGTCGATTTACATCCATGTCTTGAAGCAATTTCTCAGGGTCTCTAATTGGGCTATTTTGACCGGCAAGGTTCTCCACTATATTCTGCAAATACAACAAGGATTTACCTTCTTGACCATGATGTCCTTAACACCAACATGAATCCCTGAAAGAAGCGTCACTCTCAAGGCGTCGTCATACCTTAGCAGATGGCTGAACGCCTCCTATAAGGGCATGGATGGGATTGGAGATCGTCCTAGGGCAGGATCATTGTGGCAGGATGAAGAAGTGGTAGAGCCACCACTATTGGGTGGATACTGATGTGGATGGTTGTGATGTTGTTGTTGCTGCTGTTGTTGTTGATGATGGAGAAGAACAGGAGTCTGGGGACGGCTGCGCTCGCGGCATTCTAAACAGTTTCTAACTGCAGCGGTACAAACTGAAAAGATAAATAACGCATTGTCTGGCGATGACGCTTCAAAACACAAGTAGGCAAGGCTTAGCGTACCTAATCTCAGGCACTGCCTTAGGATTCCACCACTGGACATATTTTTCTCGGCTTCAAGTTCGCTGAAGCTCAGAGACGACGCAAAAACTAGAACATCGGTCATACTGACCAACCGTTGCATGAACGCGACTACCACCTCAATAGCCATACCTTGAGTCGGCTCTATCGCGTCAAGTTCATGCTGTAATGTAATAGACGCGTTAGGTTTAGAGATAAGCCTTTGCCAACAACATCTTACGTTAGGAGATGTGGCAGAGGCGAGAAGAGGTAAGAGTCCACCGCAAGCTACGATAATATTATCGGCTAATTGCGATATCAAATGTACCGTATTGATTACAAATATGGCATTTTTACTACTGTTTGCAAAATCTATAACAGTTTTTGTGCTGTGGCTAAAAGCGGAAGTAAAAAGAACCAATAACAATTCTTTAAATGGAATCTCAAACGAAACTACTGAATGTAACTTTAAAGTATTCTTTTTATTAAGTTTAACTTAATTTAAATCCAACTTGATTCCGATGAGTGTGCCGACGCTTAATTAAAACAAATGCCGGCACTTGTGGCCCTCTAATATTCTAGCTAATGTTCTACCAAGGATGAAACAACTGTGGAACAACTTGGGTCCGGTGGAACGCTAGAAATGGGGGAGGAATACTCGAAAAAATGGCGGGCGGTCTACGTCAGACGAGCCAGGAAGGCCGCCAGCCATTTTTCCGTGTATTTCTACCCCATTTTCTAGCGTCCCACCGGATCTAAGTCATTCCATAGTTAGCGGGCCAATTTCTCTCAGATTACACATCCCACCCACATCATCCTTGGTTCTACACACCAATTTTATCTTATCAAAGCCAGGAACCAATCAGAACTCGTCAACGAGGGCGGAGCTAAAACTAGCCTTTGCTAGCTTAGAGGGTCATCCAGTTCCACCCATGGATTATGCGAGCATCTTGTGGAATTTGATTAAACTAAACCACAGGCCGTCTTCAATTTGCTTAACCGTGATGGGTCCGGAAGCAATTTCTTTCAACACGAAAATGTATTCTTCCGGGAGTGGGGTGTTGTCTGTCGCTAACGGCAAAGGAGAGCGACTCAAAGCGTCAGCATTGACATTCAGTGAACCCTTTCTGAATTTGTGATCGTATGAATACGCTGCGAGCAATAAGGCCCAGCGCTGGAGCCTTGCCGCGGCTAACGGGGTATTTGCTTTTTGGCTGCCAGTAAAGTGACTAAAGGCTGGTGGTCAGTTAGAACCGTGAATCTACGTCCGTACAGATAATCATGGAAGCGTTTTACTCCAAAATAAATGGCTAATGCTTCTCGATCCTGTAATGTTAAGGAGGACCGGTGAGGCTTATTCAGTTATTGCTAACATTGTTTAATGATCTAATCAAAGTGCAATTCGGGGCAGGTTGCCCGTTGTTTATATAGTTAGCTGTTATCAGCTTTTGTCTATTTTAAGGTTGACCTTTGTCCTAATTTACATAAAACTATTATCGATTTATAAGTTAACTATTTACATAACTATTTACATAAGCCTATGTTATCTAAAAGTCTATATCATATATAACAGATCCAACTGTGAGTAATACCTTTCTGCAGATGTCAAGCTCCTCGACGCAAAGGCTATTGGGTGAGACTCTACCGTCAATAGTATGGGAGATTACAGCTCCTACACCTACCGGAGAGGCCTCACACGCTAAGATGAGGTCTTTCTTCAAATCATAATGGACAAGAAATTACGAGCGATTAAGAATATTCTTGACCTCTTGGAAGGCATTTTGTTGTTCTTTCTTCCAAGTCCATGGAATGTTTTTCTTTAGAAGCAAGTACAGCGTGGTGGCATTGTGCGGAATGAAACGTGCCTAGTAATTTAATAACCCAAGAAATGACCTCAGCGTTTCGACATTGGTTGGTGGTGGTGCATTCATGATGGCTTTCATCTTATATTCTTGAGGATGTAAGCCTAACGCGTCCAAATAATGCCCAAGGAATTCTAATCCTGGCTTACAAAAGTGACATTTATCTGGCTTGAATTTTAACCCAGCGTTTCCCAATCGTGTTAGCACTTGATCTATACACGTGAGATGTTCTCGCGAAGTAGGACCTCCCAACAACACGTCGTCTTGGAATGGAGATACCATCTTCATGTCTTGTAATACTTGTTCCATAATGCGTTGGAAAATGGCACTAGTGGATGCTATCCCAAACGGTAGTCTCTTGAATCGAAATAGTCCAAAGGTAGTATTAATAACCACATATTGTTGAGATTCGTGATCGAGTTCAATCCGACAATAGGCTTCTTTGAGATCGAGATTTGAGAAATAACGACAGCCTGCCAATTTCGCAAAGATATCCTCAGCTCGAGGTAAAGGATATTGTTCGACATGTAGGTACGGATTGATTGTTGATTTGAAATCTCCGCAGACGCGAATGGCTCCTCCAGGTTTTTGTACGGGTACCATAGGTGAAGCGTATTCGGAATATGCTACTCGTTCTAAGATACCTTGTTGTTCCATTCGTCGCATTTCGTCTTCTGCTGCATGTTTACGGACATACGGTACTGAACGTGCCTTACTGAAAATCGGTGGTACATCGTTTTTCATGTACAGGTGTGCCTTGACATTCTTGAGGCAACCCAAACCTGGTGAAAATACATCCTTATGTTTTTCCAAGATCGATTCCAAACTCATTCGATTATCCACAAGTCTATGGATCCCTTGATGATGCAAAACTGTCAAGATATTCAATCCTGAATAAATCCATTTTCGTCCACATAAATTAGGACCATGCCCCTTGACCACGAGTAATGGCAATTTTGAAGTCACGTCATTGAATTGAACTGTCACGGTAGCTTGTACTAAGATATTCAATACGCCACCGGTGAAGGAACGTAGTTGACCTTGATACGGTGTGATGTCTACTGGAAATGCCAATGTACGAAATGAGGTTTCGTTGATTACTGTATGGCCTGAACCAGTATCTAGTTCGAAATCCATTGGTGTTCCATTGACCTTGCGCGTTATCATCTCAGGAGGTGGTATGTCATGAACTTTTGCTTCATTGGGGTCTTCTGATAAGGCATGTATAACGTCATAGTGTGAAAGATGATACGCTGTGTCATATTCTATCATGTCAACGTGATTATCTTCTTGTTGGGGATTGGCATTAATATGGTGCATAGTCGATGGTCTGGAAGATTTAGGAATTGGCATCGACTTTGTCGGGATCTTATTTGGTGGATGTAAACATGCTTTTGCTATGTGCCCCAGTTTGCCACATAAGGACATTCGCCTGCTTTATGTTCACCACTCGTGCACCGAATTCAATAACGAGAATGGGCGCAAAATCTTCCGTTGATTATTCTTCCTTGTGGTGAGGGAATAGTGGATGGAGAGTTAAGTCTGTTCTCTGGCGGCGGCGAAACGTGTGTTTGTGGTGTTGGCTTCTTTTTCGATTGTTTAGGAAATCGAGGATTGGCTTTGGCAATTTGGTTTACTTGCATTTGGGCAGAATGATGAGGAGTGTTTAAGACATTCGTGTTCAGACTTGCTGTTTCCATGGCTTGCACCATTTTTATGGCATCAGCTAGAGTAAGTCCTTTTTCTTCTACAAGTAGTTTACGTTGCATAGTGTCGTCGCGTATACCGCAGACCAATCTATATAGGAGCATATCATTCAACGTAGTGGAGAATTCGCAATGTTCAGCGAGTTCACGTAATTCTGCGACATATGTTGCTATAAACTCCCCAGGTTGACGATTTCGACTGTTGAACTTGAAACATGAAATGATACGGGAAGGCGTAGGATTGAAGTGTGTGTCCAATACATCGATAAGCTCTTTTAACGTTTTAGCAGTGACAGAGTCTGGGCTTACTAAAGTGCGGAGTAACGCATACGTGTTGGCACTAATAACTGTTGTTAAAATGGGTTTCTTTTTATCTTCATCCTTGATATCATTCGCAACAAAATATGCAGTAAACCTTTCAGCATACTGTGACCAAGATTCCACTCGAATATCAAAAGGACCAAAGATTCCGTATACCGCCATATTGCTGAGGAATGTCAGGATCTTCCGAAATGTGGGTGCGGTCGTTGAATATACGGTGATACCGAGGCTTAGGCTATAACACCTATTTGATGGGTTTTGATATTGTTTAGAGAGGTCTTGCTAATTTGATGATCGGGTTATAATTAGGGCATTCGTATCCCATCTCCGTCGCCATTTTGTAGTGTACGGAATAAGTGAAAGACGAGTCTAATATTTACAGTAATTTTAATCTCTATCGTTATTAACACGACTACATCGTAAGCAGTTCCAAACCCGAATACCTAACCCAAAAATATTCTTTATACTGTACAAGAATATGTATACATCCAAGTATTTATATGTCTGTTGTAGAATGTAACAATATACATTTGTTATAGAATATAACACTCCTGATCCTCCGCAAACTTTGAAACGTGCTGTAGTACCGGTTGTGAACGCGTTGGTCGGAAAAATCTATGTAACTCGAGTCCTATTGGATACTGGAGCGCGAAAGTCCGTCATAGACGAATCATTAGTGGTGAGCCATAACCTGATAGGAGATATAATCGGTTTCGATAAACGGATCGTAACTCCAAAAGGAGTTATAAACATGGTTGACGGTTTAGACACAGTTCGGGTAGAATGTTTTGTAGTATCCAATTCCATCCTACCCTTGGTATTAGGGGTTTATTGGTATACTGCCCTGGAAGCGGGGATCGTTTTTGACGAAGGGCGGTTCCATTTTAGTGTCCATGGATCGCAACAAAAAGCTTCGATACCTTCATCCCGTTACTGCTACCATTGGCGTGTGTCAATCGTCGTCAGAGGAACCGAGAATTCAAGACAACGGACAGTCCAGTGAGTCTATCCTTCCGGAGGAAACTTGTATTACAATCGAGGTAAAAAACAGAAATTTCATGTAATGACCGTCGAAACAGTGACTATTCCCTCTCGGTCTGGTACTTTTGTTAACGCGTGCATTCAGTGTAACGACTCTAGGTTTTTATGTAGAGATATGTTAGTACATGTTCACAATAGTAGCAACCCGCGTAAAATTTTCAGTGTCCCCGCTAGTATTGTAAAGATGAAACAAGGAGTGACTCAAATATTCATTCTAAACCCAATCAATGAAATGATTTCCTTTAAGAAGGGAGAAAAAATTTGTACCGCGAACGAGTTATTGAACACATCTCCAATTAGAAGGGGAAGAGATGGGAAGAAGGGAACCAAATATGGTTAATAATGTACAAATTTTGACAGAGAGTAGAGACCTAGATGTTACGTTTTGTGATTAACGACGACTTATTGCGCAGTATAGTAACTTTATTTATTCATGATTAGATTCAAGAGTGTCGACATCGCACCTCGTTAACCCTTATATAAGCTTCCTCCCAGAACGGAGTATCACATCGTTTTTTAGCAAAGAGTACAAAGTTTAGTTCACTTAATTTAGTTCAATTCAGTTCACTTTATAACATCTTTCCTTTTCCGTTCTCTTGATAGTCTTAACCAAGTTATAACTATATATTGTTAAAATTGTTAAAAGATTGCGTTACATTTTTTTTTCCTTGTAAACAGTAATTATCTAATGAGCTTATCAGGATTTTATGGTCGCAATGTATTTGAGAATTGTGACTTAATGATTATTTGGCTTTTACATGATAATTGTTTAAAAATTTTATAAAAAGAATTAAAAATTACACGATCCTTTGCTATTATCTAAGCACTGCTTATGGTCTATTGTCGTCGAATGGTTGACCCCTCAGGTCATGGAAGCGTTTTGGTGGAATGATTGGCCGTCCGCTTCTTGTTGTTCGTCTTGCGTGAGTGTCAAGTTTTCTTGGAGAATTTCTCGGGTCTGGTGTTGTGCGTCTGATTAGGACTTGTCTGGGTGTCAAGTTTGTGGTGATGTTCTCAGTATCCTGGAGCTCCGGTGAGTGTCTGTCCTCCCTACTTCGGATGTCGTCGTGTAGTCTGTCGTCATGAAGTTCCTCTGGTTGTTGATTTTTAGCTTGCTGGGGGTTGGAGTTCAGCGTTTCTTGTGTGGTTGGCGCTGGCAGTAGTGGGGAGTTGCGATATTTGCCCATTGGATTTCCGTTGGTTGTCGTCGGAACTAGACGAATGCCCTCTGCCATATTCATGTGAGCTGGCTGATTACCTTGGACTCTCTGTGGTTGTGTCGCTACTGGTTTGCTAAAATCTATTCGTAAATGGGTTCTTGTGCGGCGTAGAGTTAGACCTTCGGGCGTTCGAATTACATAGGAACGTGGCTCTGGACCTTGTGCTATTATAGTGGCCTGAAGCCATTTTCGCTGTCCTACCCAATAGTAGACGGCCTGATTTGTGTGTAGGGCTGGTAGTGGTGACGTACGTCTTGTGTTGAAATTTGTTGCCATCTTCTGTTGTTGCTTGATAATCTTGCGTCTCGCTTCCTGAAGAGGGTAGTGTGGCTTCAAGGCATGGTTGGTCGTAGTCAAGGGTGTTCTAAGTCTTCGACCCATGCTGAGTTCTGCTGGTGATGGGCGATTATGTTTCGGGGTGGTTCGGTATTCCAATAATACTGCGGAGAGATCCTTTCCACTTAGTTTGGCCTTTATGATGGAGTTCTTGATCGTCTGGATTGTTCTCTCCGTTAATCCGTTCGATTGTGGATAGTATGGTGAGGAAGTGACATGACTGACTCCCCATTCTGCCATAAATAGTTTAAACTGGTGCGAGTTGAATGGTGGGCCATTGTCGGAAAGTAGTTTCTGCGGAGGTCCATATCTGCTGAAGTTTGGTCGCAGGAAATTTATTACGGCTTGCGAGTTGGTTGAGAATAGTTGTTGTACCTCGACGAAATGTGATAAGTAATCTACCAAGATGATGTAATGTTGATTTCCCACTTGAAAAAGGTCAGTGCCCACCATTTCCCATGGTAGAGATGGGGTCGGGTGAGGCGTCATCATCATTGGGGGGTTTGCTTTATGACGGCTGGCGCATATGGTGCAGGCATGTATGAATGTAGTTAAATCCTGTATTAAGTTCGGCAAAAAGATGTTAAGTTTCGCCTTAGCAATGCAGGAATTGATACCCTGGTGTGTGGCATGGACTTTACAGAGGAGTTCCTGCTGCATGGTTTTAGGGATGACGAGTCTAGACCCACGAAACATTAGTCCTTGTGTTGTGTGAAGTTCGTCTTGATAGGGCCAATATGGTTTACATTCTTGTGGCAAAGCCTTTTGTTGCTTTGGCCAGCCTTCCTTTATATACGTCATAATTTGCTGTATGATGGGGTCGTTCTGTGTCGCTAGTTGGTACCGCCTTTGGACATCATCTGGTAGTGTTACAATTTCGTGCACGGCCGCGTAGGGTCCTTCCAGATTGGCAGTGTCAATCAAGGTATTGTCTTGCGGAGCTCTAGATAACATATCTGCGATTAGTAGTTGTTTGCCGGGTACATACGTTAGATCGAATTGGTATCGGAAGAGGCGCATTGTCACTCTCTGTAGCCGGGGAGTGATTTGATGTAGTGGTTTTTGAAGGAGACCAATCAGGGGATTATGGTCTGTTTGTACCGTCGTTTTGGTCCCTGCCATGTAATAATTGAAGTGTTCGCACGCGAATACAATGGCTAATAATTCCTTTTCGATTTGGGCGTAACGTTTTTGTGTGGGAGTGAATGTCGTTGACGCATATTCAATTGGATGGTCGTCCTGTAGTAAAAAGGCTCCCACCCCGTGTTGGCTAGCGTCGACGGATAGAGTGATTGGCTTAGCTGGGTTGAAGAACGCCAATACAGGGGCTGACGTAGCAGATTTCTTCAGGTTGTCGTAGTGTCGCTGGTATGAAGGTTCCCATTTAAAAATGGTGTCCTTTTTGAGTAGCGTCCTTAGGGGAGCGGTGTCTTCCGTGGCATGAGGGATGAACTTCATAATGTAGTTGATCATGCCCAAGAAACTTTGCAGGGCGGCCTTGTTTTCGGGCGGTGGTAAGGAAGCGATAGCTTTTGTCTTTTCTGGATCGATTTCCACCCCTTCTGGTGTTAGAACATGGCCAATGTAGGATATCCTGGATACTGCCAGCTGGATCTTCTTGCGACTGAAGCAGAGTCCTGTTTGCAATGCTCTCTCCAGAATTCTGATTAAGCTTTCATTGTGGGAGGTCATGGCTTCAGTCGCTATTAGGAAATCATCCGTGGATATGTATACTTCCGGAAATTGGGAGACCGGGTATATTCTTCTCAATGTTGCCTGGCACACCTCCGACCCTGTAGAGATGCCCATTGGTAATCGGCGAAAACGGTATTGTCCTTCCGGAGTGGCAAATGTACAAAGCTTTGAGCTCTGTTCATCTAGAGCAATTTGCCAAAAAGCGCTCTGGACGTCCAGTACTGTGAAAACCGAGGAGCCGCTTAGCGATGCAAAGATCTCTTGTGAGGTTGGTACTGGAAATGGTGTCCGTTTGATAGATTTGTTGAGTTTACGTGGGTCTAAACAGATCCTGACTCCGTTCCTGGCTTTAGGGACTACTACCATCGGGTGTACCCAATCCGTGGCTTCCAAAACTGGGACTATGACCCCACTTTGTAGGAGCCTGTCAAGTTCAGCGCGTACTGGCTTTTGAAGTGCGATGGGAATTTTATGCGCTGCTGAGATATAAGGGATTGCATTGGGTTTCAGGTCGATAGTATATGTCCCTGGTATCTTGCCTATGTCGCCAAATATGGTGTGATATTGTTGAATAATTTGTTCCGCCGTAAGAGAAATGATTTTAGACGGAGTTGGTAACGTAGGCTTGGTGTTTATACTGTTCATTGAGCGTGGCGGTGGTCCCAGAGGATGTCTGTGGTGCTCAATAAGGCCCAATTGAAAGGATGCAGCGGCTCCCAAGATTGGGGTACGGTCTTCAGCTGACACGTAGAAAGAACAATTCGTGGATGTCGCGTGTGAGGTGCATTGTAGGTCGGCTGTGCCTATTATGGGCACTATATGTCCTGAGTATGCAGTAACAGTGTGCTTCGGTGGACGTAACGGGGCTTGAAACTGTAGAGTGTCATACATTTGCTTGGAGATGATGTTAACTTGTGAGCCCGTATCTAACTTGAATGTTACGGGGTGGTCCTCTAGATATATCTGGTCATATATTTCATCCTCTTTACGTTTGTAGTCATCAGGTAGGGCCGCAGTGAGGAGCTGAGGTAGGACCAGTTGGTTTGTGCTAAGTGTGAGGCAATAGCTGAGATATTCTCGCTGGCCGTTATAATCGCTGCCGTTGTCGGTGGCTTGCTGTTCCCATTGGTCTGGAAAGTGCCTTTCTTCCCGACGGTCAGACTGAGGGTATTCGTATTCTTCATAATAGCTGTGTTGTGGTTGATCGTTCTCCGGATTTGGCGTTGTTTCTTGTAAAGCGTGTATTTGTCGGCACTTGATTCGCCAATGACCTCGGGCATGGCAGCCCAAACATTCCGAATAACGTGCAGGACATGGTCGTCCTGTGTGCTGGGTGCCGCAATTGGGACAACTAGAAAGAGTTGCTTGTTTTCTCTGTCTAGGTGGATAATTTGGTCGTTGTGACGTTCGGTGTGCATTATGCTTGTATGGGAGAGATTGTGACAGGCTGGCTTGTCGTCCTGGATGTTTTTGAAATTTCCTACGTTTTAGGGCATCAACCTGTACAGACATTGCGTTGTTTGAAGGAACTTTGGTGGAGGCTCCCATAATATCTGCTTGGGCGCTCGCTGTTTCCTCCGCTTGACAGAGCGTGACGGCCTCATTTAACGTTAGATTTGGCCGGGCGAGGAGGTCCTTCCGTAGTTTTTCGTTCCGAATTTCCACTACCAGGAGGGTTGTTATGAGAGTATCCGTTAAAGGAGCTAAATTGCATTCGTGGGCCTTGGCCTTTAAATCCGTGAAGAATTCGTCAAATGTCTGATGTTCTTGTTGTACGGACGTCATAAATAAATAGCGCGAGTAAAGCAGGTTCTTGTATGGTTTGTAATAGGCGTCAAAAGCGTTTAGAATTACTTGCACCGTCCTAGCGTCGTCGATTTCCACTATGGGTAGAGTCTTGAGAATTCGGCGGCCCACCGGGCCTAAGATGTGCAGGAACGTGGCCCTTTGTATCGCGACTGTTTCTAGGCCTAATTTGGCAGCTGTAGCATAGATCACATACCCCTCCTTGTATTAACACCATGCCGTAGCGGGATCATTACCGGGCACGAAAGGTGGGGGACTCTTGAATGATGACATGATAACTGGAGATGCGAAGAAATATCCGACTTGCAGCGATAAACGTTATAAATAACCGGAGACGCGACAGCCCTATTTTCCGTAGAGCGTTGTTAGGTTTAACCCTTGGCGAACGCGATCGCGAAATATAAACTGATAAACGCGAGGCGGGTGGTGTTTCGTTAATGAAATCCCACCTCTATCACCATGTTACGTTTTGTGATTAACGACGACTTATTGCGCAGTATAGTAACTTTATTTATTCATAATTAGATTCAAGAGTGTCGACATCGCACCTCGTTAACCCTTATATAAGCTTCCTCCCAGAACGGAGTATTACATCGTTTTTTAGCAAAGAGTACAAAGTTTAGTTCACTTAATTTAGTTCAGTTCAGTTCATTTTATAACACTAGAGATGGGCGCAAACTTAACTGAGGAACAACGACGGGAAGTCTGTCTTCTTTTGAGTGAATATAGGAAGTCTTTCGCGTTTGACAGTAAAGAGTTAGGAAAAACTACTTTGGCAGAACATACGATAGACACTGGGAACCATCGTCCCATCAAACAATACCCCCGTAGAGTTTCACCAGCAGAGAAACAGATTATCTCTGATCAAATTAAAGAAATGCTCGATGTGGGAGTAATAAGAGAATCGTCCATGGTCTAGCCCTGTCGTTTTAGTTAAAGAAAGAATAAGACGTGGCGTTTTTGTATACACTGTTAGAAAAAAAGGTGTTTCATGGGTGTTCGGAAATACCTTGAGGTGTTTATAAACTCTTTTTTGGGTGTTTTTTAACTGAGATGGTGTTTCCTCCGAAAAAAGGTGCTAGTTGACTCTTTTAAGGTATTTCTTAAGAAAATGGTGATTCACAGGCACGTAGACACACCTTTAGGTGTTAATTGACCTTTAGTTAATATTTTTTTAAACGGAAATAGTGTTATTAATCGGAATAAATCTGTTCGAATGGTGCGAATAAACACCTTTGGGCTTTACTTTACACATTTTTAGCTGATATGGTGTTTTTTAAGTGAAAGGTTATTGATATGAGCTTAGAGGGAAATAATCTACTAATTCTACCTGCATAGTGAAGCATCCTAAAAATATCGCAAAGATTTTAAAAATCAAAATTATTTTATATTTCTTAGGACTAGCTTATTCTAATATTTGAGGGAATTTATACTTATTTTGATTTTTCAATCATTGCAAAATAATTCTCGAAGAGTTAAATACGCTGGAATGTCTTGGAATTAGAGTAATTCGTAACAAATCACTTGAATTTCCCCTTGACACAGGTTTTTATCTCTCAGAGTGACGAAGACGTCACGGAGAGAAATTACACTGGACGTATCAGTGTGTCTGAGATGAAACAAAGCTTTATAGCTACACAACTACTAAAAGAATCGTAATGCCGAAAAATATTTAAAATATTTCCATTTAATATTCTGCAAAAAGAAAATGTAATCGTTTTGTAAGAGATCTTATCATCCTACTCGCTTTATATTAACTTTGATATGCGTGTTGTGACTCGATTAAGATGCAACTTTCATTACTCGTTCTATATAAACTCTCAATTTTGTCATTCCAAAGAAAGAAGTTTATCTTAAACAGGAGTCTTAACTAATTAAATAAATATAAGTGATATGAATTATTTTAATTGTCAGTATTTTTCGATAATTATAGTTAGGTCGGTTTAAGAAACTTAATTCCTAAAATAATTTTAAACATAGCTATCTATAAAGTTATACTTCTAGGAAACACCTATATCAGAACTTTTGTAAATTTTGGGTATATAAGGTGATTGATTCACACTAAGAGATAAGAAATGCGCAATTGCGTGAACCTTTGGTGGAAGCTCTGCCATTAGGAGGCTAGACGTTTCTCATGTCTCACGTGTGGCGTATGTGGTGTACACTAAAGACAAGTGCATGGTGTTGTTGTTAGAAACCAGTGGCGTAGGAACGGGGGGGGGTACAAGGGTACATTGTACCCCCCTAAAATTTTACTAGGGCGCCTAAATAGATCAGAAAGGGCGCCAAATTTATAATCAAAGGGCGCCAAAATTACACTGAAGTAAAAAAGAGGCGAATAGACCATTTCGGTATTACGCTCGGTGCCATTTCCCGTCCTAGGGGAGGAGCTAAGAGCCCGTCTTTTGTAAGGCATAAAAAGGCTTATTCGGCTTATCAATGACAGCTTCACAAATTTGGGGCGCTGAAGACCGTTCGCGCCTTCGCAGAGATAAATACCGAAATGGTCTACTGTGAAAATCAAGCGGACTCGGAGAAAACTTGTTTTTAAAGGCAACGGCAGCAGGAAAGTTGGACGACGAAACCCAGTCTTTTTCTGTTTGCAACTCAATTCGTCTCCTTCATGTTGTGCCTGCCATTACACTTCAGCAGAAAGAAGTTTATCTATATTGAAGCTTTTAAAAACGTACTAACAGCAAGTCCCCAGAAGTCCTATAATTCACATAAAATCCCAAATTTTAGAAAGTATCCTATAATTTCTATAAAGTCCTATTTTTTGGTATTTTGGTGTAATTATTTATATTCCCAGCTGTGTGACGTTTTAAACTCAGAATTAGCAAGATCTCATTTGGTCAGACCAAAAAATCGCTGAGCTCGCTTCGCTCGCTCAGGATATTTTTACCTTCAATTGTCTCATAATTGAATTTGAACTTTTTTTCGTTTTTATTTGAAATTATAGCAATTGCTTTGCATTCTGAGCTTCGTTCTAATTTAATTTCACCTAAGACCTTTCATCTGAAATGTCTAAGCTCACAGATTAAGCTCAATTATAGCACAGACCTTTAGTTATAAAAAGGAATTATGGAAATAGGGTTTTCTCTGAAAAACATCTTTTCCTACCTGACCCTTTTAAATAGTTTGATTTGGTAACTTTTCAATCACTTTTTTGCTTGTTGTTTTTTTTTAATTATTGGTCAATTTCCAAGTAAATCTGAATGTGTGTCTTCTGTGTGAACCCTTTAGCATTTGATTAGATATAGGTGCTATAACGCTCTAGGTCTTCTCATTTATGAGTCCAATATAATCCTATAATTTTATGAATCCGGTCCTATAAAATCCTAAAATTTTGCAAAAAGAATCCTATTTTTCCTATTAAAAATTCTCAAAAAGAGTTGATGCCCTGACTTTAGGGCAACAATGACTCAAAAAATACTAAAACATGTCCAGAGAGGATTGATAAAAATTTCATGTGGAAAAGGTTTTTAACAACCAACACCTATTGGTTTCACTTGTTACTGCAATTAAAATACTATGTTTCAATCTTGTTCAATATATTTTCAACATTTTTCTTATCTTTGGGAAGGGGGCGCCCAAATCCATATCTAGACTGTACCCCCCTAAATTCGAAACGTTCCTACGCGCCTGTTACAAACCATTAAATACCGGTTGGCATTGGGTGAAACAATTGGTTGTTAGACAGCAAATGAAGGTGTAACGGATAGTTAATAATTGACGTTAAATAAGATGGATATAGCAACGAAGAAACATTTTCCGAATTTCTGTATACTGCGAAAGCTGTTCGGAAATTACGAACACGTTTGGTTAGATTTGCCAACTGTGAACGCGGTGACAGACAGACACACAGACACGTCCAGTACAAAACCTCTCCGTGACGTCATCGTCACTCGGAGAGGTAAAAATTCTACTTCATTACGCTATCGCCGCACTTGTATTTCTAATGGTATATACCACATACACGCTAATCCGTACTTATTGTCTTCTGACAACACCATCATATAGTCTTCTGTGTATACCACATCCACGCCAATCTGAAACGTTGGCTTCTACTCCTTTATCATCGTTGGGATTAAGATGTACGCGCGATCGGGTTAAGTTACGAGAAACGACTAGCCTCCCAATTTCAGGGCTTAGACCAAAGGTTCACGCAATAGCGGTTATTCCTACCATTTTTGAATCAATCGCCTTATTTACCCTTACTTTCCACAAATTGTGAAAACAGTTTACGCTAGAAGTCAAACGTCAATAATAGATATGTTTAAAATCATTTTAAGAATAACGGTTCTTAAAACCACTTAACTAGAATTAAGGTAAAATACTGACGATTAAAAAAATTAATATAATTTATATTTATTTAAATATTTAAGATAATTTTCTTTCTTCGGAACAACACAAGTGAAAGTTTATATAGAACGAGTAATGAAGATTGCATCTGAGTTGAAACACTGCACGCATATCAAAGTTAATATAAAGCGAGTAGGATAAAATTATCTCTTACAAAACCATAACATTTTCTTATTGTAGAATATTAAATGAAAATTTGTTAAGTATGTTTCGGCATTACGATTCTTTATGTAGTTTTGTAGCTATAAAGCTCTGTTTCATTTCAATATTCCAAGAAGATCTTTTATATTAATATATCAAATTTGGTGTTTACATTTTAATTCAGCTTTACTACATTAATATACAGTGTAAACATGAAGTTAAACTTTCCTAGTTACACTGAATGTTACTTTTAAATAGTTTGTAAGCGTTGTTCGGATTGGTTCCTTGAATTCTTGTGTCTTTGAGAAGGTCTTGACGGTTCACAATGAGCCGAAAATTAAATACACATTTGAATCAGG
The DNA here is from genome assembly GCA_019434445.1 of Phalangium opilio. Taxonomy (NCBI): domain Eukaryota; kingdom Metazoa; phylum Arthropoda; class Arachnida; order Opiliones; family Phalangiidae; genus Phalangium; species Phalangium opilio. Next base: position 219,702 of record JAEQBA010002176.1, read on the forward strand.
TCCTTAAATAGAACTATTGAGGATATACAGTAAAGGTTTCGTTCAATTTGATTTTCAACGAATGCAGTCGCACAGATTTGAGCTCCGATTAAAACCTTATCAGTCATTCTGTTTGTTAGTTTTTTTTATTTTCTCGGGGTTGATTAGATAGATCTTGAACCGCAGTTAGCGGGCAAGGGTCCAAATGCCGAACGGAAAACGCGATCCCGGCGAAAAATGTGGCAAATGTGAAAAAAATGTAACAAAAACTCAAAAGAAAATACCGTGTGCAACCTGCGGACGTAATACCCACGCAGCTTGCTTAGGAGCCGACACCAAAGAAAAATTCGACAATTTTTTTAATGGTAAGAAGAGCATTTTCCTTTGTTTTAAATGTAAAAAAGCGAGACCGAACGGGACCAAAGACTATTATTCGCCTAAAACGAACTTCATTAACAATGACGGTGACCTTGAATCCGAAAATGACTTTGAAATGGACAGCGAAATAACCCATAATACCGATACCTTAATTGAAAACCTAAATGAATTCTTCACGGTAAATAGCTTATATCGCAACAAAGACAGTGTCGTTGATAATGTACTAGCATCCTTAAGTCTACTAATCGAAACAGTATCCGAGCTGCAAAAAGAGGTTAAATCATTGAAAACTCAAAATTCCCATATTACAGATCAAAATATACTCCTAATTGAGCACTATAATCAAATTAGTGCCAAATTAAATTCAGGACCAGGATTAATAAACAGGAATGCAGGGTTCTTAGCCCCAATATCCCAAAGTAATCCTATATTTCCAATAGTTCAACATAAAAAGCCCGCTATAAACCCAAGCAAAAATAGACCTCAGGAACCTAATAAAACGGCATTAAAAATCGGAACCAAAAAATCGACAAGCATAAAAACCATACCTAGAATTATACTAAAAAAACCAAAGGCGGTGTTCGTAACTAGATTAGGCATGGATACTACAGAGGAAGAGCTAAAAAATTACATAGAATCAGACACTGATCTAAAGTCTGTAATATGCACCCGAATGAAACCACGGAAAGATGGTTACTACGCGTCCTTTCATGTCACGTGTGACCCCATTGAATTTGAAACACTCCGCGATCCTTGCAACTTCCCACAAAATTGCCTACTAGCTGATTTTAAAGGTCCACTACACGATAGTCAAAAATACGAGTACAAATCCACATCTAGTACTGAAAAAGAAACATCCCAGGAGCAAGTAAATCTCTCAGATGAGGACGAAGTCTAAAAACTTAAAAATATATTACCAGAACACCCGAGGCCTACGTAGCAAGGCGGATACTTTCCTAAATAACGTAGTATTATACAAATACGATATCTATTGCATAACCGAGACATGGCTTAATGAAACCCATAGCAGTTCTTGCTATTTTCCAAAAAACTATTTCGTCCATAGGACAGACCGACCCTTCCCAAAAAGAGGTGGTGGCTCCCTAATCGCAATAAATAATAACATTAACGCCCTAAGGCGTTCAGACCTCGAACAAGGCTATGAATCAGTCTGGCTGGAAATAAGGTTAAATAATCAAGAAAAAATCCTACTGGGAAACTATTATATCCCACCCGATACCAGCCATACAGACTACGAACACCTTAGTACCACCCTTGTATCCCATCTTCAAAAATTCACTGGTGATATAATTATCATGGGAGACTTCAATCTGCCCGGGGTAAATTGGGAAAATTGGAATTTAAGGAACTGTGGCTTCTACACTAAGAAAAAATCTGAACACCTCATTGAGGCATTGCATCTCATTAATTTAAACCAGATAAACGATATTAAGAATTACACTGGAAACACGCTCGACCTATGTCTCGTAAATAACAAAAAAACCAATTTAAAATTAAACAATGACGAACCACTTGTTCCATTAGACAAGTACCACCCTGCTCTTAAACTACACTACACTCCAAAACACAATACCGAAAAAACATATCTAGACCACGAAGCCTATAACTACAAAAAAGGGGACTATTTAAAATTATATTCTACCATAAGGGATGAGAACTGGGCTCCGCTATTGGAATCCAAGGACCTAGACTTCTGTGTTAACTATGTAACAGTGTGTGTACAGAAAGCCATGAAAAGCTTCATCCCCTTAAAATCTATAAATACCGCAAGGAATAGAAATAGCAAATTCCCGCATTGGTATTCTAGAGACCTTGTAAAAATCCTGAAAAACAAGAAATACTTCCATAAAAAACAAAAGAGGACCAAAAACCACGAAGATCTAACAAAATATAAACAGGCCCAAGCAAAATCGAAATTATTGTTATCTCGCGATCGCAAAGCACACTCAATATCTATTTGCGAACAAGCACGTAGGGACTCCAAAAGCTTTTGGACATACGTAAATGGAAAATCCAAACCCAAAATCTCAAATATAACACTAAAGAAAGGCGATCAAATTTTAACCTCGTGTATAAACACAAGCGGAAGAATTCTCAAAAACGTTTTCCAATATAGCAAAGGATAATGCCGATTTCTTTTTCTTCTCCCCAAAAGAGAAGATAACTAGCCCATTTATAAAATGCACCATATCTGAAACAGATATACTATCAGCTTTGAAGAAAATGAGAGCAAAAATGTCATCTGGCTACGATGGAATACCGAACTTCATTTTAAAGGGATGTGGCAACCTACTGACACCCTTACTCATGCATATATTTAACCTCTCCTTGGAATTGGGCACTTTTCCCTCAGCTTGGAAGGAAGCGCTTGTTGCCCCAGTATTCAAGAAGGGATGTGCAGGTACTGCGAATAATTATAGACCGATATCTCTCTTAAACACCCTAAGCATGATATTTGATTCTATAATGGGAGAGAAACTTTATGGCTGGTTTAAAATTAATTTTCCCGAAAATCAGCACGGATTTATTAAGAGTCGATCTATAGAGACAAACTTACTTAGCACATTGGAATATATTGCCCCAGAGGTTCACAAAAAGGGCCAGGTCGACATGATATACGTAGATTTGTCGAAAGCCTTCGACCGCGTGTCACATAGTCTTTTGGTACAAAAATTGAATTACTATGGCCTTTCCGGTAACATACTAAGCTGGGTAAAAAGCTACCTTAGAGACAGAACAAACCGAATCAAGGTCAACGGGAAGAAAACAAATACAACCTATGACGTCACATGTGGTGTTCCCCAGGGATCGTCACTAGGACCACTTTTCTTTAATATCTACATCGCAGACATCCCAACTAAAATTACCAATTCTAAAATAACGCTATTTGCGGATGACAATAAATTAGGTAAATACATCAACAGCAAGAACGACTGCGTTAGTCTACAGGATGACCTTTACAACCTACAAGATTGGTGTATAGACAACAATATCCCTATAAACGAGGATAAAACTATTGTCGTTTCATACACCCGCAAATTAAACAAGATTCTGTACCAATATGAACTGAACGGAAAAATCCTGAAGCGCGGAAACAGTGTGCGAGATTTAGGTGTAATCTTTGACTCAAAACTTCTATTTCACGAACAAATTGATTCAACAACGGTAAAAAGTTTTAGACAGCTCTGCCTTTCCCTAAAAATAGCCAAAAATATTAACTCGAAATATTGCTTTAGACAACTCTATTTATCCCTTGTACGACCTAAATTACTGTTTGGAGCAGTAATCTACAATAGTAGTAGTGCCTCGCAGAAATTAAAAATTGAAAGGATTCAAAGGAAATTCGTACAATTCTACCACATATATTTCTCCAAAGAACGCTTCTACAGCTATAAATCAGTTCTAAATCAACTAAATTTGCAAACAATGGAAACCATACTTATGAAAATGGACACAATATTCCTTAACAAATTAATAACAAACAAAATTGACTGCAGCGAACTTCTCGGTAAAGTAAACTTTTACGTTCCTAACCAAAGAATTAGGTCTAGAAAACTATTTCAACAAAATATAATTAAAAATACACCGATAAATAGAATGACTGAAAATTTTAATAAACATTTTAGTTGTTTAGATATATTTAAAGAAGGCGTACTAAAGTTGAAAAATTGAAATAATAGATCCAGGAATTTTTTTCCTTTTTTTATAAAAAAAAATAATAATCCTTTGTTTTAAATTAAATTAAACTAACGTAACATAGGTAAAAGACGAAACAAATTTTGTGAATACAAACTGTGTAAAATCCCGCCAATACAACACATGTATCATTATTTTACACATTAAACTTTATATTTATTATTATTATTAAACGTAACCATTTCACACGCATATCAATTCTTACACAGTTGAATAAGGCTTACAGCAGAAAAAACGTTTACCCTTAATCCACTGATCCAGCAGATTTTGAGCGACTAATCTATGGTAACTCGTGTGTTTTGAAAAAAGAAAATTCAAAAAACACCTTTTACAGAGTCTATAGACACCTTTCTGGTATAATTATAAACCTCTATTAAGGGTTTTGTTTTAAACCTAAAAGGAATTAAAAAGCACCAACGTCATTGGAATTTAAAAACACCAAATTAGTCTCAAAAAGACCTTTTTTTAAGGGTTTATAAACACTTTTTCTGGTATTAATATACACCTCTATTCAAAGCGATTAAAACACCTAACAGGATTTAAAAAGCACCTTCGGAGAAGGTATTATTTCGCACTGTTTTGAAAGGTGCGTATTGACATCCTTTCGAATGGTGCTTTTAAACACCAATAGAGGTGCTCCTGGGGATGCATTAGGAAACACCTCTAAAGGTTTCAAACAGTTCCATTTTTTTTAACAGTGTAGATTATAGACTTCTAAATAATGTAAAAAAAAAGACGTTTACCCGTTATCCCGTATTGATGATACTTTAGACCAATTGAGTGGGAATAAGTACTTTAGTTCATTAGATTTGCGCAGTGGCTATTGGGAGATGGGTGTGGCGAGGGAGGACATGGAAAAGACGGCCTTTGCTACCCATCAAGGCTTGTACGAATTCACAAGACTGCCGTTCGGCTTATGTAACGCGCCAGCCAGTTTTCAGAGGCTTATGGACCGGGTCCTCGGTCGGTTAAAGTAGACCATGGCTCTGGTCTATTTAGATGACATAATCGTATTTTCAAAGACATTTTCTGAGCACCTGGACCATTTACGGCAGGTTATTACCGCTATCACCACCGCGGGGCTAACGCTTCAACCGTCAAAATGTGTCTTCGCATCACAACAAATTAACTACTTAGGACACATTGTCAGCGAAGACGGAGTCAGGCCAAATGAGAACAATCTTAGAGCTGTCCGGGATTTCCCAACGCCCCAGACTATACGCGAAGTTCGGGGCTTTTTGGGGCTTACTTCGTACTACCGCAAGTTCATTCGGAACTACGGAGAACGTTCTCACGCGCTTACGAACTTGCTAAAGAAAGGTAGCATTTGGTGCTGGGGTGTTGCGCAACAACTAGCCTTTCAGGACTTAAAGGATGCCCTACAAAACGCGCCGATACCGGGTCATTTCGTCGAAAATTACAAGACTGCATTACATACTGATGCGTCAGGGCACGGGCTTGGAGCTGTTCTTGTCCAATATGACCAGAACGGGCGCGAGCGAGTAATAGCTTATTATAGCAGGAGGTTGAGCGAAGCAGAAGAAAAACTACATATGAGTGAATTGGAAGTGATGGCCGTTGTCTCTGCCGTCAATTATTTCCGACCCTATCTCCACGGTCGACCTTTCGATGTGGTGACTGACAAGAGCGCTCTTCTCTGGTTACAAAAGAAAAAGAATAACAGTTCCAAGTTCGCTCGCTGGGCTATCTGCTTAGAAGCGTACCTCTACTCACCTATCCATAGAAGCGGAAGGAACCATCAAAACGTCGATGCTCTATCTAGGGCCCATATGATCCCGGGAGTTTAGCTGACGAAATACCGACATGTGCCGTACATTTTGAACCTATCCCTCTTGAAGAGTTAGCACTGGCAGGGCCGTCGAGAGACTTTGCGGGCGCCGGGAATGGTAATGGGTCGGGCCCCTAGAAAAATATATCAGAGCACAGCTGTCGGTCCGCCAAATGAAGCACTCCGTGCACTCGCCAAAAGCACTTCAAACACACTTTTCTCTTAGCAACTTAGGCACTTTTAAGCCCTGGTATCTTCGTCTTTTTAGAGATAAATTCTGAAATTTCGTTAGCTAATAGAATTACTGGGCCTACCTTTATAGCCGAATAGCCGAATTACAAGTTTGTAGTTGATATAGATTACGAAATATTTTAAGACAAATTTTCATTGTTTTCACTGACCGATCATGAAAATTCTAAGACATACGTACCTCTAGAAGAGGTAGGAACCTAAAATTCGAGATTTATTTAGTTTTGAATTTATAAAGTAAGGAAAAATTTAAAAATACTCCAATTTCTTTGGATATTTTTCTAGTTCCCAATTCAAAAACTACCTATGAAAAGAAGTGAGATCCTAAGAAAAACACTAACATTCAAAAATATTCAAAGCTTCATTTTGGAACAGCTACACCGTATAAGTTCTGATATCCCCATGTACATCCAAGTTTCGTATTTTATATAAAAGTTATTGTCTCTTGGCTATAGCACAGCAAATATAAGATAATAATAACAATAATACCAATATTATTCTGACAACGCTCTATACTTGGGGTCTTCATCCTGGGTAGCTTTTGTGAGATGGGAACTGGTATTTTTCTGACGGTTCGTGGTCGACAATTCTTGGGGGTAATTAATGGGTGCCGCCGTATGATACTGCTGAGTGTGGGCACCAGGAAACGGACTCGGGACAGCGTGAAACCCGTATGCGGTAGAAGCGTGGGGCGTATACGTGATCGACGCCTGACCGGGTAGCGACGCGAAATGAACCGGCACGGACGCGATTGGGGTTGGAGGAGCTAGAAAGCCGACCTGATGGAAATGGTCAGATTTTTGCAAGGCTTTCGCTTGTGTTAGAATGTCGTCCGCAGTTGCCAATGTCATCGAGCTAATTACGGCCACGTGATTTCTATTGGCCATGCCCGTTAGTAGATGTGTCCGCGTTTCGGAGTCTGTTGGCGAAAAACCACTTCTTTTGTTGAAAAATATGATTCGAAGCTCTCATTCGGCTGTTGAGTACGGGCTCTCATTTGAAGTTTCCATTCTTCCTTTGAAAAACGATCTGGAAATGCTGCCGGGAAAGTCCCTTTCCACTCATCAAAATCTGCCGCGCTCTCACCGATTACTCTGCCAATTGTAGGCTGTGCTATTGGGCAACAGGTTGCCAGGAGCGGCACTTAGCTTGATTGCGGCGCTCCATTTCAATTGTACTGCCATGCTCTCGAACTGAATTTGCCATTCTTCGGCCGATTCACCGTAATTTCCTGAGAAATATCCAATCTGAATTCTGAAAACAAGGGTTCGACTGACATGCCATTTCTATTGTATTGCTCGGCCAGGGCCGTCGAGAGACTTTGAGGGCCCCGGGAATGGTAATGGGTCGGGCCCCTAGAATAATATATCAGAGCACAGCTGTGGGTCCGCCAAATGAAGCACTCCGTGCACGCGCCAAAAGCACTTGAAACACACTTTTCTGTTAGCAACTGAGGCACTTTTAAGCCCTGGTATCTTCGTCTTTTTAGAGATAAATTCGGAAGTTTCGTTAGCTAATAGAACTTACTGGGCCTACCTCTATAGCCGAATACCCGAATTTCAAGTTTGTAGTTGATATAGTTTATGATTCATTTTAAGACAAATTTTCATTGTTTTCACTGACCGATCATGAAAATTCTAAGGTATACCTCTAGAAGAGGTAGGAACCTAAAATTTGAGATTTATTTAGTATTTAATTTATAAAGTAAGGAAAAATTTAAAAATATTCCAATTTCTTTGAATATTTTTCAAGTTCCCAATTCAAAAACTACCTATGAAAAAAAGTGAGATCCTAAGAAAAACACTAAAATTCAAAAATATCCAAAGCTTCATTTTGGAACTGCTACACCGTATAAGTTCTGATATCCCATGTACAGCCAAGTTTCGTATAATTATTTTTTAATTTTATGCACTTTATATAAAATTTGTTGTCTCTTGGCTATAGCAGAGCAAATATAAGATAATAATAACAATAATACCAATATTATAAACAAGTGAAGATATGAATTATATAAAGGAACTGGGCAAAATGTTATTTAAAACTTGGTTGAAAATGAGGTCTCAGAACATTTTAACACGAAGTTTGTCATATTTTTACAAGTTATTAATTTTTACAGATAACTAGTTTAGAAGTTCATATATTATACTCTTTTGGCTTCTTTAATTTTGACTCACAAAATATCAAGTTACAATTAAGCAACCCATTTATGAGCAACTGCGAGACGCTGTCTATACCACTTGTTGTGTTTTTAAATTATTAGACTACTTTGCCTAAACCCACAACCATCAGCTTTGAAGTTAGACTTATTAGCTTATTATCTATTTAAATTTATTTGTGCCTGGCCGATCGTCCACAGCAAAGAAACAACTGTAAAACAGTTTTTCCGTGGCTTGGGCTGATTCTCGCGAGAGACAAAAAAAACTTAAACCTCCGTTTCTATTCTACTTGCAGTGATTCATGCTTAGGGAGAGAAGGGGAGAATAAGGGACTGGGAGCATTTTAAAAGAATTCTCAAGTCATAAAACTACCACTCTTCTTTATCTTTTTTGCCTTTTACTGTTTAAAGGATATTAAAAAGGTCAGCGAAATTACTATTTTGAAAAAGTCGTTGTTGAAGCCACAACCCACCCCCTCCCCACCCGGAGAAAACAGTATTAAGGCATTTTCCTATTTTTTGCGAGGGTCTCGGATTCTCGTAAGTGGGGATTGAGAAAATGCCGGAGCGGGGCGGCTCACAACCAATCACAAGAGAGATTAACCTGATGTGAGGAACCGCTTTACAATCACGAAATAATTCCCCTTTTACGCGTTTACATCAGCTGCTGACGTCAATGATTGTGGGGAGGGGTCGGGTGCCTTTTTCAAAACAAATTCAACGGTCTACCGATATTTTACTGTTCCTTTAAGCTGTAGTTGAAGAAAACATTTTTTTAGTTCTAAATTTTTATTTTCACAACCATTATCCACTAAAATTAACAAAGGTCGAGGTCCGGGCCCCGGGAAAATAGACCGAATTGCCCCCCTCTCTCGACGGCCATTTGCTCCTTTAAATTACCAAGTAGTAGATAGGTATGGTCCACGCTGAATATTTCTCGGCGCTTTATGTTCTTTAGTAGACGTAACAAAGCATCTGTGAAGGATCCCACTTCTGACACCAAAATGTTGCAGTATGTTGTGGGTATAAGTCGCGAACTTTAATAATAATTCCGAGTTTTAACTTAGGTTAATATCACATTTATTGATCGTCAGTTCTTTACAAAATTGCACACTCTATTCCCGTGAATACCACGACTCGACTCCCCGATAATCTTTCCCCCCTCGTCAAAGGTAAACATCCCCTTATCTTATCTCTTATCACATGACTTGGGGCAGAGGGCGTTCGACTGAACATTGGGGTCTAAAAAATACAATTTGCATATTAAGATCTAACAACCACTGTAACAATCTCGGCCATCCTTCCAATTCGAATGTCCTCATTCGGACTTAAAATTCAATTAGTACTTAGAATTACCAAAACTTAAGGCTTAAGATTACTATAACATAGATTTTTCACCGGAAATAACAACAGAAAACCGTCTATACTCCTAGCTAGTAAGACGAAAAACACACTGGGTTACCATATCGTGCTATTGGCTTAGGAATGTGGCGAGGGCGGTTAACGGAGTGTACTTGGTCCGGTATAGGGATTGTGGTGGTTTCAGGGCTCGTTACTACGGCGTTCGGATCGTAAACAATAGTATCGTCCGAGCTACTAGCGCTATCACTGTCCTCGTCTGTCCATTCACCATTTTCTAAATCTTCATCGTCTTCGTAATTGTGATTTCGAAACGGTTTTACGTGGTCGGCATGCACGGTAAGAATATGGTGACGTTTACTTGTGCGCATATACATACTAAATGTATGCGCATAAATACTATTTACATATTAAGATCTAAAAACCACTGTAACAATATATCCCTGGTTTTGTTTTCCAAAATAAATTTCGGGGTAACATTTAGAGCCTCAACAGCGAATTTCGATTTGCGAGGCTAGCTTTACCTGCCTTATCTGCGCCCCCCCAATCGTCTCTCATCATTATTCCCAAGGAACCTGCGAAACCGCCGTCAAGGCACACGGCACACGGCACACGGGCCCGGCCAGCGGCAGCGACTAACGCCCCTTGAGCAGCTGGTGACGAGAGCGCTACAGGCAGCAAAAGGCTCGAGGGGATGGGGGATTTCCCTCCGAGCACAGCAGTGCCATACAGTCCAGGCAGTTTGGAGACTTGAGCCGATATCATTTACTGTGAACAATCGCCTTATATACCTTAAATTTACAAAATTAGTGAAAAAGGTGTTCGCTATTTGTCAAACATTAACAATAGCTATGCTTAAAATGATTTTAGGTATAACATTTCTGAAAACGACTTAACTAGAATTAAGGTAAATTACTGACGATTAAAGGCCGACTTCCACCGAAAAGGGTTCTTACGAACTGAAGACCGTGCATCGATTCTTAACAATAGAGCGACCGTGCCAACTTTCGAGTCCCTACTGGGGCAAAATTTGGAGGGGTTCTTACGAACTGAAAACCTTGCTATGCGGGTTCTTACGAACTGAAGATAAACAATAGAAAGTCTCTTAAATATTTTATTCCCGATTTTTACGACCCTCTGAAGGAAAATATCTATTGTTTATCTTCAGTTCGTAAGAACCCCCGTATCAAGGTTTTCAGTTCGTAAGAACCCCTCACAGCGGGGATTCGAAAATCGGCACGGTCGCTCCATTGTTACTCTCGATGCACGGTTTTCAGTTCGTAAGAACCCTTTTCGATGGAAGTCGGCCTTTAAAAGAATATCTATTAATTTTATTTAATTTTTTTTGGAAAAACCTCTTAATTGGGTAGATAGCCCTCGTCTCAACTCGGAGATGTTTATTTTGGTTTCCCAACTTGTTTTTAATATTGTCATTAGCGTTGGACATACTTCAATTTGTTTTAGTTCATCGTCACTGGCAGTTTGGGAGAATTTAAAGGAAGCGTTCAGATAACATAACATTAAAACTTGTTGAAAATAAAAGGAAAAATATATGTAAAAAATAAATAATCTCTTTTTACAAAATAATTAGCATCTATATCTATATAAATCAAAGTCCTGACTGACTGACTGACTGACTGACTGACAGACTGACTGATAATCAACGCCCAGCCCAAACCGCTTGCCCTAGAAGGCTGAAAATTTGCAGGAACGTTACTCATAAGTAGTAGGCGCGTACTAAGAAAGATTTTTCCAATCCGCCGCCATCTTAAAAAATGGCGCCCAGAAATGTAAAAAATATTCTCTATGCAATTAAGTATGCGCGTTTCAACCGATTTCACAAATATTTAGTACACTGGTTTGCTTTAACCTTAAGACGGGCTGAATGGTCTTTCGGGTTCGATTTTTCGCCATCTTTTAAAATGGCGCCCAGAAATGTAAGAAAATATTCTCTATGCAATAAAGTCCGCGCGTTTCAACCGATTTCACAAATATTTAGTACAATGGTTTCCTTTAACCTATAGACGGGCTGAATGGTATTTTGGGTTCGATTTGTAGCCATCTTTTTAAATGGCGGCCAAAAACTTAAAAACCCTTCTTTTTGGAATAATGTCCGCGTGAAAAGTAATAAAAAATATCCCGACGGGCTGACGGACTGTGCCGAGTGCCTTCGCTCCTAGGGTGCTACAAAAATATTAGTCATCAGTAAAATCTACACATTCTTTATATCTTTTTAGATGGAAGTTCTTATTGCACGCGAGCGACGCCGCGGGTAACGGCTAGTTTAATATATAGCGAGTATGATAGTCCAACTATCATTAAACAAGACGACCCAAGGGCTCGTAATAGTAGCCACATCGTACGAGTGAATAGCCCCTCTATACCCTACCCTATTGAGTTGAAAACCCTTCTATACCTTAACCTAAAGAGTGAATAGCGCTATCTTTTACAATACTTAAATGATTTACCGTGCATAAAATCAGAGTGAATAGCCCCTCGATGCCCTACTCTAAACAGTGATAAAATTATAACCGTATAAATTTACTTATGCTGTAATTCTAATATTCCGGCAAATCGAAGAACAGATAGTTTTTAGTGAAAATCCACTCGATGAGTTTACAACATAGACTTATGCCGATGCACACTTATCGCATCTTATAAATTTATAACATGGACTTTTGCCCAGAACCCTTTGAAAGAGAAAGTTTAGTTATAGTGATTATCCCCTCGATGAATTACCTTTAGCAATGCCAAAACGCATAACGCTCATTTAACACTGTGTTAGCTCTATCTAAACCCACATTTGAATTAACCGCCAAAACGTTCCAGTCAAACATAACATAGATGGCCATAGCTACCGAACGAGAACGAAATACATGAGGAGGGCGGTAGGAAACGGCATTCGGGATTTCGGGTTTACGCTTGAATCATGTAAAGACCGATTAATAAATGTTACTCTTTTTATCCTTTTTATTTCCGCAATATCTTAAATAATAGTCATTAATCACACGCCTGAATCAACGATAAAACACGATTAACATCTCGGAAGTGGGATTCACCAGGATTATTGAATTATTAACGAAGATTTACGACGACGGATGTACAGAAAAAAATAAAAATTCAGAAGTATCCGACCCCACAGATTAAGAGGTACCCACCCCACATCACCCCGACATTTTAGAGATAAAACTAAACGATAAAAAACTCGGAGTTTCTATCAAGTCTCTATGGCTCAGAGCGTGAGCGACCCGGGTTCGATTTCCGGCTGCGATCTGAAAAAAAATTTAATTAAAATTAAATCTCTAACCGAGCCCAATTACCCTTATGGGTGGGTTAAAGTAATATAAAGTTCTTTTTAAGCTAAAAAATAACGATAACGAAAACTCCGGCCACAACTACTACTACTACGGCGCGTGTCAAACTAAGAGCCTCATCGTATACTACAATGTGGCTAAAAAACCCGAGCCGTAGTAATGGTAGTTGTGGCCGGAGTTTTCGCTTTCGTTTTCGTTATTTTAAGAATCTGGATATTTTACTGAAGCAACTGAACTCGGTTAGAGATTCCATTTTGATTGAAAATTTTCCAGATCGCAACCGGGAATCGAACCCGGGTAGCTCGCTCAGTAGTAAAACACTTTGCCACTGAGCCATAAAGACTCTGTAAACATAACGAGTTTTGACCGATTAGTTTATCTCTAAAGTGTCGGAGAAGGGAAGGGTGGGGTACCTCTTTATCTGTGGGGTCGGATACTTTTGAATTTGTATCTTTGGGGTCTTTCTATTTATTTTCTTTTTATTTATGTGATAATTAAATAGATAACGATGTGGCTACTATTAAGGCCCAGTCCTTGGCCCATCTTGTTTAACACATTGTCAAATTTTAGAAAATAGAGTGCCTTATGATCTTTACATAGAAATAAGAATGACCAAATGACAAGGTTCTTTGAATAAAGAATTATGAAAACTACAGCCATGGTGGCAAAAAAGGGCAGGGCTCAATCTCGCAGTGGTCTGTTAGTTGTTGCTTATGTACTACGAGCTACGATTATCTGAAATTATCCGTTTCCTAATAATTTATCAGATTTTCAGTGTAGTTTCTTCGTGATGCATCTCCCATCTTTTACCCTTTTCGCCTTCTTACCAAATTCATCGATAAAAATAGTGAGATTAAAATATGTCTTTAAATTTTAGGAACTCATTCAATGTGGATAGGCCTAACCCAATAATTTTTTCACGACAAATCACATTATTAACATGGTTATTTTGAATCAGAAAAAAATTCGCTTTTTTTCGTATGAATCAGAACGAGAAATCCATGAGAAAATGTGAAAATCGGTGAAATAAAAAACATCACGAAGTTGGAGCTAAAATGAATTAAAATAACTAAAAAATAAAATTTCTTAAACAGGGGGAAAATTAGGATAAAAATTAGGATAAAAATCAGCTTAGTGTGCATGGTTAGCAAATGAACTGCCCCTCGGGATTTCACTCATTGATTTGTATGCGGTTCGACACGCCACCTCATACAAAGGCGTTATGTCTCAAAATGCTTGTTTTCAGTCGATCTTTAAAAACATGTTTTTATTAATAGATTCAGTGTTTAAGCCCAAGAACTTTACAAAAAGATTTATAGTCCAACTAATTAAGTTAATGGGCGAACGATATTATAGGCTCGCAAAGCTTGATTGAAACGACGTTGATTTTGAGGTTTTATTTGATTCAATCGTTTATTATTCGCGACTTTTTGGGATAATTTGAAAATGATGTTCTCGGAAATTAGAACGACTGTCGAAAAAAGGTTCGAAACGGCTATAATGAAAAGTGTACTCTTGATGTGCTCAAAGCCAATATATCCACTTGAGTCGACAGCGCTGTTATTTTGTCTGCTACTATCTGTGGAAATCATTTCCCTTTCCCACTTTAAGAGAAAACCAGATTCTTGAAAATGACGAATTCTGGAAATAGTAAAAATACGGCATATTCGAAACAAAAGTATGAAAAAATATTTTGAAAACAATAAAATAAAATGTGTTGAAAAAATTGGTTGCGTCGAAAAAAAATATATTTTGTCAAAAAAAACAATAAGATTGTGTTGAAAAAAGGTCGAATAAAACTGGATTTGTTAAGCTTATATTTTTTTTCACCACCAAACCTTTTATAACTTCTTATGGTTAAATTAATTTTTAATCTGTCTATAAAAAATCTAATCAAATAACACTGGAGCTCGCTGCCAGTATATAATAATTGCTATAACTGAAATTATGGCCTTGCAGGTTATTAAAATGAGCCACTTCCTTCAAAAGCTACGAAATTGGCGATGATTGGTAGGGAATTTTCTTCTCACAATATTATGTTTTGCTTTCAGCACTTCCTCCTCTCCTAGACATCTCATTATTTTTGTGACAATTTGTTATTTTTTGGACATATCCAATATTTTTCGACACAACCAATTTTTTCCAAACACAACATATTTTCTGTGAAAATAACACTTATGTCATGAAGGGCGCTCCAAACTAAAATGCAAAATATTGCGGTGAAAGAAAGGTCAGTATTATAAGAATTGGGATACGCCTTAGAATCATTGCTGTGAAAATTCAGGTTAAAAATGTGTCAGTTAAAATGTGACTTACTAATATATTTGAGATAAAGGTGAAATAACTTTTTTATAAACGAAAAATTATCATAATTTAGCATGAACTTACGCTACGTTAATCGCATCATTGCACGTGAACGCCTTGCTGAATCCAATTGCCACATTGTAATAGAAAAGTGGTTCTTTTACTTTATGATATCTGACTTTTGATGGTGTCCCCCTAATTCCAGAATCCGCCCCCGCAATTAATACGTATTTTTTGAAAAATTGATCCGTAAGATTTTCGTTTCGGATAGACATAATTTCGACAGCATCGTTGTAGATTTGGCCGTATTTCGAAGTTTCAGGCTGAAAACCATAAATAAATTTTGTTGTGAAGGTAATTATAAAGAACAAAGTATAAATCTTGCATAACTTAAGCTCATTGTAACTAGAGTCAAAAACTTTCCAAAAAAAATTCCGATTAATGTTCAAAAAGTCAATTTCGCTAATAAGGATCACCCACATCTGACTCCGAAAATATCGTTATTTTAAGGCGTATGACTTGAACTTCTGAATTCACAGCCCAACACAATGTTTAGTTTAGAAACGCCGCGATCGATGGAGCGATTTCCACACTAGTTCTCTCGAGAAGCTTTTATTACTAGAAATATTATTTCAATAATAACAAGTTGGTAAACCAAATTATTATCTCTCCTAATCAAGACGAGGACTACTTAAAAACTTATTTACCTAGATATGGAATTATTTCTCTTTTTTTTTTGATAAACAATTGCAGAAGTTAAAATTTATGAATGATTAAAGCAGTATTCAAAGCAAAGCGAGTATACAGTAAAGCAGACGGCATTTTACCCAATAAGGATATGTCTTGTACACATGGGGAAAAAAAGGAAATGAAGAGTATAAATTTTGGAAAGATATTACCTTTATGTGTTTGTAAAAGTGCAAATGTTTACGCCTAAACTGTATACCCTCTACGATAAAATATACATTCACAACAGGATTGCCGTGTAAACACTGTCCTCTCGTTTCACCTCAACGATATTCTAAGTGTGCCAACATGACTGTTAACGTTACATAACACCAAAGCTGATTTGTGGCTAGACGCACTGAAAGTGAATGCGCACCATAAAAAGAATGAAAACTCTGAAGCAATAAACCGATTACGATCTGACCTTTCACTGATCTGATTGCCACCATGATGCTTTCTTCTATTATAAAATCTAAGCCTGATTATTTAAATGTAAATTTAACTTTGGCGCTCTCTGAACCCTTAATGTCTCTTCATTACACACACGAAAAAGAAAACACATATTTTACCTTGAACCTCAATTGTTCACGTTTTGGTTCAATAAGCCTATTAACATCTACCTTAATTTGAACGACAGAATCTAAGCCTTAGCGTTCTTCTTGCAATATCTAAAGCAAGGTTTATGCTATATACAAATGGAGTGTGGCTTAAATAAAATATAAACAGCCATTTCAAATAATAATATAAAAAATGTTCTTGGACCAGAGCTTTACATCTACAAAACTACTAAAGGCATCGAATATATATTTTATATTATGAAACAAGTTGGGAAAACCAAAATATTACCTCTCCGAGTCAAGAGGTCTACTACTACAAACTTATTTACCTAGATATGGAATTATTTCTCTTTTTTTGAAGTAAAAATTTACATACTATTGAAGCAGTATTTCAAGCATTGCGAATATACAGTAAAGCAGACGACATTTTACATCAAATAAGGATAAATCTTGGACACATGGAAATCAGTCAATGGGGAAAAGAACAGGAAATGAAGTGTATAAATTTCGGAGAGATATAACCTTTATGTGTTTGTAAAGGCCCAATTGTCTACGCTCCAGCTGTTTACCTGATATACTCATAGCTACATTCACAACTGGTTTGCAGTGTAAACACTATCGTCTTGTCTCACCTCAACAATGTTTTTAGTTTGCCAACATGCTTGTTAAGGTTAAATAACACCAAAGCTGATTTGTGGTTAGACGCACTGAAAGTCTCGCGCACCATAAAAAGATTAAACACTCCGTAGCTACTGCCCGTTTAACATTAGCTCTTTCACTGGTCTAATTGCCACCATGATCTTTTCTTCTATTATAATATCTAACCCTGATTGTTTAAACGTGTATTTAACTTTCGGCTCACTCTGAACCGTTAATGTCTCTTCAATACAGACACGAATATCTAAACCCATAGTTTACTACACCTTGGGCCTCAATTATACACTCTTTTGTTTACTAGGCCTATTACGGTTAATACTTGATTTAACCGACAGAGTGTAAGCCTTAGCGTTTATCTTGTAATAATAAAAGCATGGATTATTCTATATACAGATGTAGTATAGCTTAAGTAATATATAAACAGCCATTTCAAATAATAATATTAAAAAATGTCCTTGGAATATCAAAATGAAACAGAGCTTTCAAGCTAAAAAACTACTAAAGGCATCGTAATTACGAAAAATACTTCCACATATTCACTTTATATTATGGAAAAAGGGAAATTAAGGTTCTGTATGATTTCTTAACACATCAACACAAGGCTAACTGCTAACGCGACGCACTAGTGTAACAATGGACGGACACACACAGACAAAAACATAGACTGCTTTTTAACTCTTTCCGTATTAATTTTGAGTTGAGAAACAAGATTATCTTAAATATTAAAATAAATATAATTAATATTAAATATTTTCTTCGTTAGTTGTTCGCCTTATTGAGCGTTACATCGTTTTGATTAATAACAATTAAACATTCTTGAGAGACTTGACTAATATTGGCGTTTGAAATGAAGCATACGCCGGTTGCTTCGCCTTACTGAAATAGGTAGTATATAAGGGTGTCGAACTACAGCAAAAAGCAAGAACAAGCGCAATATCGAAAACCTTTGGTGGACAACCCACCCTAGGGAGGCTAGACGTTTCTCGTAACCCTAGCTGATCGCCGCGAATGTCTTAAACCAAACGATGACGATGGAGTTAGAAGCCAATGAGACAGATTGGTGTCTATGTGGAATAGACGGAAGACCAGTAGATGGTGGTGTTTAGAAGCCAGTATGTACAGACTGGTGTCCAAGTGGGATGGACAAAGACCAGAAGATGGTGGTGATTAGAAGCCAGTATGTACAGACTGGTGTCCATGTGGGATGGACGAAGACCAAAAGATGGTGGTGTTTAGAAGCCAGTAAGTACAGACTGGTGTCCGTGTGGGATGGACAAAGACCTGAAGATGGTGGTGTGAGAACTCAAGTAGAGGAGCCATTTCCGTGACTGTGAAAGCAGTTCGGAAATGGCGAACACGTTTGCTCCGATTTGGAAACTGCGAACGCGGTCACGTGGGTGTAACAACAGACACACACACAGACACAAAAACAGACACACACAAACAGACACACAGACACACACGATCGTTACAGAACCTCTCCGTGACATACGTCACTCGGAGAGGTAAAAAGAAAATATGAGGGTGTTGATGGATTTCTTTGCATATAAACACAAGGCGAACTGCTAACGCGGCGCACTAGTGTAACAACAGAAAAACACACACAGCTTTTTTCCTCTTTCTGTATTTTGAGTTGAGAAACACGATTTTCGTAATTTTAAAATAATTATAATTAGTATTATATACTTTCAATGTTAGTTATTCACCTTATTGCGCGTTACATCGTTTTAAAGAAGAATAATTTAACATTCTTTAGAGACCTGACGTTTAAAATGAAGCATACGCCTTTTGTTCCATAGTATTATTAGCGTTGAGAGAACTTAAGAGGAAAGTTCTTACACGCAGAGCTATACCCCTGTAACAAGCAAATTTAAATATAAGCCTACGTTTACACCAAAATATCCCTATGGCTGGTTTTCCCCCACTTTCCCCCTATTTGTAAATATCTACCGGGCTGGTTGAAACCCTCGCGCGCTAACCGCGATACTCGGGATTTTATAAAAACCCCGAGTGAACTCGTTGAGTGGCCCTTTGGGGCACACGTGACACCAAAGGATGAGAAGCTCAACATATGTCGAGAAGAGAGAATAATTTTGAAGAGAGTAGAAGACAGAGTTGGATCTGGAACTGAAGGAGAAGGTGGTCAAGGACTGACCCACCCCGCGTAAAACTAAATTATAAATGTGCGGGCGGATATACTTCTTCGCGTCGATAAATAATTTAAAATGTGCGACATGAAAATAAGTCTCCACGTAACCAACGGAATTGAGGACTACATCTTCCAATACAATCAATCTAAACATCTTCAAGACGATCAACCTTATAATTTTCAAAGAACAATGCTAGCACGCGTGTCGCGTAAACCGTGAGTCACAAAGTCAAATTTTTATAAGGGTTAACCAGCCAGAAACTATTATGTTATTATTATTTTAAACTCATCTTTCTAAAATCCATTTTAAATAACGGGATTTTATAAAAACCCCGAGTGAACTCGTTGAGTGGCCCTTTGGGGCACACGTGACACCAAAGGATGAGAAGCTCAACATATGTCGAGAAGAGAGAATAATTTTGAAGAGAGTAGAAGACAGAGTTGGATCTGGAACTGAAGGAGAAGGTGGTCAAGGACTGACCCACCCCGCGTAAAGCTAAATTATAAATGTGCGGGCGGATATACTTCTTCGCGTCGATAAATAATTTAAAATGTGCGACATGAAAATAAGTCTCCACGTAACCAACGGAATTGAGGACTACATCTTCCAATACAATCAATCTAAACATCTTCCAATACAATCAATCTAAACATCTTCAAGACGATCAACCTTATAATTTTCAAAGAACAATGCTAGCACGCGTGTCGCGTAAACCGTGAGTCACAAAGTCAAATTTTTATAAGGGTTAACCAGCCAGAAACTATTATGTTTTTATTATTTTAAACTCATCTTTCTAAAATCCATTTTAAATAAACAACACTAATTTATCTATTAACAAGGGTCGAACCTG
This sequence comes from Phalangium opilio, assembly GCA_019434445.1. Lineage (NCBI taxonomy): Eukaryota > Metazoa > Arthropoda > Arachnida > Opiliones > Phalangiidae > Phalangium > Phalangium opilio. The sequence continues at coordinate 239,886 of JAEQBA010002176.1, forward strand.
GTCTCATTAGTTTTTAATTTTAATTTAATCAATAGCTTTTTAAGCACAATGCGAACATACTAACTTCATTAATTAATATAACCTTACCCTAGACAACTTAATTATCATCTTTAATTAAAACCCTTTAGTTTTAATTTCAGTATCAAGTAGTTAACTAAGAAGCTAAGAAAATACGTTCCATTTTGTGACCATAGATACCATAGTAGTGGGAGCGGTTAAGGTCGCACTCGTATTTATCAAGCTACTTTGGCTTGAACTAAAGGGCAAGCTACTAGTATTCAGCATTGTCGAAATGGGCAAAGGGGTGTTTACTCCCAAATGTAACAAAGAGGTACTGCATGCAGTACCACCTGAAGTGGGGGGAGTTTGCGAACCTGCTTGAAGGCTAGAACTGGTAGAGCTAGGTAAGACAGGGTTAGCTTGGGATAAGGGTTGATAACACTATTCGAAGGGGTTAAATTATTTGACGCCATTGTAAGGCGTGAAGTTTTGGGGATTTTAGATTTCAGCTTAAAGCTTCTCTTAACAACAGGGACAAGATAATTTTTCCCGTGACGACGCTTTACTCTTTCTTCCCTCTCAAAATTTTTCCACGATCTATAGCACGTGCTACAACTTGTTTCCCTACTATACTGGGGTTGGCAAATATCGTGTTCTGGGCGAAAAGGCATAGGCCTTACAAAGGGGATTAAAAATAAAATTCGCAGAATGGAATTTCCCTCAAAAATAAAATTTGTCACGCAAATAAAAGATTTTTAAAGAAAGGAAAAAAAAAACTTTTTACGTGAAAAATAAGTGACAAACAAGAGGAGTGTAACAAGCAAATTTAAATATAAGCCTACTTTTACACCAAAATATCCCTATGGCTGGTTTTCCCCCACTTTCCCCCTATTTGTAAATATCTACCTGGCTGGTTGAAACCCTCGCGCGCAAACCGCGATACTCGGGATTTTATAAAAACCCCGAGTGAACTCGTTGAGTGGCCCTTTGGGGCACACGTGACACCAAAGGATGAGAAGCTCAACATATGTCGAGAAGAGAGAATAATTTTGAAGAGAGTAGAAGACAGAGTTGGATCTGGAACTGAAGGAGAAGGTGGTCAAGGACTGACCCACCCCGCGTAAAGCTAAATTATAAATGTGCGGGCGGATATACTTCTTCGCGTCGATAAATAATTTAAAATGTGCGACATGAAAATAAGTCTCCACGTAACCAACGGAATTGAGGACTACATCTTCCAATACAATCAATCTAAACATCTTCAAGACGATCAACCTTATAATTTTCAAAGAACAATGCTAGCACGCGTGTCGCGTAAACCGTGAGTCACAAAGTCAAATTTTTATAAGGGTTAACCAGCCAGAAACTATTATGTTATTATTATTTTAAACTCATCTTTCTAAAATCCATTTTAAATAAACAACACTAATTTATCTATTAACAAGGGTCGAACCTGGTCTTATTAGTTCTTAATTTTAATTTAATCAATAGCTTTTTAAGCACAATGCGAACACACTAACTTCATTAATTAATATAACCTTACCCTAGACAACTTAATTATCATCTTTAATTAAAACCCTTTAGTTTTAATTTCAGTATCAAGTAGTTAACTAAGAAGCTAAGAAAATATGTTCCACCCCTTTAAAGGAGTGTAGTTCTTGCATGCGATGTGAATCTGCATGGAAAGTCGGTCATTTTTACCGACTTACAAACTTATGAAAAAGGCAGAATAGTTTCTAATTGTACAAATGCATTTGGTATTCAATTGGTTTTGGACCCATAATATTCAAGTAGTAGATATAGAAGTTTTTGTTAAAGTTAATAATCTCTTTTCAATAAGGCTTTTTCGAGCACCAGAAATGCGTTTAACCTAATTTGCAGTATTTCTCTCAAGCAGGCGTCTATAGTCGTCCTACTGTGAGGCTAGTACCTAACCTAGTCTCGCGTTTTAAGAGTGTCGCATAACGCTTTTAAGAGTTTCGCCTAACACGTTTAGCAGTACAACACCGCATTACCAAATTCTTTGTTAGTTTTATTTCAAGGATAAAAATATTTTCTTTCATGAATATCATCTTTTAAAAAATGCTTAACAATTTAGTTCTTCAATAATTTTTACTGTTCGGATTGACTTTAATATTAGAACATTAATGAAAATGAAAGACCTTATTTAAGAAACCCGCGGTATTATAATTTTCCATGTTTTATTTCAAACGGTGTTTTAAAAATGTTATTTACGGTGTAAACGAAGTGTATTCTAAATTTGCACTCTTAAACAAATTTTTAACACTTTCATTTCTTAGAGTGTACGTCACTCGGTGGGGTAAAAAGCGCGGACTTGTTACCGAGTGGCGATCCTGACGTACTCTCCTGAAAAAACTACTCGATCGAGACAGGTCTATCCTTGCTGGCCGAGTATGCAAGGACGCCTTAGCGCATCCTAAAAAATTGGATCTTCGTTAACGGAAATATAAAAGAATGGGAAAATTCTATTTCATGGAAAATTGGCAATACATTTTTCTTCCATCGCGGTGCACAACAGTGTACCCTCGGGATTTTACCGATACATTCCGTTCTTGCAACCACTAACATTAGGTTTTACTGACTCAAACGGAGGCCCTATGATAGAACGTATCCATATCAGGGGCTCAGGGCATCTGTGTGGGTGGCCATGAATGGTGAGACTAAAAGCGTAGACGCGCCAATTCGTTCTATAATGTCTTCCGCACTCACACTGTTTAGCTCGTGTTTCACGATGCTTCGCAAAACTAATGGGATTGAGATTATAATGTAAGATTAAATTTGTGAAGGTGTAGATGCGCCTGATATCCTTTCTGATCGCCAAATACAGCGAAAAACTTCGAAGATTCTTGCCTTTCAATTGGTCGTTAACAAGGTCTTTCAATTTCGCGTATATCTCTTCCCTCATTATTAAATATCCTCATTTGCCCCACCTTCTGCATTGCGCAGAAGCGTAGTGAGAATATCTGTCTCATTAATAAATGTACGCCACATTCGATTTTCGCTGGGATTTGAAAGTTAAGTTTACAGTGCTATCCCCAGTAGCAAAAACTAGTCGGGCCGGCACCAAACCTGATCAATCGGCCGGATAGAGTTATCGAGCTGTCGGTCCACAATATGTCCGAGCCATTGTAGTCAAGGCGCACTCGGATAAGAATAACACGGCCTTCAAGCCGACCCAAAACTAACTTGTCGAGCGACAGTTCGAATATTATATTAGCGTCACTAAACCGACTCAAAACTAACTAGTCGAGGAGCAGTTAGAAATTAGATGCCGTCACTAAACCGACTCAAAACTAACTAGTCGAGCAGCAGTTAGAAATTAGATGCCATCACTAAAACGATTAATAATATTTAGTCGGTTTTGTGACGCTCATCTCCTTTTCTAACTACTGCTCGACTAGCCAGTTATGTTTTGGGTTCAGTGACGCTAATACAATATAATAATCTAAGCTTGGTCTAGGAAGGGATGTCCACACTAAGTCAACTCGCGACTTATTTACAGGTGGGCCCCATTACAATGCATAGTTTGTATTCCTACTGTAACTCGACAAGTTAGTTTTGAGTCAGCTTGAAGGCCGCTTGATTGTGACAGGAGTGCACATTGACCACTCAGTGGCTTGGACATGAAGTATTGTGGACCGACAGTCAGATAACTCCACTGGGCTCACTTGATCAGATTTGTTGTCGGCCCGACTCGATAGGTTTCAGCTGCTGGGTATGGTTATGAGAAACATCTAGTCTCCATTATTAAGAACTGTCTTTGTAGACAAAGTCGCGAGAAAGTAAAAGATAGCAGTAGAAAATTAATTGCCTGAAGTGACAGTTATTAAAATTTTCAGTTTTTAAGACTTGATTATAATACATCAATAATTTAGAAACATTTATTATCTTAGTTTTTTCACCAAAATTCCTTTTATAAGCGAAAAATTTTATTGTGAAATCCGTTTAATCTGGGCATCATTTTAAAAATACTTGCCTAACGACAGAAGTTTATGACTTCTTATCCTGGGAAGTATTGGACTCTAACCATATCCGGAACCATCTCTGTTAGCCAACTTCTTATTAGGTCCGATCACCGCGCCACCTACGGCGTTTTCCTCATTTTGAGCTGGCAGGCTGATTTGCGCGCCAGCAGCGGGCAAGTAACGAAACTTTAAGGTGTGTCCTGTGGTTTGAGGTAACGAATCAGAAACGGTGACAAAAACAGCTGTTAGTAGAGTTTGCAATAAATTCCGGTCAAACTAGTGTGAGGTCCTAGGCCCAAGGATTGTAATGGATTTTCATAGAGTTCTAGCCAGACGCCTTTTCAACGATTGGCGCTGAAGAAGTTTTGAACACGCCCCACAGTTTGAGTGCCACAGCCTCTCGGCGTGGGATTTTTTTCAGTAGATTATATAGTTTTCCTAGTGGGGAGGAAACTTTCGACCCTCTTTTACAATTGCCATAGGCAAGTTTGACTAGCAGGGATGGTTACTATATAAAGCCATAGTGTCCAATACTTCCCAGGATAAGAAGTCATTAACTTCTGCTAACGATTAAGGTTGATAAACGATGCATTAGGTATATGTATTAGGCCCTATGAGGGAGAATATGGAAAGAAGGTCGTTTATAGCTGTTAAAATATAATCAGGATGAAAACATTTTTAATCTTGTTCGTTATTTATAGAGTTTTGGAAGTTTCAAAAATGTACTTGCTTATGTCGAGCGCTCAACAGTGCCATCTTAAGGGCAAGGCATGGGCTATATGGGCTATAGCCCAGGGTTCCGCGTGAATTGGGGGCCCCAAAATGGAGGAAATATTAAGTTGTGAACAAACTAACCAAAATCTCTGCGAACCCCCTTTGAAAAGAGGTTCATAGTCTACCCTAATTACCATGGCTACAACCACGCTTCTCAGATAGATCCGCACATGTGTACAGAAAGAAAAGTATACCGAACCCAAGCTGCAGCCATGTCATCGTTCTATTCTCTTACTCCGTTGACTTTAATTTAAGCTTATTTAACCATCAATATACCATCCCATCCATAGGGCTTCAAATAGAATCGTTTCAATATTTATGCAACAATCAACCGCTAAAAAAAGGCGAGTTTCGAACGTGTTGACAATTTCTAATAAAACAGTGTATCATTGAAAAAATCGCAGATCAAGGTACATTTGAAAAATTAAAACTAAACATACTTAATATTAATTGTTCTGAATAAAAAGTAGAAAAAGACCTAATATAAAGATAATATGTTCATTTATAACCGTTTTCAATCCTAAGAAATGTATAGTTTTTGTAATATACGTTCCACAATTTGGCTTTTTTTGTAAAAATTCCCATGTTATTTCAATGGGAATTTTCGGGTTTTTTCCAAAAAGGCTGATTAATTTTTAACTTTACTTTTATAAAATATACTATTAAATGGACCTCTTTAAAATTTTAACAACATATTGAGGGCCCGGGTTGTAGTTCTGTGGAATCTTTTCAAAACAGTTAATACGACACAAAAAAAGTTACATCCAATCAAAAGCCTCCTTATACATTAAATCGAGATGACGATATCGGTTTTGCTTCAAAGCTTCACAAAACAGTGCCGTTCATACTCTAAGCTGTGATTTGAAACCCATTTATACTTCCAATTTCTGTAAGGCGAAGCAAGTGGCATACGCTTCACTTCAAGTCAATTTTAGAGAAGTGTGTCAAAATTGTTCAATTGTTTTTCTTTAAAACGATGTAACGCACAACGATGTGAATAATTAACGAAGAGAGTATATAACATAATCTTGTTTTTCGTCTCAAAGTTAATAGAGAAAGAGTAATAGACCCTTTCGAGATAACTAAGAGGGAAATACAAGGAGCTAAAATTTTGCTTTCCGTATCACTTTCAGGCGCCGGCGCTATAGCCCTTATGAATCATGCGAATGCACAGAGACGGCAGTGTATCAACCATTTTGCTTAATTACTCGGCCCCATGTTACTCGATCCCCAAGTTTATAGTATGGATGGATGGATGGCAAATAGGACTATAACATACTCAAAGGGCATCTCCCTATCACTAGTAGAACCAGAGAGCTCACTATCCACGAAGAGCCCATTTTCTACGGAGAGCTACATTTCAGAGATAGTGATAACCAAATAATATCAAAAGTACATAGAATACATTGGATTTTGTAGAAAAATACTTTCACTGAATGAAACACTTGTGAAGAATGAAAGTAATTTTTTAAGTAATTGATGTTTTATAATGACTTTAAAACTGAAAATTTTAATTTCCGGACTTCAGCCAAATAATTTAGACAACTCATCTTTTACTTTTTAAGACTTTGTTATGAAAGCCACTTTTATTGATAAATATATGCTCCTTCGAGTATTTGAAATATTTGAACTGGATTTTTTTAAATAGGAGTAACATTTTTGTAGGGTTAGGCTAGGTTAAGGTTTAGGCTTAAAGTTAGGCATAGGGTTAGGGTTTTGTGGGTTTCGGTTAGGTTAAGACTAAGGTTTAAGTTAGGATTAGGTTAGGATTAAGGTTTAGGTTAGGATTAGGTTAAGTTAGGTTGGGACTAGGTTAGGGTTAGGTTATGTTACGGTAGGTTAGAACAGAGGCTTGCTATTAAACTTGTGATTTGACCATGTAATATCAGTATTTATATAGGAAAGTGTAGTGAGAAACGTAAGCATTAAAACATGGGTGTTTTTGTTAAAAAAATAAAAGACGCATTTTTGAATTCCGTTTGGTAAAACTGCATTAAAAATAATTTCACGTTAAATGGCATTGAAACTTTTATGATCATGAAATGGAACATTTTGGCTACATTCGGTCCAATGGGATTCGGAGAATTAACGAACGAAAAATAAAATTATCTAGCCTACTTACCAACTGTCTTATAAATTGATGAAAAAAACTTTGGTTTCGCAAGGCGATTTTCAGCTTTCCCGACTTTAGAATTTCAGCCAAGTCATGAAGTGTGTCGATGCTTTGTGGTGAAACGCTCGAATACGCTTTCAGCATGTTTCCATAGAAAATTATTAGAATAATTGAAGCTATAATCCAACCCGTGATGATTACTTTTGCCGGCAAACTTCGCCATTTAATTGTGTTATCTGTAATCCAATGAAAACCAAACATTCCAATTAAAGTCTTGAAAATATTTCTTTTGAATTTGTAACAGTTATATATCATTGGAACTTAACAATGACACATGATTCTAAGGTAAGATTGTCTATATGTCAGAGATAACCTGGAAAGTCAGGCAAAATGAAATTTACCCATAATGCTAGTAAATTTTAAATTTGGCGAAAAGGTTTGCAAATTGGTAATTTTTTAGTAGTTTTAAAATCAGTTTTGCTTAAGGCTTGAGTAATAGTTTTTCATTTTCCATAATCTATTTTTCAAAGGTTTATTAGATGTCACCGTTACAAGTAGCAGCTAGGTATACCATGGGTTTTTTTTTCGTGGAGTATTCAAAGTTATCTGTTAGTTTAATAACCAGTACTTAATGTTAGAAAATTTCAGGTAGTTATTCGGATGATATTATCCTAAAACTGATCCAAATATTAGAAAATATTAGAAAGTACTTAAATACCAACCCCCACGCTCCGAGACGAAACTAAGACCTAATTTACATGAACGTTTTGTTCATGTAAATTAGATATTAGTTTCGATGCGGGGTAAGCATTTTGAGAGCTTTTAATTATTAACATCCACGTCTAGAAGACGACTGTGAGTTCTACTATTAATAGAGACTAATATGTTGCTACTTTCATTTACAGTTGACCCGTTACAGGTCCAGTGGTCTTTAGTCACTGTATGAAAGTAGCCTTAGAAGTAGATAGCGGTTTTATCGCAAACAGCTTTCCTTATTAGTCGAATATATTTAGCAAAATAATGCAGTATTTCTTTCAAATATGATTTATCTATGGAGGTTAAAATACATTCCAGTCTTCTTGAGAATTCGCAACGTCATACTAAATCATGGATTCTGTAACCTAGAGCAATGATTTTTCCTTGCCTCTATTTTACTTCTGCTATTTAGTGTTGCGCAACCCGTAAATATTTCACGATTACAACGCTTATATAAAGTTTGTTTAAATGATATACAGGGGGTTTCTGGCAAGTCTGGCTCAATAAACAGGCATGTTCCTTGGGTCCAAAGGAGTCAGAAATGTTCTATGACGTTTTCGGGTAAAATGCACCATTGCGGAGTTACGGGCTCTCAAAAGTAAGCCGAAAAACAAGAAAATTTTGCAGTATTATGGCACTTGTATTGTGGCTTTGATCAAATTGTTTTTCATTATTAACCATAAGGAAATGATCGAAATAAGTTCTAACCGAGTTTAAGACCGAAGACGTATTTAAAGGCCCGCTAAAGTTAATTCCTGTGTTTTTATTAACGATTTTAACTGTTTCTTCAGATGTACTGGTATTTTATTTCATTTCGATAAGAAACATTCGAGAGACCGTAATTACTTTTTCTTTAATTCGAATGACCCCAACTACATTTACAAAACTTCGAATGACCTCGAGAGACCGTAATTACTTTTACTTTAATTCGAATGACCTCGAGAGACCGTAATTACTTTTACTTCAATTCGAATGACCACAACTACATTTACAAAACTTCGAATGACCTCAATTCCTTAACTTACAAAAATTGTTCAATATGGGCAGCATCAACGTATAAGCATACTTGCGCGTCGTTTGAAAGATTCACAAACACGTTCGATGATTCCCGACATATCACGGATGCATCACATCCATCAAAAATCCATTGTCGTAAGTCTTGGACATCCCGAACTTTACTTTTACTAAGCCCTTGAGATGCCCCAAAGAAATAAAATCGCATGGGTTCATATCGGGAGATCTTGCTCACCACGCAATAAGTTCCGCCTTGAACGTTTTCATCGTGACATCAAGATAGGCTCTAACTTGAATGCGAAAATAGGGTGGTGCGCTTGGCAGTTGTAACGGTGCGTCTACTAGAAGCTCCGGTAAATTGTCTTTCAGAAAGGTCAAGTACGCCACCCCATTTAGCCTCGGTTGAAAATATGAAGGCCCAATTAAATTATCTCCTACAATTTCGCACCAAATGTTCAATCTAAACTGAACTTGATGTTTCATTAAAATAGTAGCGTGCTGGTTTTGTTGCTTCCACTCATGATGGTTTTGGGAATTATATATGACGTCACGCGAGAAATTGGCGTCGTCGAAAACTAGAAGAGTACGTGGAAAGTATACTGCATGGCATAAATTGATTAGTTTTGGATAATCAGCTTCTGTTAACGCTTGAACGTTTGTAAATGGTATGGGTGGAACTGATGAGTACTTGACTCCCAATTCGCGCCCGACGTTCCTAGTACAGGTTTTTGGATCACCTTCGTATACTGTCAATACGGTGTCCTCTGCATATTCGGAAAAAATCTCCGGCCGAGGTTCAGGTCCCGATGGTTAAAATTTCTCGGTTTTTCTCAAGCGTCTGTCGTGTGCCATAAACGTGTGGTGATTTGGAACTTGTCTATGAGGAAAGTGCTCATGCTACAAGCACCGAGCTTCCACCACATTTCCCTTACATAATATGCATTATCAGAGTACTCTGCACTTATGAAATAGGCCATAATTAGCTCATTATTAGCTACCAAATGTGCACGTTCGCCATAAAGCAAGTTAATTTAAGCATTCTGTCAAACAAGCTGCACTTACTGACGTTAAAAACTATCCTTTGAACTTTATGGCCAGCACTGCATCTTACGTATGGACTGGCTCGGAGAAAAGCATTGGATTGTCGGCGCTTTTAGCAGGAACATTTCCCTGAATGACCAGTTCAAAAACGGCAAAAGTAACTTCAAACGTTTTGCACCTGAATCTCTCCCGGAGATTTTTCTCGAGGATGTCGTCATTTCGAAGACATTTTATTGTCTTTTTTCGAGGATGATCTCACAATCAGCTTCAGGAACGTTGGACGTCAACCATGTTCTCGTCTGGAAAAGCCTTCCAGGATGTAAGTTCACCCCATACCATTTGCAACGACGCTGATTATCCGAAACTTGCGATGGGTGAGATAGAATCCTCAACAGGCCAGGAATCTTCGAACGTGTTTGCGAATCCTTCAAACGACGCGCTCAAGTTTGCGTTAACTTTGATTGTGCCCATTAAGTACAAATTATGTACCAGTAAGTGGGGCTTGTCAAATTTGTGTAAAATACATTGGGGTCTTTTGAATTTATGTAAACATAATTTGGGGTAGGGGTTTTTTAAGGATTGTAATTGTAATAATGGTCCACCAAAGGTTTATAAATGTAGCGTAATTATGTTCTTCCGAATTTTTGTAATCAACAAAAAGAATACAATAGTGTTTAGTTAAAAGAACATCTGAAGAAACATTTAACCGGCGGATTAAGGTTGGAGACCTTTAAACACGTTTAGGTCTTCTACTAGGTTTGAACTTATTTCGATCATTTCCTTATGGTCAATGATCCAGAACAATTGGGTCAAAGCACAATATTAAAGAAATAATTCAGCAAAATCTCCTTGTTTTCGGTTTACTTTTGAGAGCTCAGAACTTCGTAACGGAGTGCTTTACCTCAAAATCTTTCTGACTAATTTTGACCCATCGAACATGCCTGTTAATTGTGCCAGACTTGCCAGAAACATCCTGCAAAATCTTTCTGACTAATTTTGACCCATGGAACATGCCTGTTAATTGTGCCAGACTTGCCAGAAACATCCTGTATAAAAATGAATATCAACAAAATATTGCATTTAAAAGAAATTATATATTTTTAACTAAATAAAAATGTTACAATAATAAAAAAAAAGAAACTAATAACTATTTCGGATATCTTAGTTTGAAACTGTGTATAATATTATCTCTATAAGACGTGTTTACCGTATTCCATCTGGATTGGCTACTATGACGCATAGTATTATTATTCAAAAACGGATTTATGTAAGTAGAACGTCGGACGGCAAATTCTCTACCCTTCCTCGACCTTGGTTTTGATACAAGCGTATTTCAAAAACTCACGCTTTCATTTATCGGCCTTATCCCATTATATTTCGGACTTCAAAGATGAATAAGTTAGAAAGAATAGACAAAAACACAAGGTGGCTAAGTAGAGGTATGAATTATTTTCTGATCACGAGAAGTCGCGTTATTCAAGTTTATGGGTGGTGCCTAAATACAAGAAATGTTTCTCAATGATAGATGTGAAGTTGGCACCAAGGGCTGAAGCTATGCTTCGAGCTGTTCCAACGTTCTTCGTAAAATTAATCCGGTTTTGCTGAAATATACTAATGCGTTGTATAATACTGTAGCAGTTGCCGAATTGGTAATGTCAGATGAAACACAATATCAACCATGATATAAATATCATTGTGGAAGAACAAAATAAAATCAAAAATTTCTACGACAGAAAATCGTTCCGTTCGAAAAATATACCTAAAGCATCTAAGTTCCAAAGAACCTGAAATGGCACTAAACGTTTAGCGATAAAAAGCAACGACATTTTTATTACAAATTTGGCACGATGAGCTTTAAATATTTTACTTTAAATCAGAAATCCCATTTAAAAAATTAACCTAGAAATGTTTTTTTTAAATCATGACTGACAAATTGGGCTCAATATTACCATTTTCAATTCTTTAAAATTATCGACGCTGCTATCCCTTTAAGTAGGAAATTTAATTAAATTTTAAACCATGAATTTCTAATGTAAATATAAATTAATTGTGTAAACTAGAAGCTAGAGAAACTGATACTAAATATTTATAGAAATTTGGTTTTTAAAAGTAATGCATTTTGAAATACGTGACAACATATTGAAATTTCTTCGGATTAAATTAAATATTTGAGGTTTTAGTAGAGCTCGGCATTATCGATCGATTATCCACGTCATTTTATCTTTATCCATACTCGAAAATTATCCTCAGAACTTGCATGTTAAATCGTATTATATCCACAACTTTGTTTATAAATAATCGGTTATCCACCAATTTGTGGATAATGGATAGAAAATGCCGAGCTCTAGGTTTTAGTAGCTATGTCTCCTCAAATTTTGAAGTCAGTATTTTAATCCAATATTTGAACGTTGTTTATTATCCAAAACAATCGATTGCAGGGATTAAGATCTTTGGAAGGATTCAGAACGCATAATATATATATATAGTTATTCTTAAATTAGCATAGACAGAAGGGTTTCATGAAAGCCTGATTTAGGTATCGGAACAATTATAAAATGAAAGTATGTACATACTGTAGAATTATACGCTATAGTTTCAAATTAGTAGTTTTGCAATATCATACTTTGATTTAGCACAATTCCAATGACGTAAGGAAACGCCCACCATCTGTCTGTGAAATCGTTTGGAGTTATCAAGCGTAGAAATAAAATGACTACAAATATTGATCCAAAAAGAGAGTAATAGACCTGGACATAAGAAAGAAGGATACATTACACTCAAAATTTTCAATGCACAATAAAAACCAGAAGTGCAAGTTTTGCATTTTGGCTTAGAAAATTCAATACACCTGACTCAATTACTCACTGTTTCACAAAATTTTAAGCTTTAGCTTTAAATTTTGAATCAAACTAATATTCTTAAAAGAAGGGGAAAGCTGGGCTCGATTGTGAATGATTTAATCTCACTGTCTTTCACCATATGTAACAGATTTTCGCGAAATTTGGCACTGGTGACATTTTTGCGTAAAATTATAATTTCTTTTAGTCACTTTAATTGCTAGGCTTATTTAATAAAAATTGAAGATTTTAATAGCAAATAAAGTCTCTCAAAGACTGAATTTTACAAAGAGGTGGATTTTCGAGCAATGCCATCACATGACAGTTAACATTTTTGAAAATTTAGGGTTCAAAGCTAACACTAAAACATATTCTTCTTACATGGTAGCAGAAGTCCATTAAATTAGCCAAGGGTTATTTAATGGACTTCTGATGTTAGTTTTATACAAAAGAAAAGTTTCAGCAGTGTGAATTTTGAGAAAACTAAGAATCTAAACAATATCTAGATAAAATCAGGATGTCTTAGCTAACCAATACAGCGAAAAAGTCAAGCGAAGAAAGTGAGCCTATGAAAAGGGCAAACTACTAAAGCGTCTAAACATGGTCTAAACCATACGAATAGACTAAAATCTTATACGTAGTAAAAATAGACAAACGTTATCTGAAAACGGTGTCATGGATAAGAAATAGGTTTGTCGGCTGGGTTTTTGCGGACCAACGTAAAAATGAGCGTATTCCTCGAAGTAAGGCGTGCTGAAATCCATGATCGTTCGACTTCTATGCGAGTCTCTAAAAAATGCCAAACCAATGTTTGATTCCTAATGTTAAAAAAATCACAAAACAATTAGGGAAATGAAGGTACAGAGTAGGCAAAATTCCCATTTACATTATTTAATAGCTGTTTAAACAGCCCAGTCCATTCTTCATCTTCTGTTAATCCTCCCTTTCTACTTAGAATTATCTTGCACCTGAAACAAGATAAAGAGAAAAGAATGAAGAGAATACTAACACATCAGTTACGCCTTAAAATCCTATTGAGAATTGAATAAATTAAAATTAAATGTAACGTACGTAAAATTTAATGATTCGCTCAGAGCTTGTAGTAGTCGAGCTTCGTATCCTTCCAGTTTTGAACATTCACCATCTTGAGGTTTTGAATCTTTGACGCATTGCAATAAAAGCGACTTAAAAAACGAATTTTAATTTTAAGTAGAACGATTTTATTATCCATTTAAAGTAGAAATGCAACTGAGCTGATTTATAATTTAAAAATATCATGTCACATTTTTACTTTGAATTTAGTTTTATAGCTTTTAATACCTCAACAACAGATACTTTAAATAACTTATTCACACATGGATTGAAAACATTTAACATAGTTTTAGGAATTAGCGAAAATTTTATGAGGATTAAGTAAATAGCTATAGTCTAACTTGAAACACCCATGTCTATAGCTTTCAAAGTTATTGTAGAACTCGGCTTTGAAAGAAGTTATTTTTTTTTCATTTGCGTGTTTGTCCTTTCAATAAAGCGAACATCTGGTAGAAGAGTCGTGGGAACAATCGAAAATAATCTAGATTCATCTAAGCGCGGTCCGGAGAAAACTAGATCCATTTGGAAAAATAGGCAGAAATATACTCTTCTCTCTCACCCTCAGTTATACTAGAGCACAATGAAACATAAGAAACGACACTTTTAGGGTTAGCTTCTCATAGAAAATGCATTATATTTTAATGTTTTTTACGGGAATTGTCATAAGCGATACTGAAAAAGTACAGCGAAGTTAGTTTTTGGAATACTTGGAATATTTTTTTCCTCTTTTATTTTGGCCGTGTTAGGACTGAAAAAACAGCCTTACAGCTACAGAAATATTAAAAATTGGCCCAGAGTACACAAGAAATTATCACATAGCTTATCACAAGAGGAACAAATTAAAAATTAAAGTAAAATCTTAAGAAAGCCTGGCAGCACCAAGAATGAGGGGGTAAGACATATATTAAGAAATTAAAAGGTGTAGTTTAAGCCTAATTTTAAACTGGACCAAGGATGTTAGGGAGACCGCGTCACTAGGAATTGAGTTTCAGATTGGGATAGTCCTCCTTCAAAACTATCTCTTCAAGGATCCCTTGCCTGAAGGTTCGCAAAACATGGATAACGCGGTAGATCATGAGAGGCATAACAAAGACAAAAGCGTCGATAAATAAATATTCGAACTAACAGTGGACCGAGGACGCTGCCCTTAGGAACCCCACTGGTAACATGGAGGAACACGCTTAGGGCCTCGCCAACTCGCACGGCCTGGGTGCGGTCAAGCAGGTAAGACTTAATGAATCGAAAGCCTTATTGTTAACACCCAAGGCTCGAATTAAGCTTGGCCAACGAGTCAAACGCTATGGCAATATCGAGGTACATGACGTCTACGCGATGCCCCTCATCATAAGCTGACAATTAAGTAAAAACAGCCTAAAGAAGATTTGACTGCTTAGTGGTTTTTCAGAATTTTATGTTGGAGCCCACTAAGATGGGGACAGTGGCGCCGCCAGGGGGTAGACTGGGTAGGCTACAGCGTACCCGTAAATTTCAGAGGGCCCCGAAATTTGGTTCCCATTATATTAAAATACCAATATTACAATATTTTGATCTAGGCCTACAAGGCAGTTTACTTTAGACAAAGTTTCACAAGGATGATGAACCTTTTGGCATCTGATTTTTACAATATTCTACAAAATGGGAAATAGGTTAACACTTTCGTCTTAAAAGTTTTTAACTAGGCAGAAAAGTTATCTCGCTTTTTGATTTTTAGCCACATCGTATGATGTACACCTACGATGAGGCTCTTAGTTTGACCTGCCCTGCTGTCTCGTAATAGTAGTAGTGCAAAATTTTTGGTTCGTCATTGAAGGGACAGTGAATGAAATAGGATTGTGGTGAGGTGATATTTTTCGTTCTTTTTCACATGGATGCGAATTGTAATAGTAAGTTTAAGCATTAATTTTACAAGTGAGATTAATGATTGTGAATTGGGTTTTACGTTTTCTCGATATATCTAAAGCGAAAGAAATGATTATTGGATTGCCTTAATATAATGGAAGGTGTTAAACTCTCCCTTTAAAATTTCTCTCACCCGTCGACAATAAGGATTTCACGCATTCAATCGCGCTCCTCTAATTAAACATTCAAGGAAATTTAGGTTAACTTTAAATGCAAAAACAAGTATTTACTGATGTTATATTTTTTGAATGGTCTTAAGGCGGTGCCTATCACGATCCCAGAATTTACGTGTATTTCTCCAGAAAATAGGAAGTATATAGTATCTTTATATTTTTAATATAGTGTATTACAATTTTAACATAAGTAAATTTATGAACGTAAGGATTACGGCCCAGGTAATTATTTTTAGTTCAGGAAAACGATGGGCTAATCACTTGGATTTTCTGTACTGCAATTAAGGTTTAGGTATGCGTTATTGTGGAGCTACTCTCTCAAGTTTTCTGTTTGTGTCGCACTATTACAATTATAAAAGAAGGTAAATTACTGACGCACAGATTACGGGCAATCATTTTAGCACAGTTAAAAATAGCACATCGAGGGACCAATCAGTCTGATTTTCTGTACTTCAATTAAGGATTTACTTATGCGTTACGATTAATCATTTTTGCACTGTTAAAAGGTGCGCAAGTTTCCCATTTGTGTCCCACTATTATAATTATAACAGAAGAGAATGAATTGAAGTTAGGATTACTAGTAATCATTATATCACACTTAAAGGTAGCGCGTCGAGGGGCTATTCACTGAAATTTTCTATTCGTTACGATGTGGCTAAAATTATGAGCCCAGCCCTTGGGTCATCTTGTTTGTTTCGTGCTCTTTACCTCACCTTTTTCTCTCCCGTTTCTTCTTCGAGGTCAGACTCCTTTTGGTAAACCGATTTCCCTTTTCCTCACCAGATCGACAGTGCACAGTTACCTCATAGGGGACTTAACTGAAAATCCCCCTCTCTCTCCGACCACTGCCTTCTCTAATACTAGGCCTGGAAATGTACAACAGAAGTATTTTTTATTTGACATTTTGAATTTGCGCTTAGGAACCGTTGGATGGCTCTTTTCTGGGGAGAATTTTCGCGATGATGCAAGTAAATTCGTACTGCGCAGTCTCACATGACGTCACGTCTTTCGCTTATGGCGGATCAGGGTGGGAAATAAGGTTTTTTTTAAACTGGACTAAATAACCTGGTCTATTTCACAATGACCATTGACCAGGGCACGCCGTCTGCTAAACTAGAGAAGTGGATAATTAAACTATTAGAGTTAATGTTTGGACTCTAGTTACCCTTGAATTATCTTAGTGGTCCCGAGGACCATTGACCCCCTCTGATTTAATGTTTAAACTGGACCAGGCAATTTTTAAACTGGTAATTTGCCCTGTGCCACCGCCTTATTTCCCACGCTGTGGCGGACTATGGGTGCAATTCGTCGCTAAAATGATACTTAGGCATGTATTTTTCGTCAAATTCAGTTAAATCTGAAGCCCAACTTCAATGAATAGATCAATATGTTTGGATCGTGTCTCTCAACCTAGAACCAACGCAAAAACTTTTGAGTTTAATACATTTGCTAGATCGATAGACACATAGGTATTCCAGCAATTATTTGACGAACATTTTAATTGATGTTGCAGATTTTGTGAAGGAAGCAATGCACTTCATTGATGATACTTGTATATTTCATTCAATCATATTTTGCGAAGGCTTTAAAATATGACAGTGATACCATAAGTAACATAATAAACATAAGTATGACTCTTCCTATTGTAATAATGCAAATTTCAAACTGAAACCTATAATCAACACTGACACTCTCACTTACATCGGGCCAGGACTTGCAACCCCGTCGAGTACTTCATGCTGGTCTTTGGCGAATGACATAGTTCTACAATTTCAGCCAATCACAATAAACCATCTCCTTGAACGTGTCGGAAATAGCTCTTCTGCTATTTATTGAACGAGCTCGCGCGGTTGCGGTGTTTGTATGTTTGACTTTGAGATTGCCATAAGTCGCATATTACAGCACCAAAAATGATAAGCCTTTTGAAGTCTAAATATTCGGTAACTAAATATAGCCAGTGCAATTTTCAATTTCGTAATGTGATCGCGCTAAAGTCGGTAAAAGGTAGTACAAATCAACTAAATAACCAAGGCTTAGGACCGTTGAGTCAAATCTCAATATAGTCTCTTTAAATCGGATTTCCGATATGGGGCGGAAGTCGCTTTTTTTCACCGCTAGGGGTCTCTGTGCTGGGCGCGAACTTATGATGACGTAAAAGGTCCGAAAATAGGTTTATAGTTAGTTTTGGCTAATTGTCATACTTATGGTTATTATGTTACTTATGGTGATACATATTTGGCATTAATGAAACTACTGTTAACAAAGTTTATAAGGCCATTGTTAGACAACTACGGAAAAGAATTAACAGATCGCAAAGAATCGTACAAAACGTTCAAGCACAAACTTCTCTCATGAAAAACTCTAAAGATGTAAATACATTTTAACCACACTGTGATACATGCCTTTTTATATTGTCGTTTGAATTTTAATGTGTCTTTTTATTTAAGTCAGCTGCTATATTATCCTCAATACCATTACTTTAACCGGTGTCTTGCAAGTTTTCAAAAATTTCCCCTAGTTTTGAATTTGCCGCCAATTTAAAACCCCAGAAAAGCGACATCTAGCGCCATTTGTGAATTCCTAACTGCCACCCCCCTTTTTTCGTATTGCATGGCCTAGTATTTGAGATGGCAGTTCTGTGTTTTTATTATTTTCGCAAAGTATAGTTTATATAATAATATGTCTACTGTTGATAATACTGAACTTTAATATATTAAACTTCTCTATATGAATAATATGATAAAAATAATTCTTAATTTAATATTATCGACGCTGTGCAACTAAATTTTCCTCTTGCAATTTTATAAGCCTCCCCCCCCCAATCTTCCTTAGCCTATCTGTAAAAAAATCCTGGCGGCGCCTCATAGTATGGGGAAAGATAAATTATAGTATATACATTTTTTAAAACTTGCAACCTTCAGAATGCAGTTGATTAGGCGCTGCTCCTGCGCACGGGGCATCTACAGCGCCCCCTCATGCCATTCATCATTAATCCCAATGGTACCTGTCAACGTTAAGCTAATGGGCCTATAGTTAAGGGCATCTTCGAATTCCCTTACCCTTGTAAATGAGAGTGACTTGGACTATTCGCCATTCTAAAGGGAGAGTTCCCTCAGTGAGGTCGAAAAGAGGACTAGAAGAGGCTGTGCAAATGAAGAGATACAATTTTTTAGAAGGCGATTTGGTATCCCATCCGGATCTTTGAATCAAGATAACTTAAGGTAAGGCCCTTAACGTCAGGGAGAAAGTCGGTATCGTTCCTTTCAACCGAATTCCCAATGGACCGAAATCCCATTCGACCGAATATCCCGCAATGATTTTAGATTTCCAGCCCAATGGCTATATTCCCGATGGACCGAAATCCCAATTGTCCGAATATGCCCCTAAAAAATACATGAATATAACTTGAAACACTGTAGCCGTCAGCGATTCGGTGGTGTAGTGGATACGAAGTTGGACTGCGAAGCGATAGGTTGTTGGTTCGAATTTCCGAAAGGTATGTTAATAATTTTAAAAGTAAATGTTTCGTGATACTAATTAAAACGCTCACTTTCATTCCTTTCAAGGCAAGAGATATATAGAATTAATAAACAAATTGTGCTTAAAATGAAGTGCAGTCTTAATGGTAGTTCCATCAATGTCTTTAAATTTTAAATTAAAATTCTAATATTTTGGTTTCGGGTGGGTTAGGTTAGGTTAGGTTAGGTTAGGTTAGGTTAGGTTAGGTTAGGTTAGGTTAGGTTAGCTTAGCTTAGCTTAGCTTAGGTTAGGTTAGGTTAGGTTAGGTTAGGTTAGTCTAGGTTAGGTTAGGTTAGCTTAGGTTAGGTTAGGTTAGGTTAGCTTAGGTTAGCTTAGGTTAGCTTAGGTTAGGTTAGTTTAGGTTAGCTTAGGTTAGCTTAGGTTAGGTTAGGTTAGGTTTTGTTTGGTTCCAATAAAACGTTGACACCTTTTCCAAAATATGCTCCTTTTAATTAGCTACCACCTTTTCCAAAATATTCTCCCATTAAATAGCTACCACCTTTTCCAAAACATTCTCTTATTAATTAGCTGCCACCTTTTCTAAAAGATTTTCCTATTAATTAGCTGCCACATTTTTCAAAATATTCTCCTATTAATTAGCTACCACCTTTTCCAAAACATTCTCCTATTAATTAGCTGCAACCTTTTCCAAAACATTCTCCTACTAATTAGCTGCCACATTTTCCAAAATATTCTCCTTTTAATTAGCTACCACCTTTTCTAAAATATTCTCCTATTAATTAGCTGCCACCTTTTCCAAAAGATTTTCCAATTAATTAGCTGCCACCTTTTCCAAAATATTCTCCTATTAATTAGCTGCCACCTTTTCCAAAATATTCTCCAATTAATTATCTGACATCTTTTCCAAAATATTTCTATTATTGCTAATAAATTGTTTTAATACTCATATAAATGATCTTTTTACCTCTAAACAAGGTTGGGTTGGGTTAGGTTAGGTTAGCTTAGGTTAGGTTAGGTTTTGTTTGGTTAGGTTAGGTTAGGTTAGGCTAGGTTAGGTTAGGCTAGGGTAGGTGAGGTGAGGAGTGCAGTAATACATTTTCAACTCACATTTATTTTAACAATAATAAGTTGTAAAATTAAAAATATATTTAATGCAAAACCACACAGTATGTCTTCTTCCAGTTCAATAGAATTTCGGTCCAATGGGACTATAATAAAATCGCACCTTTGGCTACGTTCGGTCGAATGGGACCCCAAAAAAAACCCTTCTGTCGAATGGGAATTCGGTTCAATGGGACCAAAGCAGAAAGTCAGTCCTGTTAAAAGTTTTTGCTAAGAGTTTCATATTAACAGTTCGCCATTTCTTCATCGGAGTCAGTAGTATCTCCATTTGGAGTTGGATATTTAGGCACGGAAGGGAACGAATTTCATTACGCATGAAAGAGAGCGCATGGGTTATTTTTGACCACAGATAATTTTGGTTCATGAGTTTTAGCACTAGCCGATTGTAAAAGTGATTTTACAAGTCTGACTCGATTCTTGTAAAAGGTTGGAGACGATCACGGGCAAGACTGTTTCCAGAATAGAGTGCAATTGTTTTCCACAAACTTTAATTTCTGTCGACAGCGCTTTTAGCCGATCAGGATATCCAAGGGCGGGAGGTGCGGAATATCAAGTAGTTAGAGCGAGGTATTGTTCGCGAGACGCAATTAAATAGGGTGGCTTTGAAGAATCTTCAGTCGGTAGTTGGGACAGCGGATTCCAGTCCATGGTAGTTAGGAGGAGGTCAAATTGGGTATAGTCGCCGAGACTGTAGAAGAAGTCAAGAGTAAATTTCTTTCGAGAGTAGTCGGTTAAGGTAAGTTTAGGTTACAATAGTTTTTGGGTGTTAACATAAGGAAATTATACTCTATAGAGTATAATTTCCTTATGGTGTTAATTTATTACTTTGTATGAAATTCACTGTAAAAATGTGAGGTTCATCTCTGAATGCTTACACGTACATACATAGCCCCGACACTGTGGTGGTAGGCTTTAACATTCAAATATTAACAATTTCTTTGCGATCAAATTTGAACAGAACACTATTGTTCAAAATTAAACGATCACACATTCATATTTGAACGGTTCGTAAGAGGTTGGTATTTTGTGTAAATTTAAGCACGAAACCGTTCAAATTAAATTGGAAAATTAAATGTTCAATATTGTATATTTGTGTATTAATTATTGAGTAACATCGGAGAGTTTGATCAAGCGTTCATTTTCAATTGCTTACATTCAAAATTGAGCAATTCACCATTTAATTATACCAGGTGGTGGTGGACAAGCGTTTAAAGGGATACTATCAGCTGAAAATTTTAGAGCCGTGTTTCATTTTTTTCCTGATTCGTTTCAATTAAATATGAAGACGTAGAATTTTACATTGTGAAATTTGATTTCAAATTCCATTACTGAATGCCTTATAGTAGCCACTGATAAGGAAGAAATGTAATATGTTTAAGCTTGTACATCTGCTGAGGACGGGTGAACTTGAAACTCATAAATATTAATCGTTGTGTTAAATAATTATTCAATTATATGAAGAGCGACTGCATTTAAGCTTCAAATGAATATTTTAAGGGCTCATTATGAAGATTGAAGTTTCCTCTATCCGTAAAACACGGCCTCTAGACTCTATCAAAAAATGCAGAGAAGATGCAAGCCTAATTAGAAAACCTCATATTTCGCATAATTTATTTTTTCGAATATTAAGGGAAAGTTTTCCCTTGGGTCTCGGGAAATAAGCTTTCACGGCCAATAGGAAAATTATAGGCTTACGAAAACGATTCCATTGAAAACTTCGATGTTTCTCCTCAAATTGAACACTTTAAACGCCAGGTTAGGCCTGACAATTATTGAGAAAAGTCGAATAGAAAATGTCTTCATTTGCGCAAAATAGAACACCCCAAAATATGGAAATTTACTCTATCTTTATACAACCTTATCTAATGTTTTGGTCACTAAAAGACAACAAAAAAGACCTTGCGTTGATGTTTAATGATTTTGGTCCCGTAAGCGTGGATTAAAATGTGTAAAAGATACGGGTATTATTAGCCCAGTATCCAGATTTAGTCATAAACATGATGCCAATTTTAGCTGATTTATCGTGTTTGGCCGAGTGATATTGTGTTTAACTATACTTCGAAACACGGCGTCATAACTCACTTGATTTAAAATGAAGATTCGACAGCTTTTTCGTCACAAAAACATAGCAGCGTAGGTTACTTTGATTTAACTTCGTAATTATTTCATTTTACATACCGTACATAAGCGTTAGGGTACATTTCATTTACAAAGTTTTACCGTAATGAACTGACAGCGTGCCAATTTTTCGTGCTTTAAGCAGATTATTTATGAATAATTTAAAAATATGAATAAATTAACGCGAAAAGGGGCGGGAATAGGGCGGGGAAAGACGCCCGGCCAGCAGTAATATAGGCTATAATAGGGAAAAAAGGGGGTAATTTAGAGAGAAAAGCGCTTAAAAAGGGGAAAATGGGGGTAGTAAATGTTCCACATAAAGTGCATACCTTTTTAGGCTCTTTTCGGAGCCTCCGAGATACCTAGGTCCGTGCCTATCGCGAAGCGAGAATTTTTTAAATAATTTAGTTCGCCGTGTTTTATCGCTTGGGGGCACTTTTAGTATGGTAAAATAATATAAGTTCAACCTCGTGACCCCGTCGACTGCTAAAATATTAGGGCAAGGCATAGACGTAGAGCGGTGAAGCCGAGGTCGTAGATAGTAAAAAAAAAAACGTTTTTGAACATTACACCTTTATTAAACAATCATGCCAAAGGTTAAAAAAATTAAAGGTTATGAAGTAGCAAAGAAATTCCTTTTATGGTATAATAAAACTGTGAATTAGCAACTTAAAGAAGTTTTGTTTTAATAAAAAAACAACTATGTTAAAATGTCATAATTTTGTTGTCCACAAAATCTAACCAAAAGATTCAATAAAAAATAAATAGCCCCTAAACAATTACATTAATTTAAGGGTGAAACCTTTCTCTTTCATAAAATTTTTATAATTGGCCCCTAAAATATCAGCGACAATTTATGGAAGACCCCTTTGCAACTGTAATAAGAGCGCCATCTAAGTAAAGATTTTGAATATAAATTTAAAATAAAGTTAAGTTTATTCGCCAAGAAATAAATATAATTTCTTTGTTTTGATTATCATTTTACAATAATAATAAATAAACTGTCTATACAGGGTGTTTCTGATAAGCATGTCATAAAATAAGGGGTGTGTTCTTTGGGTCAAACTGAGTGAAAAGTGTCAAAAAACATGGGGTCTACAACACTTAGTTTCGGAGGTACGGGCCCCAAAACATTGACCCCCAAAACGTGAAAAATGTCAAAAATGTGGGGTAAGACATATCAGCTTGCTCATCTTGTTTAGACAATTCCAATACCCTCCCATCTTAGAATTCTAATGAGCCATTTTCTAGCAGAAGAGTATTATTAAAGGTAGAAGTGTGCAAGGACTAGTCAATAAAAGTTGGTTCAAAGTGACAAACAAAGAAGAGTTTCCAGTTAATGTATCATTTATTCGTGCATGTACAAAGTTAGCAGCAGTTTTAGAGGTATTGTTCAAAATGCCCACCATTAGCATTAATGTAAACATGTGCCCGTCTACCCAAACAATAATAATAAATGGCGACGCATTATCTCGAGTTTTTAAGAGAGACTTTACCGCAACTACTTGAGGACATACCGTTAGCATTTGCGGAAACTATTTTTCTCTCTCTAAAAGCTGTGAGGAGGGGGGTGCGATGCTAGAGCGGTAGAAATATAACCCCTCAAACAAGGCGCAGCACGCGGAGGCAGAAATATTTTACTCTCTTCTATAGACAAATTGGATTACTACAAACAGAGAAACCAACACACATGGGGTATCCTCTCTCTTACCAAGAAGTAACGCCAGGCGGAGCCCGAGTTCACTACAAGCGGGAAGCTAACCAACTCGCACTGCCTCTGGGGAGCTCCTTGGCGAGAGGGAGGATACCCCAATGGCGTCCTCATTAGCCATAACCGAATTTGTCTATTTCTCCTTGATTTTCCAGAGATCAGAATTTGAATTTTAAAAATATGCTGTTATTATTGGCCATCACAGTTTGCTTCACAGATACAAGATTTATATGCACGATATTTTATTTTTTTTTTTAACAAGACAGCTAGTTAAAGAAACGTAACTTTTTATACTGAAATGAGAATTGTGGCGTACTGGTGCAATTGGATAAAATTTCATTTGGCCATGAGATAAAATTTAG
This sequence comes from Phalangium opilio, assembly GCA_019434445.1. Taxonomy (NCBI): domain Eukaryota; kingdom Metazoa; phylum Arthropoda; class Arachnida; order Opiliones; family Phalangiidae; genus Phalangium; species Phalangium opilio. The sequence goes on from JAEQBA010002176.1 coordinate 264,364, forward strand.
TACTTTGGATGACGTTTTTGAAAACTAAATATTTAGAAGAATTTAGGTTAAAACCAGTCGCTTATCATTAGAAACACTTAAAGGAACGATAGTCTCTTTCTTATCAGCACAACAAACTTTTCTTTCACCAGACAAAGTTTTCATATTAATGTAATATACACAAGTAAAAATTTTCTGAAACTTTCTAAAAAGAAGACAGATTTTAGCATGTCTCAACAAGAAAGTAAGTAATTTTTAATATTCATATTTAATACGATAAAACGTTCTACTCATGCTCATAGCTGGGTCAAATTTTTGATATCCAAAAAAACACCTTCAGTAGTCTGAAAATGCACCTTTAAATGGAGAAAAATAATTTTTTCCCACCCCTGGGTCAAATTTTTGAGGTTCGGGAAAACACGTTTAATGGTTTGAAAACTCACCCCTAAATGGTGAAAGGGCTCTTTTTCGCACCCCTAATTCAAATTGTTGTTGTCCGGAAAAGCACCATATATGGGGTCTATTAATACCCCAATCACTCAAGAAGGGTACGTATTTATTCCCTTCTCTTGTTTCAAAGACAAATACTAAGTTACTAATATGTACCTATTAAGGCGCAAAAAATTACCCAATGGTATAAAAAACGCCCCTTATCTAGGGGTGCACATTAATACCCTATATGAAGGGTGCGAATTCGGCTCCTGACCCATTCGACCGAAACCCATTCGACCAAAACCCATTCGACAGAATCCCATTCGACCGAAATGTAGCCGAATTTGGCGGTAAATTATTGCAGTAATTTGGTCTAAAAAGCCTCTATAGTTATCTTCTTATAAAAATGTTTTAGCCAATTAATGTTTTTATATTTTGTACGTAAATATTTGAAAAATTAAAGGTCATATAGCACTTATAACTTTTTGGGTACTAATTAAGGTTACCCCTCATTTGACCCAATTTAAAACACCCAATTACCATTTACCCAAACCTCATTCAACAATAGGTGTGTTAGTTTCGTATGTGCTAATGTAGTACAGTATTCATGTTTTCTAACTTGCTAAGGTAATATTCGAGATGGCCTAACGGTTGGGTATAATAATGCCTTACCACACCTAGATAAAAAGGTCTTTTCGTCTATCCAGCCTCCACAGGCAAACCACAAACACACAAACTTACACACTCACAGATCATAAACGTAATGCCAGTATTTCTTTCACAACGTAGATAAAAAGTAACAACTAGATATATATATACACACACACACACATTGAAGGGTCAGGAGATTTTTCGACGACAACTATAACTGCAACCCAGCCTTTACACATAGTGCTCTTTTCCTATGAAAATGAATCTCTAATTTTAGCTACCTTGCCCGTATTCCCCATCCCTCTTCGCTAGTCCAACAAAACGGTCTATAAAGAAAATATTTTAATTTGAAACACTTTCAATAAATCCGTTTCGATACAACTATCCGTCAAATGAACCCCCAATCTAACTGAGTGAATACTTTGACGATGCCAATCTTATTTCTTTTGTTCTTTCCCAATACTTCTAAAGCCGGAAGAGGATCTTTTTTTAACTAGGGTTCAGACAAACTTGTTTTACGTCCATCCGAAGTCTGAAAATTGCTGTTAACTCATACCATAGAGCTCATGTATTTCCTTTTGCAATTCTTTCACATTACGATTTCTAGGGTGGTTGTGGATCTTGCCTTAATCGGTTTCGATCCACGCTTGTTTTTCGTGTGGCCGGGCTACAAACACACACACCCACCCCCACAGACAAAACACCATCTCAATGCTAGCAACAACGGAGTAGACAGTTGTTGAATTCAGTTCTCGTTAAATATTTTGGAACTACTTCTTGCACTCGGTTTATTGGTTGACACGTGGTTGCCTTTGTGTAAAAACCACTCCATGCCTCCATGGAGGATATATAGTTAAGCAGACGATATTTTTCAGCTAATAATTATATGGCTTGCACAAAATCAATCAGCCAATGAAAAAAAAAACAGAAATGAATAGTAAAAATTTGGCTAGACATTCCCTTATGTATTGGTAAAGGCTGAAGTGTCTACTCCTCTACTGTATATCCTCTATAGTTCTACAGGACCTAATTGTATTCATTTATATGTGTTTAACTTTCGGCACACTCTGAAACACTAAGATCTCTTCACAGAAGAAAATATTAAGGTTTTGCAAGAGTTCTTTACATGGCAGCACAAGGAAAAGCAAGATGGGAGTATGAACGAAGGAGTATATACTGCAAGCTTATTAAGAAATATTAAATGTTATCGCTCAGGCCGCCTGTACTTTGCATCTCAGCAGTTCTTTAAATAAGCAATAATTGTATTCCACTAAAGCTTTTGTTGTTTATTTCATATGTTTTGAAAACCAACCGTTTCTACCCACATTGAGAGTTACAACCGACATTTGAATTTTCATTTATCCTAAATCGACTTCTCTACACTATTTTTATTAACATTTTGTGGCAACGTTCTCATTACTGGTCCTTTATTAACTTTGAATAGAGTTTGCATGATTTGCAATCTAATGGGGACACGTCATAATTAATCGCTTCATGCGTACTGTTTCAAATTCAGGTGCAATCTTCATTAGTAGTTCAATATATAATTTAACAGGCGTGGTTTCGAAGAAAGAGGATGTTCTTTAATACTTAAATAAATATAACCAGAAGTAAGATGATATAACTCATATACATTATTTTAATCGACAGTATTTTACCTTAATTCTATCGAAATTGTTTTATGTAACGTAATTACCGAAATTATTTTAAACATAGCTAATGTTGACGTTGTGCACCTTTTCCATGGACGATGCTTTTACCTCTCCGAGTGACATATGTCACGGAGAGGTTCTAATTTCGACGTGTCTGTGTGTGTGTCTGTTGTTACACCCCAGGGGACCGCGTTCGCAGTGGACAAATCGGAGCAAATGTGTTCTCAATTTCCGGCCCGCATTTACAGTTCCCGGAAATTTGGAAAAATTGTATTCCACTTACAATGGCTATTACCCCATTGAATGTCTAACATTTCACATTTACACCAGTCTGTACTTACTGGCTTCTAAACAACACCATCTTCTGGTCTTTCGTCCATCACACATGGACACCAGTCTGTACTTCTAAACAACACCATCATATGGTCTTTTGACCATTCCACATGGGCACCGTTCCGTACATACTAGCTTCTACTCCATCATCATTAAGGTAAAGACGTACGCGGCGATAGGCTAGGGTTACGAGAAACGTCTAGCCTCCCAATGGCAGCGTAAGGTTCACGCAATTGTGCTGTTCTTATTCATAGCTAAGATTTGAAACCTTTATATTCAATTGGTCCTTTTCGAACACAGGTTATATCTCTCCAAAATTTATACACTTCATTTCCTGTTTTTCTTTCCCATTTACTGATTTCCATGTGTCCAAGACATATCTTTATTGGATGTAAATGTCGTCTCTACTTTACTGTATATTTGCTATGCTTGGAATACTGCTTTATTAATTCGTAAATTTTTACTTCAAAAAAAAAGAGACAAATAATCCTATATCTAGGTTGATAGGTTTGTGTTATCTAACATGGTGACAGCGGTGGGATTCTGAATTTCCTTCGGAAACGAACTCATCGCGACTGCTAAGCCTTGGCCACACCACGTTGTGCCTTCGCAACTCTTGCCGACACAATGACTCATTTTAAAAGCCCTGAACCTTTCTCACCTGGATCAGACCCAGCTTTGGCGTGGTCTGAGTATAAAGAGGGATTCGAACTATATGCTACGGCTTCTAAACTCGGCACTGAAACAGTTTCCACACAACGGGCTACGTTTCTTCATATACTGGGCCCCGCTGGGCGGAGGATTTATAAAACTCTAACGATACCCCAGGTTGACGATGCTCGTACGTTGCCAATCATCTATGCGGCATTTGACACATATTATGAGCCTTACAAGAACCTCACATATATCAGGTATCAATTCTTCACGTCTAAACAAAAGGAGACCCAGACGTTCGATGAATTCTATACCGATTTGAAAATTAAAGCTCAGGACAGTGAACTTTCTCCCTTAACTGATATCTTATTGTGCATGGCTATTGTTTTTGGTATTCGAAAGGAATCATTGCGTAAAACCTTATTAGACAAACCGAAGTTAATATTGACTGACGCCATTTCACTCTGTCAAGCGGAGGAAACTTCTGGTATTCATGCCAGTGCCATGGCTCTCACTAACACAAATACGACACCTCAACAGGTTGACGCGGTAAATCAGATACATCACCGCTCGTCTACGAGCCGAAATCGGTTTCACCCTCCTGGTGGGGGTCCACCACGAGAGTCTGGGCGTCCGTCTCCGCACACGCCTTCCTCTCGCTCTATGCCACGTTCATCGTCTTCCCCGCGGCCTGACTTTACGTCTTCCGGGCGGCCGGAACTCCGTCGCAATCCTGCCTCCCCTCAACAGCGAAAATGTCCTAACTGTGGGGGCAGACCTCACCCATCCAGACCTTGCCCTGCTCGAAACACAACATGCTTGAAGTGCAATGCTCGTGGTCACTGGGCTTCCGTCTGTCGGTCTACTCATGCCTTAGAAGCCAGTGACGCGCCCCATGACGATTATGTCGACTCGGACACCGACGCTCACCCGGGCTATGATTATGAGGGTGACCATGACCATGCCGCTTCCGATTATCTAAGTTATGGCCTCACCCTCCATCCACAGGTTTCACAAGACGGAAACCTTACGGTACATACCGTTCAATCACGGTACGAGTCTGATGAGCTCTATGACGAGATTTATATCTACAATCAACCAACCACGTTCAAGGTCGACACTGGCTCACAAGTGAACATTATCACGAAAACCATTTACGATGCCTTACCACATCACCCGTCGTTGCACATGCTGAAGCACCGCGTTACGTCATATTCTGGTCACACTGTTCCCATTACGGGGATGACGAGCCTCCCGTGCACCTCTCACACTGCTGCCTGCTCCTGTCAATTTTATGTCACCGATGAGGACCGCACTCCTATATTGGGCGCCCAAGCTTCGCTCGCCCTTGGGCTTATCGATCACATCGACCGACCCCCTGGTCCCCCACCTCGACTTCAGACGATGGAACTGTGCACTCAGGGTGACGACGACACCTTCACTCCGGCTGCAGTCATGGCGCAGTATCCCATGCTTTTTGACACCTTAGGCCAACTTCCTGGACGCCACTCTATCGAAACACTGCCGAATGTCACGCCATCCATCTCCGCAGCCCATCATATACCTCTCCATTATCGTACCCAGACCCAACATGAGCTTTCTCGTATGCAAAAGGAGGCCATTATTGTCCCAGTCTCTGAACCGACAGAATGGGTACACCCTATGGTGGTGGCACCCAAACCGGATGGCACGGTACGAATCTGCCTTGATCCCCGCAAACTAAATGTGGCCATAAAGCGCCGACCCTATCCGCTGCCAACGCCAAAAGAAATATTTGCGGAACTACAGGGCTCGAAAATTTTCACGGTCCTCGATGCCAAAAGCGCTTTCTGGCAAATTGTGTTGACTGAAGACAGCTCGAGGCTGTGCACCTTTGCCACGCCTTGGGGTCGTTTCCGCTATACGAGGCTGCCATATGGAATCGTCACGGCCACAGAATACTTTCAATGTGTCATGCGCACCTTATATCCAACTTCGGAGTTCCCAAATGTACACATTTCGACCGATGACTTTCTTATCGCCTCAGTTGATGTTGCCTCCAACGCCCGGATGTTGTTGCAGGTTTTGGAGCGCGCCAAGAAACACGGCCTCCAGTTTAGCTCATCCAAAATCCAACTTGCGATACCCCAGATCACGTACTTAGGTCATGTCATAAGTGCACGTGGCGTACACGTGGATCCCAAAAAGGTCAAGGCCATCTGCTCATTACCACCCCCCGCGGAAAAGAAGGCTCTCCAGCGGTTCTTGGGGATGATCAATTATGTGGCCAAATTCTTACCAGAGGCAACGTCTGAAACGGCACCCCTCAGGCTCCTGTTGAAACCAGAAATAGCGTTCGTGAGGGAGTCCCATCACCAATCACACTATGATCACCTCAAAGCCCTCTTATCTACCACACCAGTCCTCGCTTTCTACAATCCGGCCAGGCCAAGTGTCATCTCCGTGGATGCCAGTCAGAGTGGCATCGGAGCGGCTTTGCTACAGGATTCCCATCCAGTCGAATACACGTCGACAGCCTTCACACCAACACAGCGTCGCTATTCGCAAATCGAAAAGGAACTGCTGGGTGTAGTGTTTGCGTGCGAACACTTCCATTTCTACATCGCAGGCGCTACAGCTACGGTGCAAACTGACCATAAACCCCTCATCGCGATCGTACAGAAACCACTACCGGAGCAGGAAAATTTGGTCTCGCCAAATTGGTCTCGCCATTTTGGTCTCGCCGATTTGGTCGCGGGACTAATTGGTCTCACCGATTTGGTCTCGGTACTATTTGGTCTCGGGACTACTTTCCAAAATATTCTCCTACTAATTAGCTACCACATTTTCCAAAACATTCTCCTACTAATTAGCTGCCGCCTTTTCCAAAAAATTCTCCTAATAGTTAGCTGCCACCTTTTCCAAAATATTCTCCAATTAATTAGCTGCCACCTTTTCCTAAATATTCTCCTATAAATTAGCTGCCACCTTTTCCAAAATATTCTGCTATTAATTAGCTGCCACCTTTTCCAAAATATTCTCCTACTAATTGGCTACCACCTTTTCCAAAACATTCTCCTACTAATTAGCTGCCACCTTTTCCAAAATATTCTCCCAATAGTTAGTTGCCACCTTTTCCAAAATATTCTCCAATTAATTAGCTGCCACCTTTTCCTAAATATTCTCCTATTAATTAGCTGCCCCCTTTTCCAAAATATTCTGCTATTAACTAGCTGCCAACTTTTCCAAAATATTCTCCTATTAATTAGCTGCCACCTTTTCCAAAACATTCTCCTACTAATTAGCTACCACCTTTTCCAAAACATCCCCCTACTAATTAGCTACCACCTTTTCCAAAACATCCCTCTACTAATTAGCTCCCACCTTTTCCAAAATATTCTTCTAATAGTTAGCTGCCATCTTTTCCAAAATATTGTCCAATTAATTAGCTGAAACCTTTTCCAAAATATTCTCCTATTATCTGCCACCTTTTCCAAAATATTCTGCTATTAATTAGCTGCCACCTTTTCCAAAACATTCTCCTACTAATTAGCTACCATCTTTCCAAAACATTCTCCTACTAATTAGCTGCCACCTTTTCCAAAATAATCTCCTAATAGTTAGCTGCCACCTTTTCCTAATTATTTTCCTATTAATTAGCTGCCATCTTTTCCAAAATATTCTGCTATTAACTAGCTGCCACCTTTTCCAAAATATTCTGCTATTAACTAGCTGCCAACTTTTCCAAAATATTCTCCTACTAATTAGCTGCCACCTTTTCCAAAACATTCTCCTACTAATTAGCTACCACCTTTTCCAAAACATTCTCCTACTAATTAGCTCACACCTTTTCCAAAATATTCTCCAATTAATTAGCTGCCACCATTTTCCAAAATATTCTCCTATTAATTATCTGACACCTTTTCCAATATATTTCTATTATTGCTAATACATTGTTCGTGGTAAGAGGCGGGCTTTTAATACTCATATAAATAATCTTCTTACCCCCAATCAATGTTGGGTTGGGTTAGGTCCCGAGACCCATTTGTCCCGAGACCCAATTGTCCCGAGACCTATTTGTCCCGAGACCCATTTGTCCCGAGACCCAATAGTCCCAAGACCCATTTGTCCCGAGACCCATTTGTCCCGAGACCCAATTGTCCCGAGACCCATTTGTCCCGAGACCCAATTGTCCCGAAACCCATTTGTCCCGAGACCAAAACGGCGAGACCAAATCGGCGAGACCATAACGGCGAGACCAAATTGTCGCGTACCGAACCACTACATATACTATCTCCGCGCCTACAACGCCTGGTCATGCGTTTATTCCGCTACTACATTCAGTTGGTTTACGTGCCTGGGTCTGAGCTATACATAGCTGACACGCTATCCCGAGCCCATGAATCCCACGTCTTAATCAATACGGACAACCTGGAGGGTCCCCATGCGGCTGTCCATGCCATTACGACCTTTCCCGTCTCCATTCAGGACAGGTACAAGTCTGCCACAAAGGACGACACTGTCCTGCAACAGGTCAGCAAACATATCCATCAAGGTTGGCCCAGAACCCACAAGAATCTCTCACCGGAGCTGGCAGCGTATTGGCAACACCAGAACGAACTATACATCGAGGATGGTCTAGTGTATCGTGGTTGTTGTCTGGTTATCCCGAAAGCACTTCAAGGGGAAATGCTTACTAAAATTCACAGCACGCATCAAGGCACTAACTCCTGTGTTGCAAAGGCAAAAATAAATGTGTTTTGGCCACACATATCCCACCATATCACAGATTTTGTTCGAGCCTGCACCATCTGTCGTGAACGAGATCGCGCTAATATCGCCATGCCTTTAACACCCCATCCAGTCCCACAACTCCCATGGGAAACTGTTGGTTCTGACCTTTTTCAAGTGGACTCCCAACATTACATTGTATTGGTGGATTACCATTCCAAGTTTTTTGAGGAAAAGTTGCTTCAATCCACCAATGCACAGGCGGTGATCAATTTTATGAAACCCAATTTTGCCCGCTACGGTGCACCTCAACTGTTGGTCACGGATAATGGCCCGCCGTTCTCGTCTGCGGCTTTTAAACACTTTCTTGAGCAGTGGGGTGTTAGACACACTACCTCCAGTCCCTACTATCCGAAATCAAATGGCATGACGGAACGGACCATTCAAACGCTTAAGAACTCCTTAATAAAGGCCAAGAAGGAACATCGTGACCTGGATCAAGTATTACTGGATTATCGCACTACACCCAAAACAGATCTTCCATCACCAGCCGAATTACTTATGGGTCGTCGCCTACGCACACACTTAACTACCACCAACACATCACTTGAGCCATTGTATCCCACGAACGACACCAAACGGGTCCTTCACGAACGCCAAAAGAACATGGTTGCAACTTTCAACAACACGTCGACCAAGCCTCTACCTCAATTATACCCTGGTCAAGCTGTCCGCTACCTCGCTGGCCCTAGATTGTGGCTCCCGGCTAGAATAGCTTCAGTTGGCCCTGAACCTCTATCCTACCAACTACACACAACCCTGGATAAACTCATTCGTCGCACGAGAAGCCAAATTCGGTTAGATCCCTCGAACATCGGACGTACACCCGATACACATTCCGATCACACATGGTCCACCCCATTGAGGCATGACCCGGAACCATTTGCATGGCACACTCACACGAAGGCACGCCCGGCTCCACCGCCACTTGTCCCTCCTGCCGTCTCATCCCACCATCGTGACGCTCCTCTACCAACCGGCACTGCACCGACCGATGTGCCGATCGAACATTCGGTCTCCCAAGTTGCTCCGCCCACACCAATGGATCCACCGTTATCACAGTTGCCTAGTCGCCCGAAGCGTGACATTCGCAAGCCACTCCGCTACACATACTAACTACTTAAACAAGCAACAGTACACTCGCAAAAAAAAAAGAAAGTTGTTACATTTGTACCAGTTGTATTACGCGCCTTACATTAGTACCTTAAAACCTCCCTAGACGGCGCCAGCCTAATCACAAACACTATAACAATAACTAGCTACATGAGGGACTGGCAGTCCAGAGCGGATCTCCAGCCCGCAGTGCAGCTAGGAAGAACGCCTCTTAGCCTCAGTTTGTAACAAAGTTAATTGTGTATCTCTTGATTAAAATAAGCTTGATTTAACCTGGCCCATAACTGTGTATGTGAAGATCTCATTTACTAGTAAATTAATCTAACAGTTTGAAGTAGAAGTCCTCCTCTTGACTCGGAGAGGTAATATTTTGGTTTTGCCAACTTGTCTGCTTTGTTTTTTTTTTTTCATATCGGTGAGTAAAATGTTCTTAAAGGGGCTGTCCGACCCCCTCTCCTTTTTTACCCACCCGCTATGTTAAGCTCTATGAGGAAGATCGTCGTTTGTCCCACTGTCCGAACAGCCCCTTTAATTGACGAGTAAATGTACTTGAAAACTAAACTACACAACCAAAACGTTCGACATACTTAGAGAATAATTTAACATTTTCGCCTGATTCTTTAGCTGAAAGCTTTCAGGTGTGAAATGATTTTCACAAGCTCTGTATTTATAACTTGAGGCGAGAGTTTTAACTTCAACATAAGTCAGCTCAATTAGCACCCAAAGCATCAACTTTAGCCAAGGTCTTTCGTAAATGTCCCTTATATCTTCTCGCGCGTGAGTTATTCCGTTTCCTTGTCAGCTCGGGTTATTTTAATAAATTGGGAATCACGAATAAGCTTACATTTGTACATCTTGAATTGCTTTTGGAGCCGTCAATAATACAAATAGGCATATTTTTGCATTCAAAGCTGAAATTCAACCTTCAATACATCAATAAATATCGTCGTCTGCAATAGAGAAATCTAGCTTTCCTATTCGCTAGCCATTTAGCCACGTGACTTTAAAAACTAGCGCGGCTGCTCTCTTCAATTTTATGGTCAATTAATTGGATTTTAATCGTAATTAGGGAAAGTGTAATATTTATTACATAAGTTTATAAGATATGTTCCATAAGTGTGTCACTCGTTAATGAGAGCTTGTCATGAAGTGACGTAGGCGAAACGTCATAGATTCCCGTAAAGCGACGCCTGGTGAGGCGCTGTCAAAGGCTTAGTACAGACTAAATAGGAGGATGGACTGCAAAACCAAGTGTAGTCAATTCTCGCGTCGTTCTCGAACTAGCTCTCATTAAGGCTTTTGCATTACGAAGTATAGGTAGTGACATACTTATGGAACATATCTTATAAACTTATGTTATTATCAATGATTTCGATATCTTCTAAACGAGGCCATTCATTTAAGGTCTAATGTTAGGTACTCTGAACTTTTCCTTTAACTTTACGATGACAGTGGATTACATTAGAAGACAATGTTGCAAATTGGCATCTATGCAGTATAGATGGAATTCCAGTAGATGGTAGTGCTGTTAGAAGCAAATATGTAAAGATTGTTGTGTATGTGGTATACACAATAGAGTAGAATATGGTGTTGTTGTTAGAAGCCAATAAGTACAGATTGGTGTGTATGTGGTGTACACAAAAGACTAGTACATGGTGTTATTGTTTGAAGTCAGTAAGTACGGATTTGTGTGTATGAAAATATAATAGCTAGTTAATGAGTGGAGCTTAATAGACATAGATAACTGAATGAAATACAATTTTCCGAATTTATGCGAACACTTTTTACCAATTTCCCAACGACGAAGGCGGTGATAAACACACACAGAAACGTCCAGTGTAATACCTCTCCAAGACGCCGTCACTTGGAGAGGTAAAAATTTGAATATGTGATCTAGTTTTCCAAAGATACAAATTAAATTCATAGCTTAATGTGCAAATAACTATTTTTCCTGATGACAGATACTTTAGGGGAGGAGTTCCAGTTCAAAAAACGAGAATCTGATCAGCTTCGGAATGAAGCCAGAAACAATCCAGATAAATTCTGGGGTAATGTGGCTAGTCATTTAACATGGACCAAACCGTGGGACAAGGTTTGCGACTTGTCCGATGCTCCGATCACCAGATGGTTTTCTGGAGGTGAACTAAACATGTGCTACAACTGCGTGGACAGACATGTAGAGAATGGTTACGGAGACACTGAGATTCTAACATACGAAAGCCCAGTTACGGACACACGGAAAACCTACACTTACAATGAGATATACGACAAGGTAGAGAAAATTAACTGAGGCAATAAAATTAATTCCATAAAACTTCTGACCGATGTTGTGTAAGCTTTGCTGTTAAACATGCAAAATGTGCAGTAGCTAGTAAAAAAAGAGTTACAAATACCTTCAGTTGATATAAGATTAATTCAATGCTTCTAGATTAATTATCAGCAAACAAAGGTTTATGCGGATTGTTAACCTTGAAAAAAGTTGCGTCTACTATAGTTTTCCATAGTTACAGATTATCGTTTTGTAAAAGATGGATGAAACCCAGCCGCCCAAGTAATAATGGCGACGACTGATGTTTCATTTAGAAACGGATAATGGAATGGGTAACGAACACTTTCTTTGGAGATGAAGTGACCCATGAATCTGCTTCATTTAGTTTCTTGAACTACAGGCACTTAATACAATCGATTATAAACCCTTACACGTTTCCCTGTTTAACACCAATGAGTTAGGGGAATCTCTAGCCTTGTCGCTGCCAAAGGTTTCCACCCTGTACATAGTCAATATTAAAACGAATTTTAACATTTTGTTCCCTCAATAGCCTTTATAATTTTTGAAAAGTAATTTACACTTTCAGGTTACTCATCTCGCTGGAGCCATGAGAGAATATGAAGTCGAAAAAGGCGATAGGATTTTAATCTACATGCCAATGATAGCCGAAGGTGTGTTTGCAATGTTGGCGAGTTGTCGGTTAGGGGCCATTCATTGCGCCCTACCAAGTGGTCTACCCGCGCAAGATTTAGCTTCCAAAATAGATCATTTTAGTGTAAGTATCGGTTTTAAGAAACAAAGCTCTTGTGGTTTACTATATTTGTTTATTTCAAAAGCCTAAAGTGATATTGACGGCTACAAGAGGATACCATGCAAATGGTTGGGTAAACTACAAGAGCATCATCGATGAAGCGTGCAGCATGGCTAGAAATAAACCTAATAAAATATTGGTCTTGAACCACAAAGAAAAGGTATTTGTTGGAAAGATTCTATGGCATCTCAATATCAAACGTAACTCAAACCTGATTTGATACATTAGGTTACATTTAAGTAACCTGTACTATAGCTAGATCGCAGTAAAATAACGCTTCCGTAGAGGAGCTATTCTCAAAACACGGAATTTCTATTACTGATTAGCTGATATTCAAAGTTAATATATTTTCATAATTTATTCCGAAGCCTTTTGGTAATATAAGTTTAGGTTTGGTTATTTCAGGTCAGGTTTGGGTTCGTGTAATGTGGCCCACTTCGCGGTTATCGTGCCATTAGTTTTTATTTGCTCCATCGTAATTATGAAATTTTCAATCGCTACTATGGGAGGTATTATGGTAGCATTCGGTGATAAAAGAGACCATTGTTTTGACAGAAGCTTTAAATACACGTCAATTCAATAACCACTGATCTACTTACAAACTTTTAAGACCAACGACTTACTTAAGTCAGAAGACTGTGGAAAGTGGTTATATAAACGACTAGTAGGAAAGGGGCTCGGCGTCTTTAGTTTTTAAAAGATGGCATGTTCAACCCTGAAAGCCATAAAGGCCGTCTATATGATATAATATATACAGGAGGCTCTTGTTATTTTTGGCAAATATCTTATACGGCATAGTTTTAGTCTACTGAAAATAGAAGCTTTATACTATTTGGAGAGAGCGAGAAAATTATTTAAGAACTTGATTAGTTAATGAAGTTAAACAACTACATGATCATTGGAAGAACAATGTTTTGCCGTTAGTATACTGTTTTAAATCTAGCCCTCCCCACCTTTTTGATGTCTAGCTTGGGCGTCACCCCTTTGGTTAGAGAATTGATCTCTGAAGCGTTAGGTTCGTCTGTTGACCCTTCATTTGCGGAAGGTGTTCTCAGCCACTAAGCTCCACTGAAGGTGTTTGGCGTTTTCAACGCTCCTTGGAACAGACCTGTCTTAATTGTCTCTGGCATTTCACTCACACGATCTATCGTAATATTTCCGTTACTTCCGTAGCCATTCTATCAGCCTTTACGCGGGTCCGTCGTCTCAAGATACACTTTTCATCTTACCAGATGCATTTAACAACATTCCTTACTTACGGTTTTTAATGATTTTAAACTATGGCGATACATTTTGAAAATATAAGTTTATTGTTTTATTAAAGTATTTGTTGACAATGTAACTCTTCCACGTGACGACACACATCAAAATGGTTCTTACGAACGCTGACAAAAGATTCCGCTGTGAATCCTGAAAGAGCGAGTCGTATCCTTTGTTTCAAATGCTCTGGGCAGTTTCAGCGCCAGGATATTCTTGGGTGTGGGTGAAATGGTTTGAACAATTATGGACCCCCTTAATTATTGATAACAAATAAAAGTACTCAACGTTTAAATTTTCTTCTCGAAAAATTAAAGTCGTCTGATGGAAGACATGCCAAACTCATCAAAAATGGATGAGGTGTCGCTTTTATTAGATTGTTTCTATAGTTTCAGTTGATTAAGAGAACATTTATAACGGAAAGCCTTGACTGCTTCATTGTTTTGCGAAAATATGACTTTACACTGTTCATAGAACAAAAACTTCTATCTGCTGGCGATGCTTACCGAAAAACAAAACACTAAGTCGAAGAAATTATGAAAATGCCGACTTATCTTTCGATAGTTTAAACACCGCCTTATCATAACCACACCCAGTTACAGCATGTAGATGAAAGTGAAAGAAGTGTTCTCTTAGTCTTTTTTCTCAAATGTCTCAATTTGCGATTCTCTGCTTGGTGTCGGTTTGGTTTCAGGTTTAAGAATTAGTACAGTCGAGATACGGAAAAAAGAGGGGGTACCTCAAACAAATTGCAAGAGAATTGTTCTTTTTTGATTATTAATGAAAAAAATGCGCTGATTTAAAAAAAAAATTTCTCAGTGGAACTCGCTTCCTTCCCCCACTTTTACCCCCCTTTTGGGGGTAAAAATGACAAATTAATTAATAACTTCTGTTCTAATTATCCGATTACCATTTTACGATAAAAGAATTGTAGCTCTTATTCTTCTATATAAAACATGTACAGACATTGTTTTACGAAAAAGCAGCGGTTATTTAGATATTCAGGGTTGAGTAACACCCCCGAAACAAAGTTTTGTCCGAAGAGAAAATACTGACTATATATTAGGCCTGTGCGAGTACTCGAATGAAGGCGAGTACTCGATCGAGTCTCGAGTCGAGTACTCGACTCGAGACTCGAAAATCAAAATTTTAGGACTTGGAAATTATTTCGAGTCCTTAAAATAAGCACTATTGGACTCGAGGAGAACTCGAACCGAGATTTGACGCCTTATCAAGTCCAAAAATATTTACTTTGTGACCCGTAATTTTAAGTAGAGCGCCGCATTTAGTGGGGTTTAATCGATTTAAAGTTTAGAAAAGACAGGTGATTGGACAAAATTTTTACTTCAGCTAAAGGAGTTAAGCAAACCAGAACCAAAAGTTAAAATTTTTGTTACTCCGCGTCATTTTCGTCGTGAGATTTATACTTTGTGAGTAAAATTTATCCTTATTATAAATTAATTTATTATAATTCTTGTATTATTAATTATGTAAAATTAAACTAAGTAAATTAAATTAAAGTTAGTATTAATAGAATTAATTTAATAGGACTCGAGTGGGACTTGATATAATTTATCAGGACTCGACACTGGACTTGAAACCCAGTTCTTAAGCTGACTTTAGGACTCGAGGACTCGATACCTATTAAAAGACTCGACTCGAGATTCTATAAGAGCTTTTTAAGGACTCGAGACTCGACTCGAACCCTAAAAAACTGGACTCGCACAGGCCTACTATATATGAGCCCCTAAAAATCGCGGTTAGGTGTAGACGTAAATCTAGGGTGATTTTCCGATGATGCTTGCGTTTTTCTCATTGGCCATGGCTATATCATAAAAAGTATTTTCCCATGAGTCTGAAATTTTAGTTCTGGTTTCAATGTAATGGCTGAATATAATAGTCGAGTATTAGTAGTTTTAACTATAAAATGGATCGTGATATTTGTGTTTTTTTGCAATTTGCAGGTCGTGTCTGATTCAACTTCTAGTTGCTTAACAGAGAAAGGCATACTCAGTATTAAAAATGCTTGTAAGATGAGAAATGTACCTAATTATGATTTAGAAGTGAGACAAAAAATTCACAATAACTGCCGGTCAACTTTTACGAATCCCGTGAAAATAAAAAAACCCCAAAAAATCGCTTCCGCTTCGTCGCGCAAAGAATTACGCTCTACAATTAGTCATTTCGTTTTTAAAGAAAACTGCTTGTTTTGTGGTCAACGGGTCTCGAAAACGGATCTCGCGAAAAAGCTAGCATATCCTGTTAGAACTAAAATATATGACGAGTCAATTTTGGGCATCTGCTCTAAGCGCAATGATGAATGGAGTTTAAAGGTGAAGGGCAGAATAGAAATGTCGAATGATCTTCATGCTAGTGATGCGATTTATCATAAGGCTTGTGACATTAACTTTCGTACAGGTAAAAAATACCTTCTCAATATCATTCCGAAGAAATTACTTCTGTCTCAGCTTCCGTGAAGAAAGCTGGTAGACCCAAGGATGACGTAAAGGACATAGCGTTTAATAAAGTTATAAACTATTTAAGAGAAAATGATGAAGAACTGACAACCGTGCAAGATCTAATATTATTAATGGAAAATTACTTGGATGGTACCAACTGCGAACCAAATTCAGCTGTTTACATGAAGAAAAAAATTACAGAACATTTCGCTAAGGAAGTAGTGATTACAACGGTCAATGGTAAAGAAAACGTTGTCACTTTCCAACGTAAATTAGCGCATATACTTGATGAACTACATGAAAACGATGGAAGTGATGTTGACGAAAAGAAGCGAGTGTTGAAAGCTGCAGCTGATATATTAAGATCCGAAATTTAAAGCCAAGAAATCATTAAAGATATCTATGCTTCGGGGACTGAAATCGAGGATACCTCGACTAATCTGCAGTATTTACCAGAATCTCTGCTGCTGTTCCTTAAATTGCTATGTACTGGAAAAGACGAAGTGAAACTTATATCCCTAGGACAATGCATAATGCAAGCCGTCAGACGGTCAGGCCTCGTGTTATAATAGCACCTTTTCAGCTTGGTCAAGGAGTTTTAACCAATCATAAATTGGGTTCAAAATTCATGGTTGATGTCTTGCATAGAATGGGTTTCTCCTGCTCTTATGAAGAAGTACAGCGGTTTGAAAAATGCGCTGCTAAGCAGTCTCAAACAGAAATAGACGATGCTTCTTTTGGTCCTTTTGTGCAATATATGGCAGATAATGTTGACCATAACATCTGCACGTTAGATGGTTATGGAACCTTTCATGGTATGGGTATCATTTCCACTTTTACCCCTGCTGTAAAGAAGACGGCTGTTATTGAACGTGCAGTGGTTTCCGAAGATGATATTCGTAATGCAGGCGGAATAAAGATCAATTTTCCTCATTCTCAAAAGGCAAGCGGTCTCTCCTTAATCAAGTATTTATCTATACCGGAAGAAACCTGCAAATTTTCATCAAATGACAACATAGAAACGATATGGAAAATCTCACGTGTATTGAAAACACCTAGGCCTAACTGAAGTGGATTTATGGAACTTGCTATAAATGGAACAGATCCCGGAAAAGCGTCAATTTGCTATTAGCCAATGATAGACATGGACCCTACCAACGATGTCTGTATTTATTCAACGCTATGTTTTGTTGCTAAAAATGCTTTGAAGTACGATGCTGTTCCAATTTTAACCTTTGACCAACCACTATTCCTAAAGGCCAGACGTTTAATTGAAAATGAACCCAGCACTAGCTGTTTGAAGAAAATTTTACTTAGACCTGGAGGGCTGCATACAGAAATGAGTTTTCTTGGTTCGATCGGTTATATTATGGCTGGATCCGGATTAAAGGTAATACTTGAGTTAATATATGCCAAAAATACGGTTTCTCATATGCTTTCGGGAGCGGCTATATCACGAGCAGTGCGTGGTCACCTGTTATTAGAAGGAGCGCCTAACCCGTCTTTAAAACAAATAAAGATGTTTTAGAAGCTGCTGACATGTTAGATAACATTTTAAGCTCGAACATTGATACTGAAGAAATTAGACAATCAGATTCTCTAAAAAGAATAAACGAAACCATCGAAACAACCCTGAAAAGCTTAAGTAAAAAAGATCCAACTCTGCAACTATGGGTTCAATACTTAGACATGATTGGTATCCTAAAGCTGAACGAACAGGCGATTGGGATTTACATCTAAAGTCATTGGCCAACATGTTGCCTTATTTTGCTGCATCAGGACACAATTTTTACGTTAAATCAGTTCGAATCTACATTCAGAAAATGTTAGATCTTCATATCGCATCTCCTGTCGTGCTTGATGCGTTTATGAAAGGTCTTCACGTTGTTAGAAGGACGGATAAATACTGGGCTGGTCTGTCAACGGATTTAATAATCGAACAAATACTTATGAGAGGGGTTAAGACAGCGGGTGGCTTGACTCGAGGTCGTGGTATGACCGAATTACAAAGAAACATTTGGTTGCTGTCCAGACCCGTTTGTACAGAAATGGCATATGCCATGGAGGAGGTCACGGGAAAACACATGCATGGTCGTGATCAACACGTAGATTTGGCTCCACCGCGTCGAAATCGCGATGAAAATGACACCGAAATTCTGGAAAAGTTTTTGGAAAACAGTAATCTTTTCGAAAATCAGAACTCCTAAAGAAATATCGCCACTGGGATTGTCGCGGACCAACATGTTAATGTGGTATCTGCTCATAAAATTGACTTGGGTATACTTCATGATATGGAAGGAAAATGCGTTACAGAATACACTTTCAAGAAGAACAGACAAGCTATAAATATGGACTCCAAGCATTCGGTAGTAATAGCCAATGAGAAAGTAGAAATAGAACCAGCAGTTTTCAAAGGCTATTAATATCAGCTCAAGCAAATGAGGACGATCTCTCTGATTTATTCAAATTTGAACTACGCACTCAACCATCTTCAATATTTGATGAACATGGACAAATGCGTGAAGCTTCAAAAAGCTTGCTGGCCGATGCCTTGTGGGAATTGAATAAGATAAATAGTTCACCCAATTCAATGGAAAGTCATTTCGTTTTAGATGGTGGAAGTTTGCTACAAAAACTGCCATGGGCAAGAGGTGCTACTTACTTGGACATTATTTTGATGTATGCAGAATACGTGAAGAAAAAGTATGCATCATGCACCATAGTTTTTAATGGTTATAGTTTTGGCCCAACGACTAAAGATCACGTTCATCAAAGGCGGAGTAAAAAGGTTCAAGGAGTTAAAGTCTCGTTTGATTTGGATATGAAAGTGGTCGTTACGAAAGACCAGTTTCTTAACAATGATGAAAATAAACAAGGATTTATAAATCATCTAGCTAATTACCTCAGAAATTCCGGAAATATAGTTTTACATGCAACAGCTGATGCAGGTTACGATATCGTAATGGCAGCCATTCAAGAAGCTCGCAAGAATGTTACAGAAGTTATTGGAGAGGATACGGACCTGTCAGTACTACTCTTGAAGCATTCGAAAGCTGACTGCCATGAAATATTTTTCAGAGGGGAACCAAAATCCAACGCAAAAAGACATAAAGAAATTGCAAACATCGTTGGGTGATTTCGCCAGCGAACACATGTTGTTTACGCACACCTTTTTGGGATGCGATACCACTTCAAGATTTTTTGGTATTGGTAAAGCAGCTGGATTAAAACTCATAAAAAATAATAAAACTTTTCAAGCCCAAGCCAAAATATTTCAAACAAATAATTTAACTCAGAGGGAAATAATTGAAGCTGGGGAAAAAGCCATGATAGAAGTATATCATGGTCGCTCTAACGAAAACATTAATGAGCTAAGATATCGTTTGTTTTCCGAAAAAGTTAGAAAATTTAAAAATGAAGTTAAACCAGAAGCCTTGCCACCAACAAATGACTCCCTTAAGTATCATAGTCTCAGAGTTTATTGCCAAGTTCAGAACTGGTTAGGGTGCTCATTGAATCCTACTGAATGGGGATGGAAAAATGAAAATAGCTAGTGGGGGAAGGAAGCGAGTTACACCGAGAAATTTGTTTTTTTAAATCAGCGCATTTTTTCATTAATAATCGACAAAGAATAATTCTCTTGCAATTTGTTTGAGGTCAAACTGTATCTCAACTGTACTAAATGAAGACGTTCCAATTCGAATGTGATAGTCCTAACAAAAGAACCAACCAATACCGCGATATCAATGGCTAGGAAACGATTTAAACCGCGAAGAATGGGGATGGTTTCGCGATCACCAAAGTCCAAGACCTAGACCATCCGTATTAGTTTGCTCAGCAATTCGTGGACACTGTCGGTGTACTAGCTGCAATTATTGTAAAAATATCTTCAGGCTGACGATGAATATGAACGAAATGTTAGAGATTTGTCTCAAATCTAATCTTTAACAACACTAGAATGTACAAACTGCATATTAAATTATATTCTCTAATCAACGTTACAGCT
Source organism: Phalangium opilio (assembly GCA_019434445.1). Classification (NCBI taxonomy): domain Eukaryota; kingdom Metazoa; phylum Arthropoda; class Arachnida; order Opiliones; family Phalangiidae; genus Phalangium; species Phalangium opilio. The sequence goes on from JAEQBA010002176.1 coordinate 284,750, forward strand.
TTAAATAACTTTTCTATCATTCAGAATATAGAGTAATCATTTTCGTGTGGCTATTTTAAAGATGGCGTCGATAATTAAGACTTGAAAATAACTTTTTTGTTGTTGTTTATAACGTTCATGAAAATCATCTCCTCAATGTAGAAATTTCGAAAAGATTTATATATTTGAAATATATTTGGAATTTTCCACAGTCATTTTCCAAGATGGCGCCCAACTATCAGTAGCAAATCTTCAATATTTTAGTATGATGTACAGACGGTCTTAAACATCATATTTATCATTTTTCATAACTTTTGAAGAATACGCAGTATTTAAATGACATTACCGGCAGCCATTTTCCAACATGGCGGCCAAAATATCCGATGAATATTTTACTATGAGGTTCACACAGCTCTCATAATATTATCTATCAATTTTCATAATTTTTCAACTATATGGTGAAATATACTATACCTGGCATTCACGGCGGCCATTTTCAGATATGGCGACCAAACTATCGAACACAGAGCTGTAAAATTTTACAATGATGTTCATGTGGTTCCATTTATAATGTGCACCAATTTTCATAATATTTGAAGAAGAGCGTGGGATACATTATAGCTGGCATTCCCGGCGGCCATTTTCCAAGATGGTGGCTAAAGCTCGCACTCAACAGCAGGGGACTTTTAGTATACAAGGTGTTTCTGATAAGTCTGCCATAAATCAAGGGGCGTGTTCTTTGGGTCAAACTGAGTGGAAAGTGTCAAAGAACATGGGGTGTACAAGAATTTGCAACGAAGATATGGCCCCCCAAACATTGGCCCCTAAAACAAGAAAATATTCGAAAATGTAGACTAAAACAAATTCAGCCTTATCAACTTGTTTAGAAATAATGAGACAATTTCAATAGTTTCCCTCTAACATCGTTATTGAACTTTCACCTGGCAGAAGTGTATTAAATGAGTAGAAGTATGCCTACTCTAGTAAAGTAAATTCAAAGTATCATCAGGAGTTTATAATAACCCCCCTTCGGGGGGAAGTATGAAACTGGCCATAGAGCTAATGGTAAAAATCGCGAACAACAAGATTTTGTCGTTGCGCATAGAAAGGATTAGCCTGTTTATGGACATACAACCTTACAGTATATCGTAGTGGTATCTATGCTCCTTGGTTTTTGTTCCAAAACTTCCGTTGGCTGGGATCTCCGTCGAAAAGAAAAATGGCGATATGGTGGACGAAGAAACACGTTGCAATTCTTATATTAAAGATACTGCGTATAAATTTGTCCAAACCGTTTTAATTTAACCACGGAATTCTCACTCACTCATATCACAACAAAACATTATTGACGATCGTTTAAATGTTTTGTAGAAAACTAGAAACCCCGACTAAAAGCCAACTTCTTAGCCAAGGCTTACTTTACACCGTTCCGACAGAAGCAGACGTGAGCCATTTTCGCTCCCAAAATCACAAGATAAAAATAGTGCTAAACCGGAAGTGTGTAAGTTAATGCGCGTGGGCGCTAAAAAATGGGGTAACTATTTCTTTGGGAGTTAAGCGGTGTATGAATCCGCTGAGCTTTACGGCGAAACTTTGTTGTTACGGGCTTTTTAACCAGTTTCGTACTTCGGGTTATTATGAACTCCTGGTATCATGGTACCTTTCGGTTGGTATTACTTTTATTCTTAACAAGTTAACATGGACGTTACAGGTATTGTTCAAAATGTCCACCAACGGCGTTAAGACAAACATGAACCCGTCTTTCGAAAGATTCTTGGACATGTTGGAAGATTCCTGGCATGTTCCTGATTGTTTGACAACCTTCAATAATTCGTCTTCGCAAGTCTTCCTCATCACGGACTTCATTCTTGTACACGATGTCTTTGAGATGACCCCAAAGATAGAAATCGCACGGATTTAAATCCGGAGATCTGGCTGGCCACGCAACTGGTCCTCCACGCCCAATCCACCTCAAATTAAACGTAGCATTAAGATGTTCTCTAACTGCACGGCTGAAATGTGGGGGTGCCCCGTCGTGCATGAACCACATGTCACGAAGTAATGCTAACGGTATGTCCTCGAGTAGTTCAGGTAAAGTGTCTCTTAAGAACGTGAGATATGCTTCACCATTTAGTCTGGGTGGAAGAAAATGCGGACCTAGTAAATGATTACCGACAATGCCGCACCATACGTTTAAAGAAAATTGCTGTTGGTGACTTCTAACACTAGTTGCGTGTGGGTTTAATTGGCGCCATTCGTGGTGGTTGTGATAGTTCAGAATTCCATCCCGGGAAAAATGTGCCTCGTCGGTTACTAAAAGGACCCGTGGAAATTGATTGTCCTCTACTCTGGCCAAAAACCACTCGCAAAAGTCGATGCGTCTTGGATAATCTGCCGGGTTAAGAGCTTGCACCTTTTGAATATGATACGGGTGAAACTGATGTCCGCGGAGAATTCGCCAGACCAAAACGTGATTAACATGTAATTGTCGTCCAACTTGTCTGGTACTTGTCGAGGGGTCCTCATCGAACATGGCAAGGACGTCTTCCTCGATTTCCTCCATGTCTTCTGGAATGTCTCGCTCTCGAACGTTGTTGGGTTGTACTTGTCCGATGTCCCTCAAGCGCCTGTCAACAGCCTCGAACGTACGACGATTTGGTATGCGTCGTTGCGGAAATTGTTCCTGGTATCGCCGCTGTGCTTCCACTGAATTGCCCTGCGCCAGTCCATACATGAGATGCATGTCTGCATATTCTGCATTGGTATACGCCATACTGTACTACCACACGTTCGTTCGAAGTGATACTGTGGCGTTATCAACAACATCGCGTTACTTTATAGCAAACCACCGTTTAGTTTTTACGTTTGCGTCATGACTGTCAGCATTGTTTTTTATTCACAAACGCAAACAATAAACGGTGGTTTGCTAAAAAGTCTTTGGGGTCATCTCAAAGATTTTTTTGACATCGTGTACAAGAATGAAGTCCGTGAATAAAAAACAATGCTGACAGTCATGACGCAAACGTAAAAACTAAACGGTGGTTTGCTATAAAGTAACGCGATGTTGTTGATAACGCCACAGTATCACTTCGAACGAACGTGTGGTAGTACAGTATGGCGTATACCAATGCAGAATATGCAGACATGCATCTCATGTATGGACTGGCGCAGGGCAATTCAGTGGAAGCACAGCGGCGATATCAGGAACAATTTCCGCAACGACGCATACCAAATCGTCGTACGTTCGAGGCTGTTGACAGGCGCTTGAGGGACATCGGACAAGTACAACCCAACAACGTTCGAGAGCGAGACATTCCAGAAGACATGGAGGAAATCGAGGAAGACGTCCTTGCCATGTTCGATGAGGACCCCTCGACAAGTACCAGACAAGTTGGACGACAATTACATGTTAATCACGTTTTGGTCTGGCGAATTCTCCGCGGACATCAGTTTCACCCGTATCATATTCAAAAGGTGCAAGCTCTTAACCCGGCAGATTATCCAAGACGCATCGACTTTTGCGAGTGGTTTTTGGCCAGAGTAGAGGACAATCAATTTCCACGGGTCCTTTTAGTAACCGACGAGGCACATTTTTCCCGGGATGGAATTCTGAACTATCACAACCACCACGAATGGCGCCAATTAAACCCACACGCAACTAGTGTTAGAAGTCACCAACAGCAATTTTCTTTAAACGTATGGTGCGGCATTGTCGGTAATCATTTACTAGGTCCGCATTTTCTTCCACCCAGACTAAATGGTGAAGCATATCTCACGTTCTTAAGAGACACTTTACCTGAACTACTCGAGGACATACCGTTAGCATTACTTCGTGACATGTGGTTCATGCACGACGGGGCACCCCCACATTCCAGCCGTGCAGTTAGAGAACATCTTAATGCTACGTTTAATTTGAGGTGGATTGGGCGTGGAGGACCAGTTGCGTGGCCAGCCAGATCTCCGGATTTAAATCCGTGCGATTTCTATCTTTGGGGTCATCTCAAAGACATCGTGTACAAGAATGAAGTCCGTGATGAGGAAGACTTGCGAAGACGAATTATTGAAGGTTGTCAAACAATCAGGAACATGCCAGGAATCTTCCAACATGTCCAAGAATCTTTCGAAAGACGGGTTCATGTTTGTCTTAACGCCGTTGGTGGACATTTTGAACAATACCTGTAACGTCCATGTTAACTTGTTAAGAATAAAAGTAATACCAACCGAAAGGTACCATGATACTTTGAATTTACTTTACTAGAGTAGGCATACTTCTACTCATTTAATACACTTCTGCCAGGTGAAAGTTCAATAACGATGTTAGAGGGAAACTATTGAAATTGTCTCATTATTTCTAAACAAGTTGATAAGGCTGAATTTGTTTTAGTCTACATTTTCGAATATTTTCTTGTTTTAGGGGCCAATGTTTGGGGGGCCATATCTTCGTTGCAAATTCTTGTACACCCCATGTTCTTTGACACTTTCCACTCAGTTTGACCCAAAGAACACGCCCCTTGATTTATGGCAGACTTATCAGAAACACCCTGTATTTTTGTTAGGTCAAAAACAACTCATATTTCATCTTTATGTTCAAATGTTCTAAGTCAAACCCTAAAACTCCTGGGCTAAAAGTGGCGACGCCCGAGCTTAAAGTCAAAAAGTGGGAAGGGCGAAACACGTCCCTAGATCCCTTACGAGTCAAAACATTTTTCGTCTAATGATTATATTGTTGTTTGCAAGTGCTAAGAGAGAAGGTGGTTGCGCATTTAGCCAAGTGTCGAAGCCTTCTGACTCGAAAACGAGCTTTGTTTCAGGTAGTCGATGGCTAACAATTCCTTGAGGTAAGCCAGAGAGAATTACGATAGGGGTTGCTAATAGCACCATCTTTGAAATCGCGGGGCATCTTCAGGGAGAATGCTTCCCAAAGCAGAATTACATTTACAAATGAAAGTGCGACGTCGAAGCTAGAGGTCAAAAAGGTGGGGGAGGGTTAGCTTAGAGGCGAAAAGAGCACCGAGACCCCTTAAGGGACTGTGTGGCAAAGTCAACACATTGTTCATCTAATTAGTATGAAGTTTAGCTTCCTTATCTAATCTAGGTTCATACCTAATTTTGTCATAATCACTCTTACAGCACCCTGATTTTAGTGTAATAAATACTATCCTACGTAACGACACGTGCCTTTATATAGAAAGTGGATGAGATCAGACCAATACCTCCCTTTATGGACAAGCTCCAATCCTGCCAACGGATACAGGGTGTAAATAAATATTTGGAAATCATGTTTAATTTATGCAAGTGACAAGGTACAAAAGGAATATTGGAGAATATGCCTGAATGCAGAAAAATGTTTTAAAGCGCAGTCCCACGACTAGTTTTGAATTAGTCCTCCTCAAATCACAATCTCAAATATGTTTGGTAAACACCTCTATGTAAATGTTAAAAGTGACTACCATTGGGGTAGAGGAACTCTTCAAGACGACTTGCAATATATTTACAAGCTCTAAGTAAATGTCTTGAGTGACTTTCTCATCGAGAAGAAGGGTCCGATAATTCGGTTTCCAAGAGTGTCCAGCCAAAAATCGCAATTGAAGGTAATGATTCCGTAACCAGTGAGAATATATTTGGGTCCAGTAATGTACGTTTTGCGAGGGGTCCAACATTTAGACGAAATCCCGTACGCTTCTCGCAAAATCGCGAAATCTTTGAAGAAATAACGAAATCAAAGTTGAAATCACGAATTCATTAGCAAAATTGCGAAATCAACGAAGAAATCACAAAATCTTTGGCGAAATCGCGAAATCAAAGAGGAAATCCCGAAATCTTTGGCGAAATTGCGAAATCAAAGAAGAAATCCCGAAATTTTTGGCGAAATCGCGAAAACTTTGGCAAAATCACGAAATTGGGTACGCATTTTTGGAAATGTTGGACCTCTCGACGTTATGCCGGTTTACATTACCATCCCTGTTAAATATAGCCTCGTCAGAGAACAGTACCTTTCTAAAAAATAATGCATCGGCTTCAATTAGTTCACGAAAGGTTTTGCCATCTTGGGTAATCCTCGTAAACATCATGTTAAATTTTTCCTGGTTAGAATTCCTGCAGAGCTTGACAGAGGTAGTAGTTGTACTTCCGGAATTGGCGTAGGAATTGGTGATGGAGAAGCAGCTTTGCTAAAGGTGCGCGACCTCGTCTGGTTCACATGTCGTCTTATAGTTCCAACTGGCGTGGTGATAGACAACACTGTCATGCCTATAGGTTTCAAGATTGATCCTTCGTACCAGTTGGTTCCAGAACCATAGTTTTTTGCTCTTTCCCTCTATTACGGTTGTGCTTATCTGCTGTTTTGCGATAGGTACAGGTTTCAGCAGACTCAGTCAGCTTCCTAATTCTCTTCGAAGGAATAGTGATGATGGCGTCTTCCCTTCTCCATTGGGTGAACGTCTGTGGTCATACGCATTTTCAATGTTCCATCCTTAGACCTTTTTTTACGGTAGCTACAGCTCTTTCGGCATGCCCATTGGAAGATGGTTGGTAAGGTGCCCTAGTTAGGTGTACGATGCCATTTTCTTTAGTGAACTTCCGAAATTCGTCGCTAACGAGGTTTGGTCCATTGTCAGAAACAAGACAACAAGGTAGGCCGTAGCGTGAGAAAATATCTCCGAGTATTTCGATCGTGGAAAAGGACGTCTATATGGGTCCAAGGTAGTCGGTATGCACGCGCTCCATTGGAAGTGTGGTCTTTGGCCAATGTGTTGTTATCTTCGGTGACATAGGAAGATTTTGCTGGCATGAATGGCAGGGGGAAACCAGGAACTCTAGGTCTTTGTCTATGCTCGGCCACCAGACGGCTATTCTAGTCGTTTGGTTTTAGTCATGCCCAAGTGCCCTTCGTGCAGGTCTTCAAATATATCGCGACGAAAATTTGCAGGAATGTATAGACGATTGTGCCAGAATAGAAGTCCATTCATTACTGACAGTTAATGTCGTCAAGAGTGGAACGATTTTATTTCTTCAGGAGTGCTAGTCGGCCATCCGTTTAGGATAAATTCAATCAACTTCTTCACGTTCAGGTTGGTTTCTAGTTCAGTTTTAACATCTTTGGCTGTTCCGAGGTTGAATTCGGTGTTTTCGAGCAGCATCACATACTCTGTTGGTTGAGGAGTGAGTTCATCTGTACTTGGTAATGTCAGCCTGCTCATGGCATCAGCGTTTCCGTTTTTACTTCCTACTTCTGTTAGTCGTAAGCTGCTAGTGTTATCGCCCAATGTAGAATTCTTGCTGCAGTGGTGTTTTTTTGTCATTTGCCAAGAGTATTGCCAGGACACTGTGGTCCGTAAGTAACGTGAATTTTCTTCCCAGTATGTACTCTCGGAAGCGTGTTCCGCCAAAAATGAGAGATAAGGCTTCCTTTTCAATTTGGCTATAGTTGCGCTAGGCGGTACTCAGCGTCCTTGAGGCAAATACTATTGGTCGGTCTGATCCGTCTGCTTCTACGTGGGATAAAACTGCTCCAATGCCTACTGGCGAAGCGTCGGAGGCAAGTACAAGTGGTTTGATCTGATCGTAGTGTGTAAGAACTGTTGAAGAAGCCAAGATTCCTTTCGCTTCTCGAAATGCTTGATTAGCCTCCAAATTCCAGAGCCATGGCTCCTCCCCTCGTGTGAGTTTATAGAGCGGGTTGAGTAGATCGGACATGTTGGGTACGAATTTGGAATAGTACGTGACGAGATCCAGGAAAGACTTGAGTTCAGCTACGTTTGTAGGTACGGGAGCATCCAAAATGGGTCTAAGGTTTTTCTCGGATGGCGATAGACCTCTTTCGTCTAGTTTATGCCCAAGATACTCCACCGAAGTGACCATGAATTCGCACTTCTCGCGTCCCAGCTTTAACCCAGCCTCGCGTCTCAGCATTAACCCAGCTTCCTGCAACCGGGGAAGGACTGTTTCTAGGTTTGCATTATGTTCATCGTCGTTGCAACCGGTAACAAGAAGGTCGTCCTGGAAAATGGCTACGTGAGGTATGTTTCTAAGTAGTAGTTCTATTTCACGTTGAAAAACCGCAGGCTTTGACGAAACTCCGAAAGGCAGTCTTCTGTATCGGAAGAGGCCCTTTAATGTCGTAATGATGACGAGACTGCGAGATTCTTCGTCGAGCTCGAGCTGATTGTAGGCATCTCGGAGGTCAAGCTTGGTGAATTTTTGTCCTCCGTTGAGTGTAGAGAAAAGATCGTTTATTTTGGGCAACGGATATTGTTCCGTTAATGTCGCTTTATTAGGTGTCAGCTTGAAGTCTCCACAGATGCGTATTTTTCTATTGGCCTTGAGAACGGGAACTATCGGTGCAGCCGAATTGGCAGCTTTGACTGGCTCAATGATTCCGTCTTGCTGTAGTCGGTCGAGTTCTTCGTTAACCAAATCTCTGACAGCGAATGGAACTGGTCTAGGCTTGAATATTTTGGACGTATAATCTGGCCTTGTCTGGAGGTGTACTTTGACACCTTTCAACAACCCAAGTCCAGGTGAAACAAGTTGGGAAAACCAAAATATTACCTCTCCGTGTCAAGAGGTCTACTACTACAAACGTATTTACCTAGATATGGAATTATTTCACTTTTTTGAAGTAAAAATTTACGAAATATTGAAGCAGTATTCCAAACATAGCGAATGTACAGTAAAGCAGACGACATTTTACATCCAATAAGGTTAAATCTTGGACACATGGAAATCAGTCAATGGGGAAAAGAACAGGAAATGAAGTCTACGCTTCAGCTGTTTACCCTTTATTCTGAAAGCTACATTCACAACTGGTTTGCAGTGTAAACACTATCGTCTCGTCTACCCTCAACAATATTCTTAGTTCGCCAACATGATTGTTAACGTTAAATAACACCAAAGCTAAATTGTAGCTAGACGCACTAATAGTCAATGCGCACCATAAAGAGAATAATAAGTCTGTAGTTACTAGCCGTTTACCATTAGCCCTTTTACTAACCTTATTATTATTATTTAAGAGTGTATTTAACTTTCGGCTCACTCTGAACCGTTGATGTCTGTTCATTTCAGACACGAAAATCAAAGCCAAAAGTTTACTTCACCTCAGGCCTCAATTATTTACTCTTTGTTTCACTAAGCCTATTGCGGATAATACTTGTTATACGCGCCTGAGTCTAGGTCTTAGTTTTCTTCATGAAATTACTAAACCAAGGAATATTCTATATACAGATGTAGTATAGCTTACGCAATATATAAACAGCCATTTCAAATAACAATATTAAAATAAATCTTTGGAATATCAAAATGAAACAGAGCTTTAAAGCTACAAAAGTACTAAATGCATCATAATTACGAAAAATACTTCCACATATTCACTTTATATTATGGAAAAAGGGAATATTAAGGTTCTGTATGATTTCTTAACACATCAACACAAGGCTAACTGCTAACGCGACGCACTAGTGTAACAATGGACGGACACACACAGACAAAAACATAGACTGCTTTTTAAATCTTTCCGTATTAATTTTGAGTTGAGAAACAAGATTATCTTTAATATTTAAATAAATAAAATTATTTTTAATTATTTTAATGTTCAATTATTAACATTAATAATAGTTAAATCGTTTAAAATAAAGTTATACCTATTATCTTCTCAAACTTTTCTAATATTGACGTTTAAAGTGAAGGGTACCCATCTTGCCCGCTTTCTTCAAATTTTGGGGTATATATACAATTCGTTTCCATTATAATAGTAAGGAAAAAGCGCAATTGCGAAAACCTTTGGTGGCCGATCCCACCTTAGGGAGGCTAGACGTTTCTCGTAACCCTAGCTGATCGCCGCGTATATCCTAAAACCAAACGATGATAATGGAGTAGAAGCCAATGATACAGATTGGTGTCTATGTGGAATAGACGGAAGACCAGTGGATGGTGGTGTTAGAAGCCAATGATACAGATTGGTGTCTATGTGGAATAGACGGAAGACCAGTGGATGGTGGTGTTAGAAGCCAATGATACAGATTGGTGTCTATATGGTATAGACGGAAGACCAGTGGATGGTGGTGTTAGAAGCCAGTGTAAGTGCGGACTGGTGTCAATGTGGGATTGACAAATAATAGAAGATGGTGGTGCAGGAAGCCAGAAAAGTACCAGACTGGTGTTTATATGGGATGGACGAAGACCAAACAGGGTGGTGTGAGAACTCAAGTATAGAGTAGCCAACGGAGAGAAATACAATTTTCCAAATTTCTGTGAACTGTCAATGCGGTCCGGAAATTGGGAACACGTTTGCTCCGATACGCAAACTGCGAACGCGGTCACGTGGGTGTAACAACGGACAGACAGACAGACACACAGACAGACAGACAGACAGACAGACAGACAGACACGGCCGTTACAGAACCTCTCCTGGACTACGTCACACGGAGAGGTAAAAAGTGACGCATGTTGTTGTAATATGTCATCTAATCTTGAATACGTTAGCGATGGCATGTTTTGTCGCAGCTTTAGGTGGTGTCAAACGGAAAGCGTCGATCCAATTTCTTCCGCAATGGGAGATTAAAGGTTGGATAACAACCATGAGTGGTAGAGTGGCGCTCAGATTACGTAACGTCGCAGTGACTTGTACAAAACCTTGGGTGGCAACCGGCATGCCGTTGTAAGATTTCAATGAAATTAGTGCTGGTTTAAGGTCGGGAATCTGAGTGCGTTTCTTGAGCTCTGCGTACGTGGATGCTGAGATGACTGAGTATGACGCTCCAGAGTCGTGTTCCATCTAATTTTTTACGCCGTTGATGAGAAAATCGTAAATATAAGGTTTAGGAGCTGGCTCTAGGGCGGTTGTAGGGCTAGTATCCTTGACTTGAAAAATGTCATATTCGTTGACAGTATTGGCTGACGTCGACATAGAGGTTGGCTCGACAGAAACTTGCTGTGATGCGTGATTTAAGGAATGGACCCTGCGGTTTCTGTGATTGTTGTTTCGAGGTGCATTGTTCGTGTTTCGACGGTCTCTCTTTGCGGAAATAAAACTCTCTCCAAGCGTCCCTTTTTCTGGCAGTAATTGCAGGTAGCCGAAGAATACTGGCAGTCGTCTAGTCCATGACTTGTCTCGCCGCAGCTTGTAGCACTCTCTGGTAGTGCTGTGCGAGTACTCGATAAGACTCGAGTACTCGATAACAGATTTTCTGAGACTCGAAAAAGTTTCGAGTATCAAACCAAGGCTCGATAAATACTCGAACCTGCTTTTGGAAAGCCTTGAACTCTGAAAATAGGATGTAGTAGCTATAAAAATCTACAAGAAAGTAACGCTTATTGGTTAACAGACGCACATTAGTGCTCATTGGGTAGTTTAGATCATATTGCCAGTGCAATGTAGTAGGGTAGTAGCTCCAAGCTGGTAAAATAGCGTAAGTAAAAGTTATGAAATACAGTTAAAGGCGCGTTTACTACTATTATGTTTTTTATTTATTTATTTATTTTTTAAGTTTAGGTTAGAAATTTTCGTTTGGAACTTTGCGCGAAGTATAACAATGGCTACAAGTGACTTCGGTGAGGAATGAGATTCCGAAGAAGATATTAATGAGGAATTATGTTAGTTAAATTTAAAAAGAAGAAGACTAATACCGTCTGGAAATTGATGGAAGTAGTTGTCGATGATCAAAATTACTCCAAATGTCTATTATGAGAGCAATAAATTAACAGAAAGTGTGAAAACACTAGAAAATCAACTCCCAGTTACTCGATAAATACTCGAAACAAATTTTCCAACTACTCGATACTCGATTCGAGTACTCGAGACTCGGCTCGATACTCGATGAGGGAAAATTTCAATACTCGAGACTCGACTCGAAACCAAAAATTCAAGGCTCGCACAGCCCTACTCTCTGGTCGAGGATCTTGTCCTACTAGGTCTCGAGGGCTTCCTTGGTCGTGACTGGAAACAATTGTGATGTAGTTTAGTGGACAATTTATTAACACCATTAGTTGCTCCGCTAGCTGTAGTGCTGCCGTTGATATCGTGAAGGTGTCTTGCTGCTGATTTCATCGTTAGCGCGATATCAAGGGCTCTTTGCAGATTTAATTCCTTGCAAGGTTCATTGATGAATTTTGTTTGGATGGAGGGACTCTGTATTCCCGCCACAAGCCTGTCCTTCAGCATCATTTCTAGGTTTGCGACAAAATTACAGTGTTCGGCAAGTTTTCGCGATGTACGTGGAGATGTATTCGCCGGGTAATCGATCTCTCTTGGAAAACTGGATGCGTTCAATGACTTCACGGCTGATTTTTCTGATGGGCTTCCGATGAGCATCATGACGTCACGCCCAAAGACGCGAAAAACCGTTCAGTAAGACATCGATGTCATCTTTTAGTCATCGATGTTTTTGATGCCGGTTACTGAACGCAGCCATAAAATCCATGATCAAAGCTATAGAAACGATAGACTCACATGAGTGAAGCGTTATTGACTTTTGGTATTGGGTAAACGTTTTAATAGAAAATCCAATGCTTGCTTGAACCTACTGTTCGAGTGTATGGTATTCAGTGGCAAACCTTGGGAAAGAGCTTGCCACCCCACTCCCCAGTTCACGTAAGATGCTATGTGAGGTACTCATAAATTGTTTGAGCAATTTGGGAATGAGAGGAGTCTGGTTTTATTTATATCTAAGAAAAACTCATTCTTAGTTTTAAACGATAGCTGCCTTCGCATTAACCGTAATATGACTCAAGACTTTTGGGTGATTGCCTCAGTCTTTTCACCAAAATGTTTTATTTATGTACATAACTTGAATGGTGATTGCCCCAGTCTCTTGACCAACATGTTTTACTTATACACATAACTTGAAGGTTCATTGTTACTAGTGGTGCTCACCAGAGGTGTCATTTTATTGAAACATGTTTTACAACAGTCAAACCATGGACGAAACAATACTGTATTGTTTCGTCCATGGTCAAACCGCAGATTTTTAAGAGCGTAACCGCCTAAAGATAGTTCTCACTAAAGGGGCTAGAGAAAATTGTTCATGTCAGTTCGTATCGTGGTGAGGCAGGTTAGACAATTACTGGATCAAACTAAAGTGCTAGCCTTTCTCATTTCATTGTTTAGCCTCTTAAACGGTCTGACAACACTGGGGAACGGCAAAAATCTCCTCCGTGAATTCAGTCTCGCGCCTCAACTCCGATAGGATTGTGCGAGCCTTTAATTTTTGGTTTCGAGTCGAGTCTCGAGTATTGAAAATTTCTATTGTCGAGTCTCGAGTATTGAAAATTTCTATTATCGAGTATCGAGTAACTGGAAAACTTCTTTCGAGTATAGACGGGGTTAGTCTTATTCCCTTTAAATTTAGAAAACTAATTCCTAACCCAATTCACTCCGCGCGCCAAGTCCCAAAAGAAAATTACTAAGCTGAACTATGAATAAACAAGACGGCCCAAGGGCTCGTAATAGTAGCCATATCGTACGAGTGAATAGCCCCTCTATACCCTACCCCAATGAGTGGATAACCCCTCTATACCTTACCCTAATGAGTGAATAGCGCTATCGTTTTCAATGCTTAAATGATTTACTGTGCATAAAATCAGAGTGAATAGCCCTCGATTCCCTACTCTAAACAGTGATTAAATTATAACCGTATAAATTTACTTATGCTGTAATTCTAATATTCCGGCGAATCGAAGAACAGATAGTTTTTAGTGATAATCCCCTCGATGAGTTTACAACATAGACTTATGCCGATGCACACTTATCGCATCTTATAAATTTCTAACAAGGACTTATGCCCAGAAACTTTTGAAAGAGAAAGTTTAGTTATAGTGATTACGCATTTTAGTGATTATCCCCTCGAATTACCTTTAGCAATGCTAAAATGATCAAACGCATAACGCTCATTTAACACTATGTTAGCTCTATCTAAACCCACATTTGAATTAACCGCCAAAACGTTCCAGTCAAACATAACATAGATGACGATAGCTACCGAACGAGAACGAAAAACGGGGAAAATCGTTATCTAACTATGGCTAAAAATAATAGTCCACGTTCCTTTAAAGGGAATGGCTCGAATGAGAAGCTTCGTTTGAAAAACCTCTGATTTATATAACAAAAGATAGAACTAATTTCTGTGAGTTCAAAAATATCTAGCTTTTAATTCTCAGATTTCTGGTTATTTGGTAATATGCATTTGAAAATGCTTCATATGAAATTATTTGAAATCCACTTTTTATGAAAGACTAAACGTCACAGATATATTTTTCACGTGAGATGGTGCCACTCTCTTCTATCAGACCCAGAGTTTAGACTGGGGAGAAGCTCGAGACGCGTATAGGATTCAAGCGCTTTTTTCTTCACGTCATAGTGATGTCATCAAACGGGCGAACAAGCTCGACAAGACAAAATTCTTAATATATCGAAACTGAGTTTTCGTGATTTTCCAATGGATTTTAAAAATAGAAACTTTGGTTCAATTATATTAAAAACTTGATATTTTGAAAGTAGAGACTTGAAAGTGTAACATAACACCACTTTCGTGGTAAAATATGATATGAAATTGTAAATTCGCATTCCCTTTAAATGTATTTTCTATTACTTTTACTTCCCCTATTGAACCAGCTAGGAGCTTCTATCCTACTATATTACAATGCTATTATAATATAAAATATTCAATCCGCACTAACTTAAGTCTGGTAATCAATAATAATGTCTTTATATAAGCTATTATAACTACTACATCCAATTTATAGAGTTATAAGCCTTCCAAAAGCAGGTTCGAGTATTTATCAAGCCTAGGTTTAATGCTCGAAACTTTTTCCAGTCTCAGAAAATCTCTTATCGAGTACTCGCACGGCACTAAACTCCGGTTGACTGGTTCGCAGGCGAGCAAGATAGTGATGTCACTAATTGCAATGCCGCTTCAAGAGGGCGCTACAGATTTTCAATAGCAAATATTAGAATAATAAGCGCTGAAACGAAAAAAAATTCATTTAAAACTGACTTGCCTGTTACGTACTTTCAGAAAAACGTTTCGATCCGAAATAAAACGATAAATTTTTATTCTTTTAACCCCTTTAAGATGGCTCCTTTGAAAGGCAAATAGGCTACTCATATGGCTCTTGCAAGTCAGACAGGGCTTTAAATTTCATAGATATGGATCCCAAGATATTTATAAGTTTAAATTTAATTTTTCTCGAAGTTTCAAGGGAATATGATGAACGGAAGGGATGATGATTGGGAAACAAAAGTGAAAACTGTAGAGCCATTTCAAGGGTATGTTTCCGTAGAAGCGAATGAAGCGCTGTTCGTGGTATACACGTCTGGATCTACCGGAAGGCCAAAGGTAACATTACATAATCTTGCAATTGATATTTAATACATATAACTTTCAAAATTGCAGGGAGTTGTTCATTCAACCGGTGGGTATGCGGTCAAGCTTATTACCGATTCGTAAGTAAGTCTATGTTTTTTATGGTATATAAATCTACTACAGTAATAACGATTTTATAAAAGGTACGTAATTACTGAACAAGAAAAGGAGGCATTTTACATGACTACAAATTTGGGATGGATAGCGAGTCACAGTTTACTCATATATAAACCGTTATTGATGAAATTTAGAACCGTCATCTACGAGGTATTGCTATCTCAAAGAAACAAATTAAAACGCACAACAAAATTAAATAATTTTTATATCAGGGAGATCATCTATTGACATCTGACGTTACAGCTCTTTACAAGTTAATCGAAACTAATTCAGTGACTAGACTTATAATTAGGCCTGGTGTTTTGAAAATCCTCAAGTCAATGGCAAGTCTCACAGACGGGCTGTAATTTTGATTTTATGAAATCTTAGGCGCTTTCTTCTCACAATAGCAAGTTTAAAAACTGACTTTTTGGGTACTAATAGTTGTGTCAGAACCGTTGAACTCTTGGCAACTTATCACTTAATTAACGCATCGATTTGCAAAAAATATAGCAATCATTCTTAGAAACATAGCAAGTAATTCTCGAGAAGAAGGATCTATGATTGAAAAAATGTCAGCATGACTAAGTTCATGATCTTGCAACTCATCAGTAGCTGATAGCCTTAACAATTTCACAGTTTATTTTTTAAATGAAAGGCAATGGCTAAGAAAATAATGCTATTAATGCCATTCAATATCTATGAAAATAACAACAAATCTTCCGTGAAATCTCATTTAGTAGGGAAATAAGCTTATCATACTGATGACATTTAACAGTTAAAGATCAATGAAATTAAGATCGAAATATGGCATTACGGTGACTTTGGCTAGTCGTCGCATTACAGTAATTATTTTCATTATTTTATAGGACCCTGATGGAAAAGTCGCTTCTCGGTTCAATCTCAACTCGTAAGCTATCTTGAAATTATTATACTTTTTTGGTTTCAATGATGGCTCTTTAGTATCCAGCAAGTACTGTACGGAGGCGAAAGACTAGATAAATCAACGGCAGAATGGACGGCCGGTATTTTTAACACAAGTATTTGGAATTGTTACGGGCAAACGGGTATGCTATAGTAATAAGAAAAGTTTAAATAGTATCAAACAGTTTTTATTTATAACAATTTACTATATATATTTAAACAGAGTTGTCGTGTTTAGCTTCCGTCGGTCTCAACACTGTACCAAGGAAACGTGTTAGAAGAGTTTTCAAAACTTCATTTCCTCTACCAGGAATGGAAAGTTAGCTTTCTTATAGCTAAAAGAGAGAATAAAGTGGATGGAGAACGTATTTTTGTTTATTCACATTTTTAAAATAATATAGCATGGGCAGGAAAACTTCTTAAGCTTTTTTGGAATTTTTGTTGCGTGGAGTTTAATTAAGGCTTGGACTAGTTAATATTACACAAAGCCGTTAACTCGGAAGCGAGTCCCTATGTTTTCCACGTAATATGATTTACTAAATATTACAAAATTTTCATTTAAATCAATCTGAAATGACTTTATCAATCGAAAAAGCAAAACAAAAACTGTTCATTCACTTCATTCTCCTTGACGGATGCTATAAAGGGACGTGGATTCGGTATTTGTGACAAATAGCTACTATGGGATAGTATTATTCCACTGAACATAGAATTCTTCATACTATTTGGTGTGCAAGATCGAAACCGTAAAAAATACGTATGTATTGCAAAACACTGCTCTAATCGACACAATTTGTAACGTATTGCCTAACGTTTAATAATTCCTTGCTAATGAATAAGAAATTCTGCTGTATGTTAATTACTTAAGTAATTGTTTTAATCCGACCACGTAAAGACACATTTCCAGTCAGTACTTGATATGCTCGCGAAAACTGCTCAAAGTTGCAGCAGTCATTTCACCAAACGTACGTCGTTGTATCAGCAGCTCTCAGAAGAGCAGTTCCCGAAGTAGCAACCGCTATTCCAAAAAAGATCTTAGTTGTTCAAAAATGCTGTTTTAGAAAGAGCGGCCACTGTTAGAAATAGCGATCGCTGCTTTATTATTATTTGCGAGAGAATGTAGAAGCCGCGAGGATGGCCATACATCGCGTTCTCGCTGAGCGTTTGTGACTTTCTTCTTTATAGCAAGCGTGGTATTAAAATTTGACAGAGATGATAATTTGAAACCAATTTTTGCCGAAAGTTAAACAGTATTGGAAAACTATCTGAAATAGGTATTATCAGAATAGAAGAATTATGGCACTCAGGATCCTCTTAATACATGGCACTAAATCCCCAGCACAAACCTCGTCTTGGTGTAGGACAAAAATCCACAAGTGCGTCTTGCCAAATAGTTAAACGCTAATAGAGTAAAGACGAGGGACCTATTTGTCGATATGTGATTCGGTTAACCTCGCTCTCGAAGAGAAGTATTACATATTATGGAATACAAAACTTACGGCTTATTGGGTTACTGATTTGTAAAAACAAAAATGAAAAAGTGGCGAAAGAAATGAATATGAATAGACATTAGTTTACAAATTGTAGACCTACCGAAAATAGGGAGCCTTTTCTTCGGAAAATGGCCCCCCGGTCCTCTTGTTATTATGAAAAGTTCTTAACACGCAACTTTGAAACCGCACCTTAAATTCGGAATAGCATAGTTTCTAAAAATCCCCTTGAAGCGTGAGTTTATTGCTTGCGATTGCTCTTCTGATTTTTTTCCAGGCTCAAGCACATAGCTTCAAGCACTTTCATTTACATGCTTTTGAAAATATTTAAGCGAAAAGATATCTTGTCCTTTTTTCCCCAAATGAACATTAAGCTGGCAAATTTTTCAAATTCACGTAAAAGGCTCGATTACAAATTAGCGATATACCGCCACAGTCGACGCTAAAAGTGGAGAGATGAAGCTTATCTGGTTTATGTTTCCTCGTCTTTATGTTTACATACAAGCGAGAACTGCGTCGCGCGTATGCTTATAGACGGAGCAAAATTTCGGAGTAAGCTTCTGACCTGCTGTGGCAGATTTTCTTGCTAATGTTTGACTCTCGCAAAGTTGCACTTGACTATTTCAAACAATGGTGACCGTGTATCCTAAAAAATATACAGGGTGTTTCGGATAAGCATGTCACAAATTAAAGGGTGTGTTCTTTGGGTCAAACTGAGTGAAAAGTGTCAAAGACCATGGGGTCTACAACGCTTAGAGGTACGGCCCCCAAACATTGACCCCCAAAAAGGGGAAAAGGTCACAAATGTGGAGGAGGAAATATCAGCTTGCTCATCTTGTTTAGACAATTCCAATACCCTCTCATCTTAGAATTCTAATGAGCCATTTTCTAGCAGAAGCGTATTATTAAAGGTAGAAGTGTGCAAGGACTGGTCAATAAAAGTTGGTTTAAAGTGACAATTTCACGAAGAAGAGTTTCCAGTTAATGTATCATTTATTCGTACATGTACAAAGTAAGCAGCAGTTTTAGAGGTATTGTTCAAAATGCCCACCATTAGCATAAATGTAAACATGTGCCCGTCTAACGAACGATTCTTGGACATGTTGAAAGATGCCTGGTGTGTTTCGCATTGTTTCACACCCTTCAAGTATTCGTTATCGCAAGTCGTCCACATCACGGACTTCACTCTTGTACACCAAGTCCTTGAGATAACCCCAAAGGTAGAAATGACACGGATTCAAATCGGAGATCTCGCCGGCCACGCAACTGGTCCTCCTTGCACCTTCTGAATTTGATACGGGTGAAACTGATGCCCTTTTAGAATTCTCCATACTAAGACGCGATTGACGCCAAACTGTCGTCCAACTTGTCTGGTACTAGTTGATGGGTCATCCTCGAACATGGTAAGAACGTCTTGTTCTATGTCCTCGATGCCTTCTTGAAAATCTCGTTCACGAAAATTTCGTGGTTGCAGTTGACCCGTGTCCCTCAAGCGCCGGTCAACAGCCTCAAATGTTCGTCTATCCGGTACGCGACGTTGCGGAAATTGTTCCTGATATTGTCTCCGTGCCTCCATAGAATTACCCCGCGCAAGTCCAAACATAAGATGCATATCCGCATATTCTGCATTAGTGTACGCCACTATGTCACTACCGGACGTTTAAGTGACTCTGTGACTTTGTGAACAACAGCATCGTACTTTATACCAACCGGCCGCAATTTTTACGATCTGAGTAAAATCTTTTCGTTTCTGATTGTTTTACGATCACGTAAAAATCTTATCTGGCCTTTTTTCTTGGTTGGTGTTTTGCACAAGGAGGAGTATTCAGAAAGTGCAAGTTCTTAACCATGCAGATTATCTTAGACGCCTATTGTTTGGAGCTAGAATTGAAGACCATCACAGTGACCATGAATGGCTTCAGATAAACCCACATGTAACAACTTTTAGGAGTCACCAAGTTCAATTTAGTTTAAATGTGTGGTGCGGAATTGTCGGCTCACAATTATTAGGGCCTCATTTTCTACCACCCAGACTAAATGGCGAGGCATATCTCGAGTTTTTAAGAGAGACTTTACCGCAACTACTTGAGGACATACCGTTAGCATTGCTACGTGACATGTGGTTTATGCACGACAGGGCACACCCGTGCATAAACCATATGTCACGTAGCAATGCTAACGGTATGATCTCGAGTAGTTGCTGTAAAGTCTCTCTTAAAAACTCGAGATATGCGTCGCCATTTATTATTATTGTTTGGGGAGAGGGGGGCTCACGTCCTAGCACCGATGCCAGAGGCATATTGTGCACCCTCATATTCAGGCCTTGAAGAGACCCGCGAGGATGTGAATCAAAGTGATCTAATCTGAGTGAGGCGAAGTAATCGCACTCACACAGTATGTGACAGGGAGTATCTTCCTTCTCCCGGCACGACCGGCAGATATGGTCGTCAGCAAGGCCCATCAGAGCGCAATAAGGTCCCTAGCCCGAGACCTGCAGGGGCCATTGTTTCGTCTGTCTCTGGCCCTCCATATTATGCCAGAGCGGATTTTGAATGACAGTCAACCTGTCATGCAGGCTTCGTCTAGTGTACCCGAAGGGGATGGGGACGACCGGCGCCGGTCCCAAGAACTTGGCCTCCGCCCCCCCCCTTTTAGCAAACCTATCGGCTTGCTCATTGCCATGATGTCCGCTACGCCCCGGCACCAGTACAACTGGATCCTGTTGCGGGACGCCAGTCGCACAAGCATATCAAGACCAGTTGAGAAGTGATCTGACACTGGTTCCGCGCTTTCAGGGCGGCCTGACTGTCAGAGTAAATTCTCACAGTCCGTCCGGTATACCCTTTCTTGATGCAATAACAGATCGCGGCAATTTCCGCCTGGAGCACACTTGCGTAGGTGCCCAGACTCTCTGAGAAACCCACCTGAAGCATATAAACATTGTGAACTATAGCCGTTAGGGGGCGCTAAGGGGACGAGATTGGGGACTAGGGACTTTATCGACAGACCTCTCCAGGCGAGGCTCGCGATCAGACTGTATATTAATTACCATGTATCTTTCTTACTAACTATCATTCAAGTATTATTAAATATGTTCCTGTTTAATCATGACTCATTATTAAACCGACAACAGAACATTACAATGGCGACGGAGATGGGATACACCATTTTAGCGTGAGGTTAGTTGGTTTACGTATACCCTACGGGTAACGGGAGCCAAGGCTTACCAACGAATCGCACGTGCGGGGCAAGGAGAGCCTAGCAGCCTACGGACTTTACAACCTGGAGGTGATATCGATGTGGCCAAGGCTTACATCACCACGAGGAAGAAAAAGGTACATGAACAGAATCATAACATCTACGGATTGAAATAAAGGAAAATTGCACATCTACGGATTTGAACTGATCGTATTTAAAAGTCTACGGACTGAATTAAACGTAAATAATCATCTACGGGTATTTATTAAACGTCTACGGACTGAATTAAACGTAAATAATCATCTACGGGTATTTATTAAACGTCTACGGACTGAATTAAATTAAACGTAAATAAACAACTACGGGTATTTATTAAACGTGATTAAACGTCTACGGATTAGAACTGAAACGTAACTAAACATCTACGGGTATATAATTAAACGTAATTAAACGTCTACGGAGTATAAAAGAACGGGAATTATCAAATTACGGAATTGAACTATCCTGAACAACAATGGCTACCGTTGGAATTCTAATACCATTTGACGAAACTACGGTACCATGGACACAGTATGCTAATCGGTTAACTGCTTATTTTACGGCGAACAAGATTACTGACGCCGCTATCAAACATGCAACGCTTCTCACAGTACTTAGTACCGCGGCGTATACTCTGTTAGAGAACTTGACTCGACCAGATGATATTATGACGAAAACGTATGTGGATTTAACTAAGTTGTTAAATGATCACTATAACCCCAAACCTTCTCGCATGATGGAACGAATACGTTTTAATGGTCGCTATCGTCGCAAGGATGAATCTGTGGCTGTCTATGTTGCTGAATTGAAGAAATTAACAAAACACTGCGAATTTAAAGAGTTAGATCAGATGTTGATGGATCGCATAGCCGAAGGAATAAACAATGAGGGTATGAGAAGGTACCTACTACAGCATGAAAGTACGATCAAAGATGATTTGCCTGCTATGCTATCATTATTAACGACGTATGAAATGACGGAACGCAACACTAAGGAATTGCGTGTCCTGAACCCAGTTGATGAACATCAGCAAGTGAACGCCATCATTCCGGCCAAGAGCCATTCGAGATTTCAACAAAACAATAGGCAACCTCAAGCCTCACGAGCTACTCAACCGTCTGGGGCAAGACCACCTAGTTGCATACGTTGCACTAGCATTGACCACACTCCGCCGAATTGTCCATATAAAGAATTTATATACAACAACTGCAAGAAAGTAGGTCATCTGGGAAAAGCATGTAACCGACCGCCCACGGAATTGAAACAACGACTTCCCGCCAAGAGAAGTTCAAACAACCAACGCCCAAAACGCGGACATTCGCGAACCACAGCAAATCATATAGCAGATGAGGACGATATTACGCCAACGGCTACGGTTATGGCAAATACTGCCGATGAAGCAGAACTATATCGGGTCCCAGTCAGGGAATACGCCATGTATCATGTTGATGATGATGTCATGGAAGAAGAACATTCCTCTCCTATGAGTCTGGAACCACCACCCCCTGAGACCATTGTTTGCGCATTAAACGGCAAGGAGGTATGTTTTGAACTGGATACTGGCTCAGGTTATGCAATGATTTCAGAGGTTGTCTACGGTCAACTTCCTCACGTGCAACCATTACAAGACTTCCGCAAACGCTTAACGTCGTTCACGGGCGGAACACTTCAGATTTTGGGTTCCACGTTACTCACCGTCTCGTACCGTGATAATCAAGCCGAACTACCAGTTCTCGTCTTTCGTGGAGACCGCCCAAATCTATGTGGTCGCAACTGGCTGTTTTCAAAGCTGAACGTGCTACCACGTGTAGCAGAGTACTCGGTGCAACCGCACTCCGACGTCGCTTTTGGGGTAAACGCTATGGAATCGTCGGACTCTACGCCCTTGCAAACTATTTTGGATCGACACGCAGCACTTTTCACACCTGGTTTGGGCAAACTGAAGGATGTCAAGGTAAAATTATACCTTAAGCCGGATTCGCGCCCCACATTCTGTAAAGCACGGTCAGTTCCGTACGCTTTGAAGGACAAGGTAGAGGAAGAGCTTCAAAGATTGGAGTCATTGCACATTATAGAAAGCGTACCATACTCTGAGTACGCTTCGCCAATCGTTCCTATCCGGAAAGTCAATCAAGATGCTATTCGTATCTGTGCAGACTTCAAAACGACGATTAATCCCAACTTGGATATAGAGAAATACCCTCTGCCAAAGGCTGAATCTATATTCGCGACTCTGGCTGGATGCAAGTATTTTGCGCGTATTGATCTAAGAGACGCCTATAACCAGTTGGAATTACATGAAGACTCTAAAGCAATCACCGTTATAAACACCTCACGAGGACTATTCAGGTATAATCGTCTACCTTTCGGGATTGCCTCAGCCTCGGCCATATTTCAACGGGTCATAGAAACATTGTTCCGCAATAAAAAAGGCGTGTCACCCTTCCAGGATGACATAGTATTAGGGGGTGCGACCAAACAATCCCTCTTAAAGCTATTAGACCAAGTACTGGAAACGTTAGAAGTCAATGGCTTGAAACTACGTCGCGAAAAATGCGTCTTTCTGGAAACGTCCATAGAATTCTTGGGTCATAGATTGGATGCACAGGGCATTCATCCACAAGAGGCCAAATTGGTCGCAATCATGAACGCACCTGCCCCTACGAACCTGGAACAATTACGCTCGTTTGTGGGTATGCTGATGTACTACGGTAAATTCATAAACAACGCATCCACCAAACTAGCACCGCTATTTGAATTGTACCAGAAAAATGCAATTTGGGTCTGGGAAGCAAAACACCAAGATGCCTTCCAGGGAGCAAAGCAAGCCCTAAAGGACTCTAACCTATTGGTTCATTACGATGTTGACAAACCGATCCACATGGCATGTGACGCGTCTCCTCATGGAATAGGAGCTGTCATTTCACACGTTGAGAATGGCATAGAGCGCCCGATCTCGTTTGCGTCTCGACGCCTCACTAAGGCTGAAGAAAATTACTCGCAATTGGAGAAGGAGGCGTTGGCCTTGGTATTTGGTGTTACGAAGTATAAAGATTATCTTTATGGCAGAAAATTTTCTCTGATTACGGATCACCAGCCTCTAGTATCGCTCCTCGCTTCAAACAAAGCAATCCCAGCGATGGCCGCTGCAAGAATTCAGAGATGGGCCATAATTTTATCGGCGTATACGTACGAGATAAAATACAAAAAGGGATCATTAAACGCCAATGCCGATGCGATGAGTAGGTTGCCGCTTCCTACTAAGGAAACCGTACATACACCTTTACCCGCGGAATACGTTTTCGCGCTCACGTCCATCGCAGACATGCCAGTCAGTTTAGCCGACTTAAGTAAAGCCACGGTCGAGGATCAGAATCTTCAGAAGATTAGCCACTGCTTAACCAAAGGATGGCCGCCAGCGCAAAAATTACCTGAAGCACTCCACGTGTATCATCGCCGTCGAGAAGAGCTATCAAACATAGAGCAATCCTGCTAATGGGCAATCGCGTCATCATCCCGGAAAAATATCGACAAGCAATGCTAAAAGAATTGCATGGATCTCACGAAGGGATCGTTAAGATGAAAGCCGTGGCAAGGTCTCGTATTTGGTGGCCGTACATAGATAATGACATAACCCGACAGGTTCAGTCATGTCATAGTTGTCAGACGCACGCCGCCATGCCACGAGCAACACACACACCATGGCCTCGTGAATCCAAACCATGGTCGCGGGTCCACGTCGATTTCGCGGGCCCAATAGACAATCAGTATATATTGCTCACTGTTGATGCTTATTCGAAATGGATGGAGCTAGACATCACGAAAACTACGTCGACTGAAGCTGTCATCCAAAGTTTACGTCCACACATTGCTCGATACGGCATCATGCCGACCTTAGTCACCGATAACGGTACATGTTTTGTCAGCCAAGAGTTCAAGAGATTCACCTTAATAATTCGCAAATATAACAGATAAACTTTTATTTGACTATAATTAAACTTGAATCCTATTATCACTAATCGAAATTACTTACGTGCACTGACAATCGCATTGATAATACAAACCAAGCGTATTTTTCAGTACATAAAAGTAAAACTTAAACTTCAAGAATGATTTTTAATTTTTTTCTTTGCCCTAAAGTGGAAGTAAAACTTACGCCAATAAAATGTGGTCTTACAAATAAGGCACCAACCAGAATAATTTCCTATTTCGCGCGTCACTGCAGCGTCTCAACATTCAGCAGATTGTGTAAGATGGTAATTCTTGACCTTTAACCTAATCTAGAATCTCACAGACCATTGACTGAACCTCGATAACCTTAAGCCTTGGTCTCGAGCTATTATCGAGCTTTCGAGTCCTATCGAGTACTCGCACAGGCCTAAGAAACATTAACTGGAAACTCTTCTTTGTTTGTCACTTTTATTGACCAGTCCTTGCACACTTTTACCTTTAATAATACACTTCTGCTAGAAAATGGCTGATTTGAATTCTTAGATGGGAGGATATTGGAATTGTCTAAACAAGATGAGCAAGCTGCTATGTCTTACTCTCTATTTTTGACATTTTTCACGTTTTGGGGCCCGTACCTCGAAAATAAACGTTGTAGACCCCATGTTCTTTGATACTTTTCACTCAGTTTGACCCAATGAACACACCCTTTAATTTATGATATGCTTATCAGAAACACCCTGTATATGTATTGCAACTTGAAATTGAGTTTAATCGATATGAGAGATTTGGTTTTAATTGTGTAGTTCAAACAGAAATTTTACATGAAATTGAGCTAGTACATGGCACTCAACCTTACTAGGGTGTCTTTGGGCGGCAGTGCCTAGATCGTCGCGCTCTAAACCTGGATAGGAAGATGGTTTCGATACCTTGGCGTCCGAGATCTTCACATTTGACACCATTGTGTGATTCGACGAGACTGAGCCAACTTCCAATGATGAATTAAAACATAGAATACGACGCGCGTTTGGTGAAATTACAACGGCAAATTTGGCCAGTTTTCGCGAGAAGCTCGCATACAAACTGAAAATGTGTCGTTGCGTGAACGGATTCCATTGTGATCAATTGCTTTAGTAATTAATAAGTGAACAATTCACCTCTTTTTCACGCTATCAACCTTTCAACACCAAATAGTGGGAAAAATACTGTTTTCAGTGGAATGATACTATCCCATAGATGTTATTGGCCACAAATACCGAAGTCATCCTGTATAAATAAAGTGTTAATTAACAATGTTTTTTTTAGTTGTCATTATGAAAACTGACTTATCCAACGCGAAACCTTACGAGAAAGGAAGGATATTATTGAAGTACGTCACTTTTTTAAAAGAAAATTGCAGGGTAGAATTTTTCGATTTTATCCGAAAGAGCATACGGTGTGGAACAGACCAGAGGAGCATTATTTTGAATAAAATTATGCTATACTTCCGACGGAAAAAGTGTCGGTATGATAAATTTCAGACCTATGACGCAGAGTATTAAAAATTTAAAAGATGAATGATGGATCTGATATCACAAGTATAGTTATTATTTGTCTTTCGAGTATTTGATGGCATTGTTGTCTAAGCCATTGGGGATTCCAATAATGTACATTATCGTGGCTTCCAGTACCAACCCTAGGAAATACTAGACAATAGGATCTTGTTTGTGACATATGTGTCGTATTGTTAAGTTGCCGTCTGGGCGAGAGCTGTAACATCGTATAAAACATACGTACTCGTAGACCACAAAGAACTTGGTTTTAGCATGGTAGGCTGGAGAAAAGGTCATTATCGTCGGATTCACCAGTCAGAATAGTATACCACTTAAGCGTATTTTCACTTTCCGCGCCGATCAAAATGAAACAGATATTTCCCGCTTCCACTTTTCAAATCCGCAAAAGCTCGAAACCACGTTACGTCACCAATTTTAGCCAGTAAAAATAAATAAAGTTTTGGGCGGCAAAATTTTCTTCGTCTGATCGTTGCTATTTACTTTTAGTTTTAGGTTATGTGTGATGTGATTGAGTAAAAAAATAAAGATTTGAGATTTCATGTAAATGAAAAACTGCCCAAAACCGCACGAATGGGAGGATAAACATTACTCTGCCCAGTGGCCAGGTATCTAATATTATATGCACACTGGACTTTGAAACTATGGAAATTATAGATAGTTTTCAATTTGCTCACTATTTTCAGCTTTAACTTCAGTGCAGTGTTGTCACGCCCTCTGTGAGCCAAGTTAGTCAAGTACGGATTAAAACTGAGCTGGTACCCCTTTTTCTCCTCTGGGGTGAAAATTGTGTAAAGGCGTGTTATTTCATAGACCAAGGCTTAAATTATTGATGCCCATCAATGTTTCATAGTGTCATTCAAATATTCTATTCCTCCAAATTGGGTGAACTCACCAACTTTTCTTTGCATAGGTTCATTGGAGGTTTGCCGTTTGAGATTTAATACAAGCATTGTCAGTAACTGTAATTTCTTTCGTAGTAACAATTTAATTAAGACGAAAGCGAGTTTGTTTACCTTTCAACATTGCAATTTTGTTTTGTAAAATCATTTCGCTAGACTACTCTCGTCATCTGCTAGGACAATGCGCAAGCTTGAATATAAATGTGTGTGTAGCGGAAGCGGAAATGCAAATTTGCTAGGAAATAAAAACCCGTGAAATTTAAACGCTTATGCCAAAATTGTCCGCTACTAGCGACAGTGAGCACAAAATGCTAGCGAGCATGAAAATGCACCTTAAGCCAAGATGACGACAATGCTGTAAACTTCTAATGAACGACTAATACCAAGCACCCACTGATGCATTCGTTCATTAGGTAACCTGGTCGTTTTTGCAAAAGGGCATAACGCTTAAGGTGCAGTTAATAATTTAAAACTATGCCAGTGACCAGTGTACGCGTTTCCAATTTGAAATATTGCTAATTTTTAAAGCTCTTTAATTCGGATTATAAGGAAAACTTCTAGCTTCAATTTACCTTTATAATTTAAGCTTAAGCATGTGTATCATTAATATTGCGTCATTCTATTAGACTACCACTTCCACCAGGGGCGTTAATTTCTCTATTGAACGAACATGAAAAGTGTAAAAACGATTACTTCCATGAATTTGAGGTAAAGTTTATTTTGTTTCGTGCTTTTTATTAGTGGTAGTTTGCGTACTTATGCTTCTATTGTAGGTGCTTTTCAATAATTTTCCTTTGACTATAGGGCTATTTTGATACGAAAGATGAAGGTTACTTGGATGAAAATGGCGGATTGTACGTTGACGGACGGGTTGACTGTTTAATGAAACACGGTGCAATTTACTTGGCAGCGCAAGCTGTTGAAGAGGTATTCAATACGTAAAGCGAAAGCAGTTCCGGAAATAGAAATACATTTACTTTATAAATCTTTTTTATTATTGTTCAGGCTGTGATGAGTCACCCAGAAGTTTCCGAATGCGTAGTGATTTCGACTCCTAATTTAATCCTTAAAGAAGTTCCAGTGACTTTATTTATGGTCAAAAAGGGTGAGATTAACTTAAAATTTAAATAAAATTCCTCAATGAATTGTTTTAAATTTTCTTAAGGTAACAATGAACGCCATGAAATAATTTCGGAAGAGATACTAAAACTATTGTCTAAACAATTTGGTGAAGCGGTAACATTTGGTAAAATAATCCCTGTCAAAGAGTTACCTCGAACACCAACTGGTAAAATTAACAGACCTAGTATAACAGCTCTAACCAAAGGGCTAAATATTATGGTAATTATTAGAATTTTTTTTAAATAACACCAACAGTATAAATAACACACATTCATTTCTAGTCAAGTGGAGTGGAAAACCCTGAAGTTTTAAAAGCCATCGGTAATGCTTTGTATGAAGCTGGTTATGTCAAATTCAGCGAATAATTTCAGATATTGTTAAGAAAGCTTGAAAAATTTCATGTAATTTTGAATAGAAGTAAAATAGTTTAATAATTTCACGAAACAATGCAGGTCTATGTTATTTCTGTAATCAGTGAAAATTGGTGGAATATAATAATCGTTTGATAATAACTTTTTATTGATTCATTATGTCAAAGGTACGAATATTCGGGAAGTCCTCATATGAGCTGTTCCCGTAATACCGGTTCTTATAACTGCGATTTTCCGAAAACGCAGTTTACCCGCTATGGCAGTTCCCTATACAGCGGTTCTCATAAACGCGGTGTATAGTTACATCAATTCCCTACAGAGAAGTACAACTGGGATATGAAAAACCATATTCGTTTATGATGGTGTTATTTGAACTACAATATTATTAGGTTTGGTTTGGTTATTTGAACCGCCAATATTATTGGCCAGGTAAAGTTAGGTAGGGCTATTTGAACCCCTTTAGTATTAAGTCACGTAAGGTTTGCTTATTTTAACTAGAGGTGTGCGAGTCCTAAATTGCGAGTAGTGGGAAATCGAGTGGCCGATGGTACTGAAAGTTGTGCTTGCTTTAGTTAACCCCTCGCAACGAAGAAATGGATTAGCCCAACAAAAATTAGACTAGGCCTAGTTTAAAGAAAAAAAAGGACTCCCATATGGCAAAATGGAATCGTCGAGTACTCGCAGGTAAGTTTAGGCTCCGTTAATTTAACCCCAATAGTATTAGAACAGATTAGGATCTATTACTTAAAATTCCAATAGTAATAAGTAAGGATATGTTTGTCTGTTTAACCATAATATTATTGGATCAGATAAGGTTAGGTTTGGTTTCGTTAATTAAATCTCATTAGTATTTGAATAGTAAAAATTAGCGAGTTGGGGTATGTTAAGGAAAGGTTAAAGTATAATGATCCAGTTGTATTAAGTATTTCGGTATTTCTCAAAACTTTTGCTATACATTGCTATTTCTCAAAACTTTTAATATACACTGCTATTTCTGAAAACTTTTGTTATACACTGCTATTTCTCAAAACTTTTGTTATACACTGCTATTTCTCAAAACATTTGTTATAAACTGCTATTTCTCAAAAAATTTGTTATACACTGCTATTTCTCAAAACATTTGTTATACACTGCTATTTCTCAAAACATTTGTAATACACTGCTATTTCTCAAAACCTTTGTTATACACTGCTATTTCTCAAAACATTTGTTATACACTGCTATTTCTCAAAACATTTGTTATACACTGCTATTTCTCAAAACATTTGTTATACACTGCTATTTCTCAAAACATTTGTTATACACTGCTATTTCTCAAAAAAAATTTTATACACTGCTATTTCTCAAAACAGAAAGCCGCTTTTCAAGGCCGCTGTTTGGTTTTTTTGTTTTTTGAAATTGCTGTTGTTATACTAGACAAATAATAAAATGTAGGGTATTACGAAAAGCGAATAAGACTTCACACTTATAGTGCATAACCATAGCCCGGGAAAGCTATACCATATACAGTGTGGAAAAGATCAGACTAAAACCTTCCTTTGTGGACAACCCCCAATACTGCCAACGGATGACATCACCATACTGAATTATACAGGGTGTAAATAAATAGTGGGAATTAATGTTTTGTTTTATGCAAGTGGCAAGGTACAAAAGGAATAATGGAGAATATGCTTGAATGCAACAAAAGGTTTTAAAGCACAGTCTCACGATTTGTCTTAAAGCACAGTCTCAAGATTTGTCTTTTTGTCTTAAAGACTGGGCCTCAAATTACAACCCCTAATCTGTCAAATCGAACGTAAATGTTCAATGTGATTACCATTGGGGTGGAGGCACTCATCAAGAAACATGTGTTGCTATACATTTACAATCACTAAACTCTTGACGCAGTAAATGTCTTCAGTGATTTTCTCATCGAGAAGAATGGCCCGATAACTCGGTTTCTAAGAATGCCCACCAAAAATTTGATCTTCCATCGCAATTGATGGAAATGATGTCGTAACCAGTGAGAATTTTGTTGTATCCACTATGTACGTTATGCCGGTTTACCATATACCGTCCTTATGAAATGTAGCCTCGTCAGAATACAGTACCTTTCTAAAATAATAATGGATCGACTTCAATTAGGCCTAGTTGACGTAAAGGTCTTGCCGAATTGGGTAATCCTCGTAAACATCATGTTCAATTTGTCTTGGAATTGGCTGGCATTTTTCTAAGACACGAGACTAACTAATGTAACTCGATCCTAGCTGCTACGTAACGACGAGCACTTTTTTCAAAGGTCTTTTTTCTCGGTGCTATAGCCAACTCGGACTTTCTGTTTTAAAGTTCTTCCCAAAGAAGCCTTTTTTCCCTATTTATACCAAATTAAAGCATAAGTAACATAATAAACATAAGTATGACTCTTCCTATTGTAATAATGCAAATTTCAAAATGAAACCTATAATCAACACTGACACTCTCACTTACATTAGGCCAGGACTTGCAACCCCGTCGAGTACTTCATGCTGGTCTTTGGCGAATGACATAGTTCTACAATATTAGCCAATCACAATAAACCTTCTCCTTGAACGTATTTGTGTCGGAAATAGCTCGTCTGCTATTTATTGTACAAGCTCGCGGGGTCGCGGTGTTTGTATGTTTCACTTTGAAAGTCGGATATTTCAGCACCAAAAATGATAAGCCTTTTGAAGTCTAAATATTCGGTAACTAAACCTACCCAGTGCAATTTTCAACTTCGTAATGTGGTCGCGCTAAACTCGGTAAAATGTCAATGCAAATCAACTATATAACCAAGGCTTAGGACCGTCGACTCAAATTTCAATGGCGTCTCTTTAAAACTCTGAACCGGATTTTCAATATGAGGCGGAAGTCGCTTCATTTTCCACCGCTAGGGGTCTCTGTGCTGGGCGCGAACTTATGATGACGTAAAAGGTCCGAAAATAGGTTTATAGTTAGTTTTGGCTAATTGTCATACTTATGGTTATTATGTTACTTATGATTAAAGGTTAGGGGTGTTTTAATATTGGCCAACCATTATTATTATTGTTTCTTTACCGTTTTTGAGCCTTTTAAACACGCGTACTGTTACAGTTGAATCACTACAGACCTTGTATTCACAATAAGCCCAAGAAATGCTCAAGCCGGCAATCTTTGATCTTGATCCGGTCCCTTTTGATATACAGTGTCTGTAAAGTAGCAGCTAAGTAGTAGAATTACAGTAGTTGGTCTTGTTTCCTAGCAAAATGCCAACCTATTTCAACCAGGACAAATTGGACAGGATGTTTATTTTTGGTGAAGGTCGCGGTAACTTTCAACTAGCGGCAGTGCTTTTTACCAAACGCTTTCCACACCCACGACATCCGGTGCGAAGCACCTTTATCGGCATTGGCGAGCACCTTCGTAATTTCGGTAGTGCAAGATCGTGAACGTAGAAGAGCTAGACTGTACAGTCTATAATAAGGATAGAGAATTTGACATCCTAGTAATACATGCCAATTTCATGCTAGTATTAGAGCGGTGGAGCAAGAAGTTGCACTAAGCTATTTTACTGTTCTTGCCAGTTTACAAGGGCATCACTACCGGCATTATCATACCCCCTACATCATGCCTAAAACAGCAAGACCTTTGTCTTACCATGCGTGAACTAATTGAAGCCGATCCATTATTTTTGAGAAAGGTACTTTTTTGACGAGGCTAAATTTCAAAGGGATGGTAAGGTAAACCGGCATAACGTACATTACAGGGCTCAGCAAAATTATCGCTGGTTACGACATCATTACCATCGAATGCGATGGAAGGTAAATGTTTGGGTAGACATTCTTGGAAACAGAATTATCGGACTCTTCTTCTTCGTTGAGAACATCACTGGAGACATTTACTTGGACTTCCTGCGTCATGAGTTTAGTGCTTGCAAATGTACTTGCAAGACATGGACAGTCGTCTTGAAGAGAACCTCCATCACAATGGTAGACGCCTCGAATATTTACGTTAAGGTGTTTACCAATTAGATTAGAGGTTGTAATTTAAGACTAATCGTGGGACTGTGCTTTAATGACGAGCTTGTGAACCAACACATCTTCAAGTCGACCCAAGGGAACGCTCGTACTCAAAAGGGAGAGAGTTGGGATAATACTTTTTTTTAACATATCAATAGTTTATAATAGGTTTTATGGTTCTATAAAAACCATGTTTATGGCCTAATTTAATAGTATAAATTAATTCCTTAATTTAAAACCCGAGGAGATGTGATTCAGTCGCGAGCTGCAAATGTTACCTATGATTCTTGTTAAAGTTGAAGTTAAGGCCGGTATTATCTTTACCCTTATTGTATAAACTCAACAAAGATCAAGTACGTTGTTCCAGCCAGGGGAGTAGAAATGGGAGTGGAGATATACTGGCGTCCTATTCTCTCTTGTGGCTCACCACTGTCCAGGAATGGTCCATTTTCTTCTAAGAACTACATTTCAGAGCTAAATTCATAACCAAAAAGTAACGGTACTTTTTAATTACGTTGAAAAATATTTTTCGTTAAATGAAATTTTTGTGAAAAAAGAAAAAAAGCCAATTTTTAAAAATAATTGATGTTTTATAATATGGCCTTTGAAACTGAAAACTATAATGGATGTGTACCTTAGCCAACTAATTTTCGAAAGATATATTTTACTTTTCTAAGGCTTTGTTGTCAAATGCATGTTTTATTAGCTATGGAACAAGAAATTTAAATTGAAAACTTAAAATTTGTTTTTAGAAGATCTTTTATTAACTCTTTATTTAAATATGCGATCGTTACAAAATATAGGGTTTTAAAGGTATTATAGGATCATGGACTCCTATTTAAATCGAAGTTTTATTCATTTTTCAGTAGAATCTTGGAAGTATTCCTTGATTTCAGTTTCCGTGGCTTCCTTTTTACTTTTACCATAACCGTAAAATATATTCTCATTGTAAATCTTATCTTTCAGCCTGAAAGTTCCGTGAAATTTGTCCCATATAGCCAAGTTGAAACCAAAATTAACGTGAAAATACCTAGAAATAAATAGGCAATCGTTTTTCTGTTTGTTTTGTAGTTAAAGCATAATCTAAACAGTAAAATTGGCTTAAATTTATCTACTTAAAAATGTGGGTTACAATATTCCCTAAACAGACTATTCTATTAGTTACACACAGAGAAACTAACACACAGGGGTGAGTTAGTTATTTCCCATCGAGCTACCCAACTCGCATTGCCAGTTTCTTCTTACCGCGAGTGAAATTATCGAAAGATGGACGCCTCTCCTTCCGTGTGTTTGTCCCTTTGCAGTAATTATAGGAATGGTCTATTTATTAAAGGAAACTTCCTATCCAAATTTCATTTTCTCATTTATTTGATAGAGCATTTCAAAAAATGAGTGTAGTTATATACATGAATCTATACAACAATGAATATATATTCGTATGCTATACCTCGTCTAACCTGTCGATTTGATTTGTGTATTGGCTTATAAGCCTATGACGCGTTTTGAGTAGTTTAAAGACAGGAGGAGGGTGCCTATTGAGTGTTATGGCTCCTGGTGTTAGAAGCGCTAGAGAACCAGGGCCACCTGAATTTTGAAGGAAAACTTCTAAGGCGCCATGTTTCGAGCCTCAGCGAATTTTATATTTGAGGCATCGTTGGGGGCAATTATCTAACTTTTTAAGCGAGTTATCGCAAGTGATAACTATCGCCTAAAGGTTTGGTGTCAACCTCGTGCCGTCTACGAGTGCGCGATATCTAAATAGGTGATTAGTCTTAGGTGTCATCAAACCTTGAACGAAAAGCGGCGGTTGTCCCGCGAATTCCCCTCGTGCTAATAAAAAACAAGGTGGGCAAATTAAAATTTTACCGTTTTTAGTTTCCAATGTGCTAAGGTTGTATACATATAGCTCAACAACGATCTAAGGCTATACAGTGTCTCGCATACACTATAAAGTTACGAAGAGTGCCACCTGGGTAGGTGGTCTGAGGTGCCACCACGGCACTAAAAGGTTCCATTTCTAATTTAGCATATATTTTTTCTCTTTTCGTAAATCGTAGAAAATCAACACAATCAGAAACAAACCCTTACAGTAAGAAATTTCATAACGAGAGGAATTCGAAAGATATAGAAAAATATTTTTCGTTCGTCTTTTGGAATGTAGTAAGGGTTCCCACTGGAAAGACAATCTGACGTAAAGCAGAAACTCATGGTTTCAGCCGTTCCGCATCCGCACGCGACTCACTGGGGATGATATAGAAACGGAATTGGACAGATCTTCTCCCGCTGGGAAATTTTTAGAACGCACTACTATACGTTTATTTAAATAATCCCTATTCTCAAGCTGTCGATTCTATTCAATTCAATACATCCGAAAGTGAGACTTTTAGCACTGTTAAAGGCTGCACGTCGAGCGGCTATTCACTCATATTTTCTTTTCGTGTATAACAATTAAAATAAATTTATTGCAGTAAGGGATATTTCCACTAGAAATATCTCGTTTGAATTACGGTTTGTTTTCTATAGAATAAAATGCATAATAGGAGCTGGAGTATAGGAACGATGTGGCTTAAATATGGGTCTAGACCATCTTGTTCGAAATATCTATATCTATATAAATCAAAGTCCTGACTGACTGACTGACTGACAGACTGACTGATAATCAACGCCCAGCCCAAACCGCTTGCCCTAGAAGGCTGAAAATTTGCAGGAACGTTGCTCATAAGTAGTAGGCGCGTACTAAGAAAAAATTTTTCCAATCCGCCGCCATCTTAAAAAATGGCGCCCAGAAATGTAAAAAATATTCTCTATGCAATTAAGTATGCGCGTTTCAACCGATTTCACAAATATTTAGTACACTGGTTTGCTTTAACCTTAAGACGGGCTGAATGGTCTTTCGGGTACGATTTTTCGCCATCTTTTAAAATGGCGCCCAGAAATGTAAGAAAATATTCTCTATGCAATAAAGTCCGCGCGTTTCAACCGATTTCACAAATATTTAGTACAATGGTTTCCTTTAACCTATAGACGGGCTGAATGGTATTTTGGGTTCGATTTGTAGCCATCTTTTTAAATGGCGGCCAAAAACTTAAAAACCCTTCTTTTTGGAATAATGTCCGCGTGAAAAGTAATAAAAAATATCCCGACGGGCTGACGGACTGTGCCGAGTGCCTTCGCTCCTAGGGTGCTACAAAAATATTAGTCATCAGTAAAATCTACACATTCTTTATATCATTTTAGATGGAAGTTCTTATTACACGCGAGCGACGCCGCGGGTAACGGCTAGTTAGAAATGAAAAACCTTGGCGCCTCAGTTACTGCTTGCTTTTAGCCTTTTGTTCAAACTTGGGAAAGAAGCTCCCACCACGGGATTAGTATCGTCTTTAACTAACCCACCCAAATTTTACCCAGAGTCTAGACGGGGTATTGCAGATATATTCATGGTATAAATAAATTCATGGTATTTTACATCGAAACGAAGTTTCCATCTAAATACAATTAATTAGATTAGAGAGCTATTTACATCTAAAAGAATAATTTTAAAGCCCTCTTCACAAAAATGGCTAACGCATATGCTACCATAACAAAACTTCTTCTTTAATAATATAAATGGATTCCAACAAACGCATCAACACGTCGCTCAGAACCATGAAAGCGACCTTTCCGAGACACGACGAGTGTATTAAGCAGATGGAGAAAGCATTAGAATTTCAAGACAAGACATTCGTCAAAAAATGTGTTGAAACGTGAATTACGTAATGGCGATCCAAATCGACTTCGATCCAATTGTAAAGGAATTTTCAAGGAAGAAAGTGCGCAAATGTTTCTGACTTTGCGTTGACTGTTAAACTTGTAGACTTTTGTTTGAAGGAAATAATAAATATTTTTATTTCTCGATTAATTTGTTTCGTATAGGGGATTAGGGGGCCCAATATACTGCACTGCCCAGGGGCCCATATAGCACTTAAAGGCTAGCGCACACCTAACGTCATCGGACGGACCGCACGAATCGCATGCATCGGATAATTTTCTTCAACTGCGCACACTAAATTCGGAGCATTCGGATTTCCGAAATTCCAACGGACGTATGAGCAATTGAGCATGCGCAGCGGAATGGTCAGGAATTTTCAAAAGGCGCTAAATTTCAAACTAGGCTTAACATAGTGGCTAGTTGTGCATGTTTTTTTTTTGGTCTAGTAAAATAAGCATTTTGACTGATTTTTCCCGTATTAAACTACTTACCGGAAACACCTATCAATTTTTAAAGTAGTATTATTTTAGAGTTTTCTTGGAATAAAGTGGTAAACCTAGCAAATTTGTGTAATCTTTAAACAGTGCCATGTTATGTTTCATCAAAATATAATCTGAGCATTCGCGTAGCGATTTTTGTCTTTGCTCCGTACGGACTAAACGGAATGTATGCCCCTATCGGGAATTCTCGTCGGCATTGCCGAACTGCGATACGTACGATGCGGTCAGATGAGCGCGTTCTCATTGGAAACAGTGGTAATAACTAATAATAGTAAAATCCGATGCGTGCGATACGTGCGGTCCGTCCGATGACGATAGGTGTGCGCTTGCCTTAAGACGGCCCTGGTCGCAGGGTACGCCCAAGCATGTAGTTCATAGGTAATAAAATTATAATTATTTAATTCTTGTGCGCGATAGCCAAGTGACAATATATTTTATGTAAAAAACTGTATAAAAATGTACAAGTATAAAATTTGGCTGTACGTACACTCATTTTCGAAAGTCTTTGTCCGTTGGTTGTTTTTTTGGAAAATTTTCAATAACACAAAAACCGTTCATCGCAGAGAATTGATACTTGACAGTATGATACATTATATAGTTGCCCATCAAACTAGAACCAATTTAAAGGCATTAGTTTAAAAACGTGCTAAACAATTGAAATTTCCCAAATCTGAAATAAAAACTTTTTAAATATAAATTTTAAGAGAAAATGAGAATGATTTTAGATATCAGCTGCTGTATCGATTTAAATTTAGAAAGGGTTTTGGGTTTTTGTATCTTTAAGAGTTCACGTGATATTTCAAATGATTTAAATTCACCAAAAGTGAAAATTAAAAAAGCTCAGCTATGTCTAGAAAATCCCATGCAGGGCGTTTCTTCCTATATTTCTGTTTATATGGCGAAATAGAGACTCTAATTAACTTTTCACACAATTTAAAGGGATACATAAATGTCCTAGCTTAGATATTTTTCTGTCTATTGCCTAACCACTTGTTGCTAAATATAACGCCTTCAAATTGTTTTCAGACCTTAACGAGAAATATAAATGCTTCGAAATGGTAAATCGTAAGGTTTCAAAATACAGATATAGATAATGAACCCTAGAGAATCATTTGAGATTCTTAGTACAACGCCTATCTCTGTGTCTCTCTTATCGCGGTCCATTAACCCTACACTTGCTTATTCATTGTAGCATTGTTTAAATTCATGATTTCTCCCATATTTAATTTCATAATTATGTATTTCAAATAATTTCTAGCCAAACACTATGACGTATTTCAAATAATTTCTAGACAATCACTTTGACTCATTTCAAATATTTTGTAGATAATCACTATGACGTATTTCAAATAATTTCTAGACGATCACTATGACGTATTTCAAATAATTTCTAGCCAATCACTAACTTGATAATACTCTTTCCACTCATTACCATACACCCTTAGAAATGCTTTTCCAAAATTTGGCCTCAAATTACAAACTCTATTCTGCTTTGGCCCTTTACATAACCCCATAAGAAGAAATCAAGTGGGGTGAGGTCAGTAGATGTTTCTAGCCACGGAATTGGTCCACCTATACCATTCCAACGTTTAAGAAAGTGGTCGTTCAACCACTGACGAGCATGGACCGTCCAATGTGGTGGCGCTCCATCCTGCTGGAACTCCACGTCTCCAATCACTGCTAACGGGAATTCGTCTATCGCTTCACTAAAGTCATGACCCAGGAAATCCAAGTAAGTGTCTCCATAGTGAAGGGTCCGATAATTCGGTTTCCAAAAATTCCTCCCAAACACACACCTACCTGGTGTCGTAACAGTGAAGATTTTCATAGGTCCAGTAATGTACTACGTTATTACGGTTCACCATACCATCCCAGTGAAATGTAGCCATGTCAGAAAATAGTACTTTCTTTCAAAATAATGGATCGCCTTCAATTAGTTCACGCATGGTAGGACAAAGGTCTTGCGGTCTTAGGTAATCCTCTTCCGTTAAGGCTTGATGGAGGTGGATATGATATAGCAGGTAGTGATACGTTTTTAAAATGGCAAGAACTTGAAATTGGCTTAGTCCAACCGCTCTACTACTAGTATGGGGAATGGCTTCACAACGTGCTAGGATGTCCACTTCTCTACCATCATTACATAATCTCCAATTATTCCTGGTTGGATTAGGCTGGCATTTTGCTAAGACACGAGACTAACTACTGTGCCAGCCTATTCCAACTAGTTACGACACCATTATCATTAATTGCGATGGAAGGTTAATGTTTGGGTGGTCATTCTTGGAAACCGAATTATTAGGCCATTCTGCAATGAAAACATCACTGAAGACCTTTATTTTGACTTTTTGCGTGATGAGTTTAGTACCTGCAAATTTATTGCAAGACATTTGAAGGCGTTTTACTCAGTAACTAGCAAAACCCTCTGCCAAATTATCCAGCGTACCTGGAAGTTGGACAGGTGTTTTAAGGGTTTTGTTCTGTAGAAAGTTAGAAACTGAAGCGTTTGTCAACTATCATAT
Source organism: Phalangium opilio (assembly GCA_019434445.1). NCBI lineage: Eukaryota > Metazoa > Arthropoda > Arachnida > Opiliones > Phalangiidae > Phalangium > Phalangium opilio. Next base: position 324,487 of record JAEQBA010002176.1, read on the forward strand.
TGAATAAAAAAATGCATATTTTGAGGTTAATCAGATTACTGAAATGTTTGAAGCTTTTCTCTTTTGTTAAAGATATGAAGTGTGCAGTTTCAAACAAATTCCTTAACGAATTGTGATTGTGCATAAAAACAAACAACCACGTAAACCACTTATTTACAGGTATATAAGATCACAGTTACTTTAGAAAATACAGGTGGACCTTCACATGTGTGGCAGTGTGGGTTATGTTTGACTTGAAAGTTTATGACTAAACTTAGTATTCTGAATATTCATGGGCATGTGAACATGTCGTGAAGCTGGGTGATTAACAGTAAAATTTGCGACTACTACTAAGATAAATGAAATCTACTAATTCGTCACATGATCAGAAGTGCAGGCAAAAAACCCTGGATGGGATTTTCTAGGTATCTGGGTAAAAACGTTTTGAATTTCACTAATTGTGGATCTTAGATGATAAATTTAAATTAATTGAGACATCTCGTGAATTATTAAATATACAAAGAAACCCAACACACTTTCTAAATATTTATAAATCTACACCGATGATATCGAAAATCATTGTCATTTTATCCTAAAGTTTATATTTAATAAGTTGCACAATTTCAGATTACGATAAATTTCCCCTTTTTTGTCACGTGGCTTCCAATTGGGTCTTGTTCGATGGGAAACCGTATTATGTATCATACTGTCAAATATCAATTCTCTGCGGTGAATGGTCTTAGAGCTAATGAAAATTTTCCAAAAAAAAAACAATAAACCAAGAAATGCGTGTATATGATTCCCTGATTTTCTTACGCTGTGGTAGTACCTCGGATCATTCTTTTAAAGCGAATGTCGGCTCAAGTAGCACCCATAACATTTTGGCTTATCTTCTACACACCAATTTTATCTTCTCAAAGGCAGGAACCAATCAGAACTGGTCCACCGCCAGTAAACTTCACCCATCGACTATGGGAGTTTTGTTTAAACTAAACCACAGGCCACAGCCGATACTTGCTTTACTAACATAAACTATACGACTTGCTATAGTTATGGAAAAGGTTTACGTGTGGAAATTTATTTATAATGTAATTAAATTAATTTTCGGTCTTAAGCATTTGAAATAACAAAGACTATATTACTGATGATGGTTATCGTGGAATGTTGTTGAGGGCTGCCAAGGCCAAAAGGCATCCAATTTAACCCCTGAATGGTCAATGATACTGTAGTAGAACATGTAAATAGTGTTTCCCACGAATACACCTATGAATTCAAAATAAGAAAGGTTATGACACAGTAAAAACCCTACTTAAAATATGTCAATATCATGTAATTGCAAAAGATAATAATACAACTCTAAAGGACCAGCTCCTTTTTAGCCACAGACTGTAGTTCTGAAAGTTGTGACGCAGAGGTCACCCGAGAAATAATGAAAAAAAAAATAATTATATCTCACATACAACCTAGACGCACGTATATCACTAACGGTCCCCTGCGGTGGATGATACAACTAATAAACTCATCCTAGTAATGTTGAAACTTATTGAGGAGGCCTTTTTATAACGATTCGCGGCTAATACTCACTAAAATAGAAAAGTCTAAAGCCGAATTTGCACAAGACACTTTCAAACCTTTTTAACCGTTATCGAGAAGTCGAAATGGAAAATTCTGTTCAACATTGGGAAAATGCAATTATTAGGACTTTCCACTACAGTTCAAAATGGTTGCAAAGTGTCTAATGTAAACGCGGCTAGCGTTTAGGTGTTTTCCCATTGGGTAGAATCCCATTCGACCGAATTTATCTGAAATATGATTTTAAATCCCACCGTTTGTTCGGTTACTACCAATTGGGAATTATTCTATTAGGAATATTATTATTTGGTCATAATGCTAAAAAATTACTACGTCAAAAATAAATTTAGCAAAAGGAGCTTTCGTCTTGCTTAAAATTAGTTTCATGGTTTTGATTATTAATGACATTTCAGCTTAATTGCATCTACGTTTTAAAGTGTAAGTTTTATTTAGGGTTAGGTTATATTTGGTTTGCTTTGGTTAGGTTTGGTCTGGTTTTTTTTAGGTTAGGTTAGTTTTCAATAGAGCCTTGAATTAAACTTTTGATTTGACCATTGCAATATCAGTATTCATATAGAAAAGATTATTGATAGACATATGCATTAAATCAAAGATGTTTTTGTTTAAAAAAACCTAAGAAACGCATTTTTAATTCCGTTTGTAAAAACTTCATTAAGGATTTTCGTTAAATAGCATTGATAATTTTATGATCATAAAACCGCATATTTTGTGTATATTCGGTCCAACGGGAGTCGTTCCAATGGGTGAGCAGCATAGATTAGACCAAGACGTAAAATACATAATGTAAACCATATCAAGTTACATTATGGGAGCTAGCTCAGAGCCTTGCCGAGGCCAAGAAAAGAGTTTGAGGCATTCAAATAAGGCATAATCTGCATCCAGCCTCGTCTTCTATTGTATAATTATTATTAACACTTGACGAGAGACGTTTGATTGGTTTGACTGAGAGAATTTAACGCACAATTCTCTCAGCCCGTAAAATGACAAGTTGGTACCTGTGAGTTGTATTACTACCTGGTGGTAATTGGGATCCTCTTTATAGGATTCTTCACTCTTAAGAATTTTGAGAAAATATTGTTAACAGCCGCTAGACAAAACTACCGATAGCGCCAGAAGGGAATAAGGGAGAAGGGAGACATTAGAGCCTGCTATGGTAACGGAAGTCCGACCAACCTCAAGAAAACCGCGAAAACTTTGCGCAAGTACACAGCTTTTAACCAATTTACTGCAAATATAGTTCTTTAAGTTATCCGCGGTATCAGCCTCAGGGGGCCTATTTGTCTGCTAGATTTTCATTCTCCAAAGGCTTAGGGCTGTCGATGTTTCGTTCTTGTGTAATTATAACCTCAAGTATGTATTTTTACCTCTCCGAGTGACGTATGTCACGGAGAGGTTCTAATTTCGACGTGTCTGTGTGTGTGTCTGTCTGTTGTTATTGACTTACACCCCAGGGGACCGCGTTCGCAGTTTGAAAATCGGAGCAAACGTGTTCTCAATTTCCGGAAATTTCGAAAATTGTATTACAGGCTAATGCTCCATTGCCTGTCTAACACCAACAGCCTCTGGTCTATGCCCATCCCACCTGGACACCAGTCTGTACACACTGGCTTCTAATCACCACCCTCTTATGGTCTTTGTCCATCCTACATGGACACCAGTCTGTACACACTGGCTTCTAATCACCACCGTCATCTGCTCTATGTCCATCCCACATGGACACCAGTCTGTACTTACTGGCTTCTAACACCACCATCTTCTGGTCTTTGTTTTTGTCCATTCCACATGGACACCAGTCTGTACACCTGGCTTCTACTCCATCATCATTCTTATGGTTAAGACATACGCGGCGACCGGCCAGGGTTACGAGAAACGTCTGGCCTCCCAATGGTGGGGCTTCCACCAAAGGTTCACGCAATTGCGCTGTTCTTATCTATAGATGCGATTCGAAACCCTTATATACTACCTATTTGAATAAGGCGAAGCAACCGGCGTATGCTTCATTTCAAACGCCAATATTAGTCAAGTCTCTCAAGAATGTTTAATTGTTCTTTATCAAAACGATGTAACGCTCAATTAGGCGAACAACTAACGAAGAAAATAATTAATATTAATTATATTTATTTTAATATTTAAGATAATCTTGTTTCTCAACTCAAAATTAATACGGAAAGAGTTAAAAAGCAGTCTATGTTTTTGTCTGTGTGTGTCCGTCCGTTGTTACACTAGTGCGTCGCGTTAGCAGTTAGCCTTGTGTTGATGTGTTAAGAAATCATACAGAACCTTAATATTCCCTTTTTCCATAATATAAAGTGAATATGTGGAAGTATTTTTCGTAATTATGATGCATTTAGTACTTTTGTAGCTTTAAAGCTCTGTTTCATTTTGATTTTCCAAAGATTTTTTTTAATATTGTTATTTGAAATGGCTGTTCATATATTACTTAAGCTATACTACATCTGTATATAGAATAATCCTTGGTTTAGTGATTTCATGAAGAAAATTAAGACTGAGACTCCGGCGGGTATATCAAGTATTATCCGCAATAGGCTTAGTGAAACAAAGAGTAAATAATTGAGGCCTGAGGTGAAGTAAACTTTGGGCTTTGATTTTCGTGTCTGAAATGAAGAGACATCAACGGTTCAGAGTGAGCCGAAAGTTAAATACACTCTTAAATAATCAGGTTAAGATTTTATAATAGAAGAAAAGATCATGGTGGCAATTAGAATAGTAAAAGGGCTAATGGTAAACGGGTAGTAGCTACAGACTTTATATTCTCTTTAAGGTGCGCATTGACTATTAGTGCGTCTAGCTACAATATAGCTTTGGTGTTATTTAACGTTAACATTCATGTTGGCAAACTAAGAATATTGTTGGGGTGAGACGAGACGATAGTGTTTACACTGCAAACCAGTTGTGAATGTAGCTATCAGAATATACGGTAAAGAGCTGAAGCGTAGACTTCATTTCCTGTTCTTTCCCCATTGACTGATTTCCATATGTCCAAGATTTATCCTTATTGGATGTAAAATGTCGTCTGCTTTACTGTATATTCGCTATGCTTGGAATACTGCTTCAATATTTCGTAAATATTTACTTCAAAAAAGAGAAATAATTCCATATGTAGGTAAATAAGTTTGTAGTAGTAGACCTCTAGACTCGGAGAGGTAATATTTTGGTTTTCCCAACTTGTATTGAAAATAATTTTTATTTTTTAATATTAATTCAGAATAATTAGTTTCCATCTATTTATTACCTTCAAATTATCTGATTTTGGTATGTTCTCAATTCCCGTGCATCTAAATTAATTGCACAGCTTGATTTCGTTTATCAACATTTTATCTCCTTCAATGTAAAGTTGTAAACAAAACTACTTTTTATACGTCAATCGAGACGTTTCCTTCTTATCTGACGTCACAGCTACGACAGAAGTTAGATAGCCAATCAGTGAAAGGTAGTTGATTTGAGGTTAGTAAGACTGTTGTTACGAGTGTAAAGCATTATGGAGATATAAAGTGTGTCCCTTCTCTCTTATTCCCTTCTGATAGCACTTAATTAAAACATGAATTAAATGAAAGGAATGAAAACTAGGGTGCAATCACTCCCAAAATACATAAAAATTATAATCATATAAGTAGGAGAAGTGCAGTGAAATAATATTTATTGTTATAATTGAAAGAGATAGTTGTACCTAATAGATATTTGTTGTTAAAAAAAATAAAAACTGTTGTCAAAACCGTATGTACTTCGAAATTTCACCTAACCCACAAAACTTCGGTTTCAGGTGAGAGACACATCAAAGTTTGTTTGAAAATAGCCAATGGGACAACGTGCTACAATGAACGACATAGTGTTCGTTCATGCATGGACTGTGGTTTTTAGCTTTGGCCTAGGCTTATCAGCCGGCAGATGGCGCAAGGATTGTTCAAATTTCATTGCCTCTCAGAATAGGAAGAGTAAAATATTGCGTGTGTGACGGTGTCACCATCTGAACAGTAGCGCAAATGTTTTTCGTGATCTGGTGCGAAGATGCGAATAGACGAAGGCGCGAACACGCGAGCGCGAACCTAATGTGGATAAAGCTTTAGGGGCTATACTACCTCTTTTAATAATAAACAAGTGAAAATATTAACGTGCTAAACCAAGACACGACTTCTATGTTTCAGTCCATTAAGAACTTAAACTAAAATACTAAACACTCTAACTGACATAGAACCTAACTGCAAAGCTATTGTGCCAATCTGATCCGCCTCTGGCTTTGATGCTGGGATAATACTTTAAGTTTATATTATCCATACGTTCGACACTGGTTAACGTTGTTGAAACGTCAAAATTTTTCGTAAAACGATTCTTTTCGTGAACACTAAAAACGGGACTGCAAAACCTTGTCTAGTCGATTTTCGAATTGGCTCTTAGTAAGGCAGTAAAATTACAAGGTTTAGGAAGTGCCACACTTATGGAATAAGTCAAGATTCTTACTCCAATGTATGGGAAAGGCAAAAATGGGCAGAAAAGTGCATGCTTCATACGTCAGGAGTTCCAAAGGATGCATCGCCGTCGCCGAAAATGGAGTTGGTTGTTTGTAACGATGATGCATTTTATGAACAGTACGGTATACTACAGGTAAGTGCATAAACCGGTGCGCGTAGTAGAGACTAAGATCCTATGGAAAGAACGTAAAAATTGTGATTAATTAAGAGGGAGGACAAAACAAAGCATTCGTTTTTGCAACCCAACCACATTGAGCATAGGGAATACAAGTGCTAAAACACTCTTATGATGTCAACCGATCTTCATCCTTAGAAATCCGTACGCTTGGATTCCCTTTGTAGCAAAATAAAATAACAGCATGAGTGAATCCTATACTAGCTCCCTATAAGTTACTCAGCCTAATGCATCCAGCATTTTCTTCCCGCCAAAAAAGTGTTACCTATATGCGACCCCCAGTGAGAGAAAGTAACACTACTCTCGGCGCTTACGTATCTCTCGTAAAAAACCGGAAAAGGGGATCAACCAATGAAACTTTGAACTAAAAGGTAGTATAAGCAGACGACGTTTTAGAAATGTTGTGATTGTTTGCGGACGGTTCAAACTTCACATTCGTATTTTATCTTTGAAATTATCATAAGTAACATAATATTATGTTACTTATGAAATTATTTTAATGGGTTAAGGTTGGCGCAATAGGAAGTTTAAATTTTTTCGCATTAAAATGACCGAATTTTGGATATTTTTTGATAAAGCCCAATGAAAGAAACTGATTTTAATTCAGAGCGTTGCCTTCGGAATAAGAATTTTTATTCCGTAGGCAACGTTCAGAGGCAGGAATTATTTATGGTGGGAGAACCTAACTTTATAAGAGCTAAACAACAACTTAATAGTCATCTCTAAAACCTTACTCAACAACTGCGTCTCAACAACTAATAGAAAAACTTAAAGAAAGGCCCAACCCATTTTAACGAAGCCTGTTCTGAAACCCAAATTATTTTTAAACAAGCAAAAGAATGAATGTGACGCAAAGAAACCAAAACCGTTAATACCATTTGGAACTATCGTCACTTTCAAGTTCTCGATATATTAATTTCAAAGCCCTAAAAGAGGGCGCCGTCTACTTTCACCCGCCTCCCTCCTCTCGCCTCCACTATTCGGAAGAAAAATCTGGATTCATTAGGCCAGTGTGACTGAGTAACTTATAGGAAGCTAGTATATGATTCACTCATGATAACAGTAAGTATGACACTTCAAATTATCCTAATGCTAATATTCTTTAGCAACGCTAGTTCCCATGTTAGAGTTAAGGGTTTTATCTGAAAGCTGTATGCGCCAAGCGGACAACCAAAAACCTTGATGTTTGCCTCTATAGTTTTTTTTTTCAAAAATCAAAATTTACTCGGAAATACACCTTCATTAAGTTCATTAATGACTTTCATTGAGTGTCATATTTTGTGTTGTTTTTTTATGCTATATTGAAGACTATGAAGATGGTATAGTACACCATGACTAACTTAAGTTTCAAGGCATATATACTTACTGTGTAGAGAAATAATAACGGTATAGATAGAATGAAATAGAGCCAGCCGTAATCGGAAACGTAATAATACAGTGTTGAGTGTCCTCCACTGGCAATGTAGAAGTTCAAACACCCAGATAAAGCACCAGCTATAATTTTTCGGTTTATTTTTGAATTAGCACAAGTCAATAATTGTCCCATTGAAGGGGAGTTAATAACTCGCTACACAAGCAATTATTAATAGGGCTGTGCGAGCCTTGAATTTTTGGTTTCGAGTCGAGTCTCGAGTATTGAAATTTTCCCTTATCGAGTATCGAGCCGAGTATCGAGTAGTTGGAAAATTTGTTTCGAGTATTTATCGAGTAATTGGGAATTGATTTTCTAGTGTTTTCACACTTTCTGTTAATTTATTGCTCTCATAATAGACATTTGGTGTAATTTTGATCATCGACAACTACTTCCATCAATTCCCAGACGGTATTAGTCTTCTTCCCTTTAAATTTAACTAACTTAATTCCTCATTAATATCTTCTTCGGAATCTCATTCATCACCAAGTCACTTTTAGCAATTGTTATACTTCGCGCAAAGTTTCAAACGAAAATTTCTAACCTAAACTTAAAAAGTAAATAAACAAATAAATTAATAAAAATTATAGTAGTAAACGCGCCTTTAACTGTATTTCATTACTTTTACCATGGTGAAAGGGGGGAGGAGTCGAATTGAGTATCCCTTCTCGGTCACTATGCGTAGTAAGTTTCACCCCCAAGTGGGAGAAAACTGTGGGGGATGGAATGGGGAAAGATTCTTGCACACTGTGGTAAAACCACCATGATGCTTCTTTGGCTACATTTATCACGCCCTCTCTCGACTATGTCTCGACTTAGCAACTTCAAAATATACTGGCAGCATGGTTCCAGGATTCCATCGTTTTAGATAATAACTTTGGCTTTTATACACGCAGTATATGCCCATATTCAAATAATTAATACGTGAAATATTACCTAATTCACAAAAAGCTTGCCTCCGTTCCTCCGTTGAAATCTACGCGCCACGAAGTAGCAGAAGGGAATTAAATTAAACTCGCCACCATGGTGCCACAGACGGCGCCAGCTAACTAGGTCACGTGTGTGTTTACCACGATGTGGATGATGCGACCCCCACTATTTCAACCCACCCCGTCCTCCCGTTTTTGTGGGAAATTATATCGCGGTTCGGGGCAGAGTTCGGCTCAAGATTTCGACTCCTCCCCCCTTTCTCCATGCTTTTACTTCCACTATTTTACCAGCTAGGAGCTACTACCCTACTACATTGCACTGGCATAATGATCTAAACTACCCAATGAGCACTAATGTGCGTCTGTTAACCAATAAGCGTTACTTTCTTGTAGATTTTTATAGCTTCTACATCCTATTTTCAGAGTTCAAGGCTTTCCAAAAGCAGGTTCGAGTATTTATCGAGCCTCAGTTTGATACTCGAAACTTTTTCGAGTCTCAGAAAATCTCTTATCGAGTCTTATCGAGTACTCGCACAGCACTAATTACTAAACCTTTCAAACAATCGAGAACTCTAAGGAACTGCAAAGAACGCGGCGGCTGGACAATTGGGCTCTACCACTTAAAAGTGGGGATATTAAGGCTCCGGTAGTGTCTCGACAATTTCATTTAAACCTCAATTAACCCACATATATTTAAGATCTCATTCGTAATTGTCAAATCGAAGCAAACGTGTTCGTAAGTTCCAGACCGCGTTTGCAGTTCAGAGAAATTCGGAAAATTCAACTTTATCTATCTCACTTAGAGGAAGAGCGATTTTTAACTACTCTTCTGTTAATTATAAGACCAATCAGCATAGTGAAACAATTTTAAAATTCAAATTAATTTGAGATTACATGGATAATTTCAAAATAGCACCTCGGTCCAATGGTTTAATACCCGGCGTTTTGTTAACCAAAATCTCTCCATAACAAATACGATGAGGCTCTTAGTTTGACCCGAGCCGTAATAATAGTAGTAGTAGTAGTGGCCGAGGTTGTCGCTTTCGTTATCGTTAGATTTTAGCTTAAAAGAACTCTATAGTACCTCAAACCACCAATAGGGGTAACTGAGTTCCGTTAGAGATTTTATTTTATTTAAACATTTTTCACATCGCACCCGGAAATTGAACCCGGTCCGCTGGCGCACCAGTAAGACACGCTACCATTGAACCATAAAGACTTGATGGAATATTAGGGTTTTCATTCTTTAGTTTATCCCTAAAGTGTCGGGGATGGGGGGAGGGTACCTCTCTATCTGTGGGGTCGGATACTTTTGAATTTTTATCTGTGGGGTCGGACACTTTTGATTTTTTTTAGGGTCTTTGAATTTTTTTTCTTTTTATTTATGTGCTAACTAGCTGTTACCCGCGGCGTCGCTCGCGTGTAATAAGAACTACCATCAAAATGATATAAAGAATGGGTAGATTTTACTGATGACTAATAATTTTGTAGCACCCTAGGAGCGAAGGCACTCAGCGTTGCCCGTCAGCCCGTCGGAACATTTTTTATTATTTTTCACGCGGACATTATTCTATAAAGAAGGGTTTTAAGTTTTTGGCCGCCATTTAAAAAGATGGCAACAAATCGAACCCGAAAGACCAAGCAACCCGTCTATAGGTTAAAGGAAACCCGTGTACTAAATATTTGTGAAATCGGTTGAAACGCGCGGACTTTGTTGCATAGAGAAAATTTTTTACATTTCTGGGCGCCATTTTTTAAGATGGCGGCGGATCGGAAAAATCTTTCTTAGTACGCGCCTACTACTTATGAGTAACGTTCCTGCTAAGTTTCAGCCTTCTAGGGCAAGCGGTTTGGGCTGGGCGTGGATTATCAGTCAGTCTGTCAGTCAGTCAGTCAGTCAGGACTTTGATTTATATAGATATAGATTAAATAGATAACGATGTGGCTACTAATAAGGCCCTTGGGCCATCTTGTTATGTTTTGAATTCTACTGATCTTTAAACATTTTCAAAAGCACACTTTTTTTCAATATTGAACCTTAAATTTGAGTTCGAAATACAACAAAATCATTCAATTTTGAACGCTGTATATTTTCGCAATAAAGCGCCTTCTCGTTCAGTATGGAACGATAAATTCGAGTTCGAGGTATACTCCAAGATCGTTCTGCATTGAACGCTAAATATGTGTTCAATCCACAATAATACTGTTCAGTATTGAACGCTAATTATGAATTTAAAATACACCAATTTCGTTCAAAAATGAACGTCAAATATTTGGTCAAAATAAAGGGTGTACTTCGTATGAGCAGTTCCCGGTAGAGCAGTTCTCGAAATAGCAGCCGCGATTCCAAAAAAACAGCGGCGTTGTTCAAAACTGCTGTTTTAGAAATAGCGGCCGCTGTTTTAGAAATAGCTGCTGCTATTTTGGGAAATAGCAGTGTTTGTCTTAAGTTTCGAGTATTTCTTAACAATACAGTTATATTCGTTGTTCTCGAAAACCACCTTTTTCTGTGATAATTTCGACCTACTAACGGATCGTGTTTTTAAAGTACACATAAATATTCCACTATTCTTCAGGTTGTATCAGTTTACAATTCAAATACCAGGATAGAAAATATTTCAAGAAAGCTTATTTTATTTCGGAAGTAGATAATTGTAAACAGTAATTTTTTGGAAAAGGCATATTATTATTTGGGAAGTGAATGAAGATAAACAACAATATTTTGGAAAAGGTGTAACATTGTTACACCATTTCCAAAATATTACTAACCTAAGTCTAACCAATCAAAACAAAACCTAAAAAACCCAACCGAACCCAACCCAACCTAAGCTAACCTAACCTAACCTGACCTAATACTATTTAATTGAAATAATCAACTTTAACCTAACCAAACCTAACCTGTCCAAACCCAACCTAACCTAACCTTACCAAACCTAACCCAATCCAACCTAACCTAACCTGACCTGACCTAATACTATTTAATTGAAATAATCAACTTTAACCTAACCAAACCAAACACAGCGTAACCTAACCCAACCTAACCTAACCTAACACTATTGGGGGTTCAAGTAATCAACTTGAAGCTAACCATATCTGACCTAGTTCTATTTATGTTCATATAACACAGCGTACACCATAACAAACAACAGTCGTTTTTCGCATTCCTGTTATTCTGCTTTTTAGAGAACTGCTGTAATGGTACGCCGCGTTTACGAGAACCGCTGTAATGGTACGCCGCGTTTACGAGAACCGCTGTAATGGTACGCCGCGTTTACGAGAACCGCTGTATCGGTAACTGTTGTAACGGGTAAACTGCCATTTCGGGAAACCGCTATTTAGGGAACTGCTGATATGAGGACCACTATTATGGAATCCGCTCATCTGAGGGCTTCCCAAAATAAATCGGTTTCGTTCAATATTGAACTTCCATAGAACGTTCGAGATTTCTCAGTAACGTTCAAAGTGGAACGTTAAATGTGCGTACGACAGGTAACAATATGGTTCAGTACTGAACATTTTAAACTTATTCCAAAAAACACTTACGATCTTAAATGAACCCTAGATACGCATATGTTATGGAGCATTTGTGTTCTTGAAAGAACAAAGTCCTTGCGTTCAGTTTTGAACGCTATATAAGGAGTTCAAAGTTGAACAAAAAGTGTTTAGCTTCGGGAACAAGCCTCTGAACAACATTTTGTTCTGATGGGGACGATATTTTTAAGAGTAAAATTCCATTGTTTAAAGGCCAACTTTGGAGAGTACATAACTCTGAAACTGGTTGCTTTCACCCAAAAGTTCATAGAACATTTTTGACTTCTTTTGAACCGAAGAACACGCCTGTTAATTTGTGCCAGCCTTCTTTTGGGTGAAAGCCCCCAGTTTCAGAGTTATGTACTCTCCAAAGTTGGCCTTTGAACAATGGAATTTTGCTGATATGTGGAACTCGTATTATGCCTTTGGCCAAATTGTTTTCTAATTTACGAGTAGAAAAGTTGATTTACGATAAATAAAAAAGATTCTCTTGTGACTTTCTCAATTCGGGGAGACGTTAGGTTTTTAATATTATAGGAAATGAACTCGCTTAGAACTTATTTCACGAACTGTTTAGATGCAAAAAATTAGCGATAACAATTCACATTACCTAATAATGCTACAGCTTCTACTCATTGGTTCATACTCCCTGCTTATTTTTCTTTGTGCTAATTACATTTTAATTTAACGCGTGCAGTCGGCAAATAGTCGATAGTCTTCCCCTAGCCTCGGAGAGCTTTAAGTTTGGGTTCCCAATTTGATATAGACTGAGATAGTCGTATATCTCCCTATTCTCAAAGTTTTAGATTTAAAATTATTATAATCAGTTTGGATTGCGAGGATGCCCATTTCCGCACAATTTTCGAGAGTCATAGCCCAATTCCGCACACTTTTATGGCCCATTGGATTGATAGTTTTTAGAGTAAACATTCCTTCATAAATTACTTTACTTGCATAACAATATGAACAGGTGCAGTAATTAAGTACTTTAAGGTAAAAACACTTAACCCCGTTTATTTACAAGCAAAGCTTAGTTTTTTCACTGTTGGTCAGATTTGGTTAAATCAGACAGGGTTAGGTTAGGCTTAGGTATTTCAGATTAGGTTTAAGCTAGAGGAAGAGTTAATGCGGGATTTAGATTAACGGTAGGTTAGGATTGGGGTAGTGTTAGGTTAGGTTTGGTTAGATTGAATAAGTCAGGTAGGGTTTTGTTAGTATAAATCAGATAGGTTAGGTTAGAAATAAAAGCAGGAATGGTAAGCTTAGGCTTCACTTCGTTAGATTTGAATAAATCAGGTTAGGTTAGGCTAGGCTAAAACAGGTAAGGTTACGTTTCTTTTATTGAGGATCGCTTGTGGATAACTGAGGAACATTACGTTTCTTGCCTACTTGAGACGCAAGTACAAATTTTAAAACAAACCGGAGAAATTATCGACATCTAAATATCCTTTCGCCTAAAGGTCCCAGTGCCAAAACTTCCCCGCGCCTTAATGTCGCGAACCGGTCACAGGTGGCGGGTGGTTGAAATTAAAACCAAGTGGATTCTTGCTTCCAAGAAACTTGGGTCATTTAATGCCAAAAATTAACACGTTCCTGTGACGTATTTCAAAAATATTTTACCACCCGCCGCTGCCTTCTTTCCAGTACTTCTGCGTAATAACTAGTTCCTCTCACAAAAATTATGATCATTAACTTTGTTTTTTCCTTTTTCTATAAGGAAAAGATACTTACTGAGAGTTATCATGGTGGATCCAAGGATTATTTCATGTTTCTCGTCCTTCCAAGTGAGAAACTTCTTTGGTTGGCACTTCCAATCCTCCGGACGATCCCGTTGGTTTATATAGAAGTACCTGAAACAGACGAAAATACATATTTATTCTTCTGGATTTCCAAGGTCTGTGTGTTTTGTTTCGAGCCAAATATTATTATAGGCTTATTGTTGCATACATTTGTTATTCTACACTTGTGTTGCCTGAGCACATCATAATAATAGAAATCTCAGGTAATTTTTGACAAGTCTTAGCCAACACCTTCCTTTGTGGTCAACCCCCAATCCTGCCAACAGACGACGGCATTAAACTAAATTATACAGGGTGTAAATAAATGTTTGGAATTCACGTTTTATTTTATGCAAGTGACAATGTACAAAAGGAATTTTGGAGAAAATGGCTGAATGAACAAAAGATTCTAAAGCACAGTTATACGATTAGTCTTAGAGCTTAGGTCTCAAATTACAACCTCTAATATGTTTGGTAAACACCTCAAATAAAGTGTTCGATTTGTCAATTGACGTTAATGTTGTCGTAAACAGTGGGAATTTTGTTGGGTCCACTATGTACGCTATGCCGGTTTACCGTACCATCCCTGTTAAATGTAGCCTCGTTAGAGGGCATTTATAAAAATAATGGATTGGCTTCAATTGGCTTTCCGTCTTGGGTAATCCTCATAAACATCATGTTCAATTTGTCCTGATTGGAATAAGCTGGCATTTTGCTAAGACACGAGATTAACTACTGTAATTTGATCTTAGCTTTTACGTAACAACGAGCACTTTTCCCAACGGCCTTTTTTCTCGGTGCCACAGACAACTCGTACCTTCTGCTTTAAAGTTCTTCCCAAAGAAAGCTTTATGATTTCCTTATTTAGCTCAAAGTTTTAGGTTAGAGGTGTTTTATTATTGGCGTACTATAATTGCTATGGTTTTTACAGTATTTGTGCCTTTTTAGCAGACCTTGTATTTCTAGTGGGACCGACCCTAAAAACCAGAATGGTAAATGTTTGGACCTACAGGGTCACGACAGTAGAGGTCCAAACATCCAGTGGTGTCACGTATCGAACGTTAAAGCGACCTTCACCGCAATAAACACCATTTCCTGCTCAACGGGAATAATAATTCCATTTCAATTTTCAATTAATTATTGGATATACGAATATATGTTATTTGATGAGCAGCATTCTTTTTAAAGACTTTTATAACGAGTTTTTCTTCAATCAGATAATTTTAATTTTGCTTTTTCAGAGACTCAGTGAAGGAAAGCCGCTTGAATCGTGGATTCGAGTCGAATGGCGGGCAGCATTGTGAGTTATATTAGTGTTGTTTATCCCTCTAAAGCTTTTTCCACATTGAGCTCGCGCTCGCGTGTTCGAGTCTTCGTCTATTCGCATCTTTGCTACGGATCAAGGAAATATTTGCGCTACTTTTCAGATTCACGCAAATATTTTGCTTTTACTATTCTGAGAGCTAATGAGATTTGAGGAATAATTGCGCCATCTACTCTGTCCATTTACGTTGTGATTATTACTTAAAAATGACTCGACTGAGCTGCACGTTGCTTTCACCATTGTGAAACGAAACCAAGGTCTGTATACCGCTTTTCATTATTGGGGAAAACCCAATGTGGACAATAGCGAGATCTTGCAAACAAGCAAAGCGAAGTTGCGAACGCGCAAAATGTGTTTTCTGGACAGGCCTTAAAACATTGCTATTAGTGTCGTTTAGTAAGCAAAGGCTTAGAGCCGATTGAACGATAATGGATTCGTCGCGGATAGCACTGTGATGTGATTATATTAGAGCTGTTTACCCTTGAAAAACATAAGTGTGGTTTAGTAAGCAAGCCGATTGAATTATGGATGTTATAAGTGTTGTTTATTTAATAAGCATTGCGATTATTGGTTTATTTACTAAACATTGCAATTACTTAATCTAGCAGAATTAATACATCTGCGTAATAATTTTTCGCTAATTAGTGCCGTAATTTTCTTACCAATGAATGAACCCACACATGGGGAAATATATGACCACACCAGATAGAGTACTAACGATGACATAGTAAAGTAAGTCTTTCCATACTAAATAATCCAACTTCACCCATTGTAGTATTGGTAGTTTCTTGTAATAAGATGAGTCGAATTGTTTCTCTATTGATATCAAAACGAGCATCCAAATTCCTAGACAAATATCAGAGTTAAATTAAAACTCCGAAGTGATCAAAACTTTTATCAAATCTTAAATCGGTTCGAATATTTTTTTCTATCGAGTACCGAGTATTTAGGCTTAGCAAAGTTTATATACTCCGATTATTGGTCGAGTACTATACAGCTAAACTCGACGGATACTCAAGGACTACAATCCTTGACTACTTATCAACTTTACTTATCATGAAATAAATGCATTGATTAAATAACTAAATTTCTCTGAGGTAGCTAGGCATCTAGTCCCTAATATTTAAAATATATTTTCAAGCATTTATTAAACATTTATATATTTATATATTTTCTTATCGAGTACTTGCCAAACATTTACCGATTTCCTTAATCGAATTAATACATGCAGTGGGTATTCGTCTCGATTAATAAAACTTTTAGAAATACTCGTATCTATACTAGATACTAAGGAGTACTCGCCCATTATAGTCGCTGACCAAAAACACTCGTCATCTCTATTTTTTAATTAACACCCTCCGTCATATTAGATTTTAAAGCCGATTGGGATGGGCGTTGATGAATCAGTCAATCCATCACTAACAGCTTCTATTTTAAAGATATAGATAAAACAACCCTCTCTCTTCCAATACATAAACATGTGACTACAAACTTTAATGCTCATTCCTTTTAAGTATGTAGAATCTTTTTACCATTCCACACTTAATACTCCTTCACTTTCCCAATGATGTATTATAGTGCTTAGTTTCATACTTACATAACCTATGTCTCTTGAAAATACTTAAACCGCTTTACAACTTTCATCGTTACAAACATACAGAGAGACTTAACAATGAGCTGGGTCTTCCAGGGTTACTTTTATTAATCTTTGCAAGTAGTTTAAGACCTTCAGAAAAGTGAAGCTTACCATTTATCCACAATGCAAAGAGGCATATGATTAGTGCTGCCAGAATGAAACTCCACTTGGTCGAGAGCTTGGGCCATGCATTGTCAAGCTTCTCATAGAAAATTTTTTGGGTTTTGAAAAACAAATCTTCCCTCTTTAAGTTAGACGAAGGAAACGCATCGCTTGTTGACCCTTCCATTTTGGGACATGAAGTGTTTCGTTAAGAATGAAACTATTTTATCTCTCTGTTACATAAGAAAGTAAGATAAGATAACAGATAAATAGAAATCCATAGCAATAGAGTATTTCAAAGGGGATAAAATTGTTGGATAACTTGAGAGTGCACAGAGACGTCCTTGTAGTTTACGATACTGTGGATTACTAACTCTCTTTTACAACGTCGAAATGGTCTATACTTTTCGGGTACAGTACATAAAGTCGGCCTCACACATTTCCAGATCGCGTATTTGCTGAGAAGTGAAGATCGGTTAGGCGTAGAGTTACAATTTACCAAATTGGGGGTCGACTAATCTGCAGGTCCTCTGAATGTCTGAAATGCAGTCCACGGTAGGAAACCTACTATTTGTAGTATGCAGGTTCGGTTCACATTTACAAATATAAGAAAGCAATTCTAAAATTCATTGCCTAACATACAGTCGAACAAAATTAGAGTCTCAACTCTGAAATCTTTTGACTAAAATGCAGTACTCTGAAATGCAGTCCTCGAAAACTATTAATTTCAACTCTGAAATCTATTGACTAAAATGCAGTACTCTGAAATGCAGTCCTCGAAAACTATTAATTTCAACTCTGAAATCTATTGACTAAAATGCAGTACTCTGAAATGCAGTCCTCGAAAACTATTAATTTCAACTCTGAAATCGGTTGACTAAAATGCAGTACTCTGAAAAACAGTCCACGAAAATTATTAAATACTACTCTGAAATATTTTGACTAAAACGCAGTACTCTGAAATGCAGTCCTCGAAAATTATTATTTTCAACTCTGAAATCGGTTGACTAAAGTGCAGTACTCTGAAAAGCAGTCCTCGAAAATTATTAATTTCAACTCTGAAATCGGTTGACTAAAGTGCAGTACTCTGAAAAGCAGTCCACGAAAATAATAAATTACAACTCTGAAATCGGTTGACTAAAATGCAGTACTCTGAAATGCAGTCCTCGAAAAATATTAATTTCAACTCTGAAATCTTTTGACTAAAACGCAGTACTCTGAAATGCAGTCCTCGAAAATTATTAATTTCAACTCTGAAATCGGTTGACTAAAGTGCAGTACTCTGAAAAGCAGTCCACGAAAATAATAAATTTCAACTCTGAAATCGGTTGACTAAAATGCAGTACTCTGAAATGCAGTCCTCGAAAACTATTAATTTCAACTCTGAAATCTCTTGACTAAAATACAGTACTCTGAAATGCAGTCCTCGAAAACTATTAATTTCAACTCTGAAATCTTTTGACTAAAATGCAGTGCTCTGAAAAGCAGTCCTCGAAAATTATTATTTTCAACTCTGAAATCTTTTGACTAAAACGCAGTACTCTGAAATGCAGTCCTTGAAAATTATTAATTTCAACTCTGAAATCTTTTGACTAGAAGGCAGTACTCTGAAATGCAGTCCCCTAAAACTATTAATTTCAACTCTGAAATCTTTTGACTAAAACGCAGTACTCTGAAATGCAGTCCTCGAATATTATAAATTTCAACTCTGAAATCGGTTGACTAAAGTGCAGTACTCTGAAAAGCAGTCCTCGAAAATTATTAATTTCAACTCTGAAATCGGTTGACTAAAATGCAGTACTCTGAAATGCAGTCCACGAAAATAATAAATTACAACTCTGAAATCGGTTGACTAAAATGCAGTACTCTGAAATGCAGTCCTCGAAAATTATTAATTTCAACTCTGAAATCTTTTGACTAAAACGCAGTACTCTGAAATGCAGTCCTCGAATATTATAAATTTCAACTCTGAAATCGGTTGACTAAAATACAGTACTCTGAAATGCAGTCCTCGAAAACTATTAATTTCAACTCTGAAATCTCTTGACTAAAATGCAGTACTCTGAAATGCAGTCCTCGAAAATTATTAATTTCAACTCTGAAATCGGTTGACTAAAACGCAGTACTCTGAAATGCAGTCCTCGAAAATTATTAATTTCAACTCTGAAATCTTTTGACTAAAAGGCAGTACTCTGAAATGCAGTCCTCTAAAACTATTATTTTCAACTCTGAAATCTTTTGACTAAAACGCAGTACTCTGAAATGCAGTCCTCGAAAATTATTATTTTTAACTCTGAAATCTTTTGACTAAAATGCAGTGCTCTGAAAAGCAGTCCTCGAAAATTATTATTTTCAACTCTGAAATCTTTTGACTAAAAGGCAGTACTCTGAAATGCAGTCCTCTAAAACTATTATTTTCAACTCTGAAATCTTTTGACTAAAACGCAGTACTCTGAAATGCAGTCCTCGAAAATTATTATTTTTAACTCTGAAATCTTTTGACTAAAATGCAGTGCTCTGAAAAGCAGTCCTCGAAAATTATTATTTTCAACTCTGAAATCTTTTGACTAAAACGCAGTACTCTGAAATGCAGTCCTTGAAAATTATTAATTTCAACTCTGAAATCTTTTGACTAGAAGGCAGTACTCTGAAATGCAGTCCCCTAAAACTATTAATTACAACTCTGAAATCTTTTGACTAAAACGCAGTACTCTGAAATGCAGTCCTCGAATATTATAAATTTCAACTCTGAAATCGGTTGACTAAAGTGCAGTACTCTGAAAAGCAGTCCTCGAAAATTATTAATTTCAACTCTGAAATCGGTTGACTAAAATGCAGTACTCTGAAATGCAGTCCACGAAAATAATAAATTACAACTCTGAAATCGGTTGACTAAAATGCAGTACTCTGAAATGCAGTCCTCGAAAATTATTAATTTCAACTCTGAAATCTTTTGACTAAAACGCAGTACTCTGAAATGCAGTCCTCGAATATTATAAATTTCAACTCTGAAATCGGTTGACTAAAATGCAGTACTCTGAAATGCAGTCCTCGAAAACTATTAATTTCAACTCTTAAATCTCTTGACTAAAATACAGTACTCTGAAATGCAGTCCTCGAAAACTATTAATTTCAACTCTGAAATCTCTTGACTAAATTGCAGTACTCTGAAATGCAGTCCTCGAAAATTATTAATTTCAACTCTGTAATCGGTAGACTAAAACGCAGTACTCTGAAATGCAGTCCTCGAAAATTATTAATTTCAACTCTGAAATCTTTTGACTGAAACGCAGTACTCTGAAATGCAGTCCTTGAAAATTATTAATTTCAACTCTGAAATCTTTTGACTAGAAGGCAGTACTCTGAAATGCAGTCCCCTAAAACTATTAATTTCAACTCTGAAATCTTTTGACTAAAACGCAGTACTCTGTAATGCAGTCCTCTAAAACTATTATTTTCAACTCTGAAATCTTTTGACTAAAACGCAGTACTCTGAAATGTAGTCCTCTAAAACTATTAATTTTATCTCTGAAATCTTTTGACTATGCAGTCCTCGAAAACTAATTTCAACTCTGAAATCGGTTGACTAAAATGGAGTACGCTGAAAAGCAGTTTAGTCAAAAGATTTCAGAGTTGAAATTTATTATTTTCTTGGACTGTTTTTCAGAGTACTGCATTTTTGTCACCCGATTTCAGAGTTGAAATTAATAATTTTCGAGGACTGCATTTCAGAGTACTGCATTTTAGTCAACCGATTTCAGAGTTGAAATTAATAGTTTTAGAGGACTGCATTTCAGAGTACTGCGTTTTAGTCAAGAGATTTCAGAGTTGAAATTAATAATTTTCGAGGACTGCATTTGAGAGTACTGCATTTTAGTCAACCGATTTCAGAGTTGTAATTTATTATTTTCGTGGACTGCTTTTCAGAGTACTGTACTTTAGTCAACCGATTTCAGAGTTGAAATTAATAATTTTCGAGGACTGCATTTCAGAGTACTGCGTTTTAGTCAAAAGATTTCAGAGTTGTATTTAATAATTTTCGTGGACTGCATTTAAGAGTACTGCGTTTTAGTCAAAAGATTTCAGAGTTGAAATTAATAATTTTCGAGGACTGCATTTCAGAGTACTGCATTTTACTCAACCGATTTCAGAGTTGAAATTAATAATTTTCGAGGACTGCATTTCAGAGTACTGCATTTTAGTCAAGAGATTTCAGAGTTGAAATTAATAGTTTTCGAGGACTGCATTTCAGAGTACTGTATTTTAGTCAAGAGATTTCAGAGTTGAAATTAATAGTTTTCGAGGACTGCATTTCAGAGTACTGCATTTTAGTCAAGAGATTTCAGAGTTGAAATTAATAGTTTTCGAGGACTGCATTTCAGAGTACTGCATTTTAGTCAACCGATTTCAGAGTTGAAATTTATTATTTTCGTGGACTGCTTTTCAGAGTACTGCACTTTAGTCAACCGATTTCAGAGTTGAAATTAATAATTTTCGAGGACTGCTTTTCAGAGTACTGCACTTTAGTCAACCGATTTCAGAGTTGAAATTTATAATATTCGAGGACTGCATTTCAGAGTACTGCGTTTTAGTCAAAAGATTTCAGAGTTGAAATTAATAATTTTCGAGGACTGCATTTCAGAGTACTGCATTTTACTCAACCGATTTCAGAGTTGAAATTAATAATTTTCGAGGACTGCATTTCAGAGTACTGCATTTTAGTCAAGAGATTTCAGAGTTGAAATTAATAGTTTTCGAGGACTGCATTTCAGAGTACTGTATTTTAGTCAAGAGATTTCAGAGTTGAAATTAATAGTTTTCGAGGACTGCATTTCAGAGTACTGCATTTTAGTCAAGAGATTTCAGAGTTGAAATTAATAGTTTTCGAGGACTGCATTTCAGAGTACTGCATTTTAGTCAACCGATTTCAGAGTTGAAATTTATTATTTTCGTGGACTGCTTTTCAGAGTACTGCACTTTAGTCAACCGATTTCAGAGTTGAAATTAATAATTTTCGAGGACTGCTTTTCAGAGTACTGCACTTTAGTCAACCGATTTCAGAGTTCAAATTTATAATATTCGAGGACTGCATTTCAGAGTACTGCGTTTTAGTCAAAAGATTTCAGAGTTGAAAATAATAATTTTCGAGGACTGCATTTCAGAGTACTGCGTTTTAGTCAAAAGATTTCAGAGTAGTATTTAATAATTTTCGTGGACTGTTTTTCAGAGTGCTGCATTTTAGTCAACCGATTTCAGAGTTGAAATTAATAGTTTTCGAGGACTGCATTTCAGAGTACTGCATTTAGTCAATAGATTTCAGAGTTTAACTAATAATTTTCGAGAACTGCATTTCAGAGTACTGCATTTTAGTCAAAAGATTTCAGAGTTGAGACTCTAATTTTGTTCGACTGTATGTTAGGCAATGAATTTTAGAATTGCTTTCTTATATTTGTAAATGTGAACCGAACCTGCATACTACAAATAGTAGGTTTCCTACCGTGGACTGCATTTCAGACATTCAGAGTACCTGCAGATTAGTCGACCCCCCAAATTGCCAATCCTCGTATTCACCATGGTAATTAACCAACAAATTACCAATATTTTTTATTTATGCTTTAGTAATCTCTCTTCTACGACACTAATCTAAAAATATGCAAACATTTTGACTAACCAAAAATGTTAGGTTTCGCCATCAAAGGAATTTTTTACGAAATTTGTTTAAAAACATTTCGTCAGAAACTATAAGAAAACCCCAAGAATCGGTTCAGATAATAATACCGTATCAGGCACACTGATCCCAAAACCGCTATACAAAATACTATGAAAGTAGTTCTAATGGAACGTTACTTAGCAGCAGGTGATTCCTAAGAAAGATAGATCTGATTCTGAACAAGCTTAATCGTGGACCATCTTGAAAAATGGTGCATTGAAATATTGGAAGAATGCCTTTCGGAATAACTTCTATACGAGTGAACCGATTTTTATTAAAATTAAGCCCGCAATAATGAATTTAATGTTTTGTTCAGTTCCTTCAGGTTGGGTTCGCGGACCCCTAGCCATTAAGCCCGTCAAGTACGTCCTATTCTAGACCGGTGACACTATATAGCTTTATGAATAGCCTCTAGTTAAGCATCATTTTATTGCAATTACAAGTTGCACAATGTTAATTCTTAAACATTATTATGCAGATATTTCATATGGGAGGGCTTAAATTTATTTTATGTTTAGAGTATACAGAGACAGGACACATTTCTTGGTTTCCACTGCCTTAATACACCCGGTTAACGCTGTCTAACTTAGCATACACGGTGTTTGGAAAGGGTAGGAGATCCGAAGTACATTGGTTTATCTTCTATGGACGATTTTGAGTTGAAATGGTTCTATGATATTTTACGCTAAGGGTCACCGTTTAAAAGTTATGATTGCAGAGTTGTGCAGATGACCCCTTAATTAAACTGTAGCCCTAAGGGCAGACGTCAATCATCATTTTGGTTTTAGAATCACCCATCGAACCTACAGTAGGTCTTAGCACCCCTTTTGGAACACCCTGTATATAGAGAAAACTATTCAAAAATAATTGCCTATCCATTTCATTACCTTTTGAAGCATAATAGTTCACTTAAGTTACTCGTCTGAACGATAAGAACAATGCTGTATCGTTTTCCTGTGTCGCCGAATAAAAGTACCATCTTTACGCAATATGCACAACTCACACAAGCTTGGCACAACACCGCGGAACAGAAGGCGGAATTTGGGTTTATTTTTCAAATAGCAAATATGTAGCGCCACCTTATTAATTATAAGAGTACTCATAACTATTTCAAGGTTGTATAAAATTCCTAATATTCCATACACTGGCAGATTCACTACCGCTACCAGCGTAAGTAACATAAAACTATAAGTATGCCTCCTTCTATTGCTGTAAAGATATATTTGTTAACGAAGTGTTGCTCCCTATTATCAGAAGCTTCTTACTCACACCTATATAATAAACTGCTGCTATCATGTTATAGAAACGGATTTTAGCTGGAAACGGGAACATTTGCAAGTTGCAGGTATCTCTAAAACCATATTATTGCATGACTGTGCATTACCAGGGGTCGCTTCTGCAACAAGTCTGACAATTTGGTCAGTGGCGTAACGACGTTTGTTGGGTCCGCCCGCCGCTCGACAATTAGGACCCCTTCTTGAGTGTTGAGCTTTCAAAAAGTATGAAAGCATCACGAACGTTACTACTTTTCCCTCTCATAATTTATAGCAAAGCGTCTTGTTGCCGCTCTTGACTAAGATTTCTCGCACATACTTGGCTCACTCCCCTAAACTGCAATGTGGACCTAAACTATTTTGGACCATTTTTAATTCAAAAAATAGGATTCTCTTCGCAAAATTATAGCATTATATTGGACCAGGTTAATCAAATTATAGGATTATATATGACTCATAAATGATATGACTTAAAGTGTAGATAATTTTATTTTTTTGAGAACGTAAGATTAAATGAACGTTTACCTCGGACCTAGATCTAAACAAATGTTGAAGGGCTCACACAGACGTACATTTAGATTTACTTTAAAAAGTGGCTATTAGTTAAATGAAACTGTAAGTAAAAAGAGACCAAATGACAATATTGAGCTATTTAAAAGGGTCAGGTAGGAAGAGAGGTTTTCAGAGAAAATTGATTTCCTAAACTATTTTTTACAATTATACTGTAAATAATTACTGTGCAATAATTCAGTTCAATCTGTGGGCTCATATATTTAAATGCAGGGTCTGAGGCAAAATTATATCGTGTTATTTTGGAGTGCAGCTCAGAATGCAAAGTAACTGTTATAATTTCACGACCGAAAAAATAGAACAGAATTTACGCCCGACCGAACGGAAATTCCGTTGGGCACGGCGTAAAGATTTTTCGGTCGAACCCCTTTACCAGAACGAAGATACTGGGGCTTAAAAGTGCGTAAGTTGCTACGAGAAAAGTGTTCGGAAAGCTTTTGGCGAGTGCACGGAGTGCTTAATTTGGCGACCCGCAGCTGTGCACCCAGATATTTTCCCTCCCTATGAGTTGGTGAATTTTCTAGGGGCCTGACTCATAACCATTCCCGGGGCCCGCAAAGTCTCTCGACGGCCCTGGAGGACGGAGGTACAGAACTAAGTATTGACTCACAACGTGAATGAAAACGTACCTTAAGGTCTTTCAAGTTTAGAGCTAGAAAAATGACGCGTTCTTTTCCATTTTTATTTAAAAATAGTCACATTAGGCGAAAAGGTTCCGGGCGCTACACTAAACGGAGTACATTTCTATCCGACTCTATTCTGATAAACATGAAACACTTTTCAACCAAAGCCACTAAACCAAGTACGGTTTGACAAAGACACCTACTCACGCTTAAATTTGGCTGTATTTTTCAACCTGGAAAACATTTCAACCCAAGAAACTAGAGAGCTGCATGGAAACGGTAAATTTCCATTTACCGCGGTAACCATTGAAAACCGTGGGAAAATGGATGGCTTTTCTAGTAATATCACATATTTGGATCGGGAATGGATGGAAAAAACCAATATGGAATGGAAGTGGTTAAATTGATAAACATTTTAGTTGGAAATGGTTCGTAAATGGATAGAATCATAAGGAGAAGAGATAATGTCCTTATGATAGAATCTATTTTTATGGAAGATCCTAAAATTCTAAAATAAATAAAAGGATTTTGCCACTGAGTAATGGCAGATATCTGCCTTTGACTGTATTATACGATATATGGCAATATAACATAGGAGCCACTACTACGCATCTCACTTAGTTTGTTGTAGCGTAGTTACTAGCTTGTATTCTTATTACTTTACCACACGAGATTCACGGCTATTATAGCTGTCAATCGGTCCATTGTACGTTTTCGCGAATAGATATTTTGGGAAGTGACTCATGCTACTTCGCGATGGGCGACGGGCGAACAAGAGTCCCTCAGTCAAGTCAATTTTTTCTACAGTTGTTCAGCCTCCTTATTTTTACTAAAATTCCCGATGAAGAACCCGTATTTCAGTGGTAAGTTTGGGCCAAACCAAGACGCTCAAGGGTTATATTCTTTCGAACACTATGGTAGGGAAATGGTTTTCTGATATTGTTCATTTCGGTAATGGTTGGAACTGCAATAACCTTTCTTAATTGGGAATGGGAATGGTTGGTATTTGGTCATCAGGGATCGGTAACGGATGGGAAGTTGATGAAAAATATGGGTGGAATTGTTAAAAAAAATATGAACAAAAATGGTATGAAAATGGTAACGTTTGAAACTGAAATGCATAAGAAATTTTGTAATAAAAGAACAAACAACTATAATATTCCGTGCACAAAAAATTTTATTTAAAACTCGTATTAAATAATGATAAAACCCGACTAGTTTCGGTAATCTATTATACCGTCATTAAACTTTGTCCACATTGAACTCGCGCTCGCGTGTTCGCGCCTTCCTCACAGGCGTAACCACCCCATTGCATTTTATGACATTCTCACGGCCGGACAAATAGTTTCTAACACAACCAAGGGCGGTACTATTAACACCAAGAAGTCCGATCTTATCTATCAGTATTCTGTGAGAAACTCGATCAAACGCCTTCGAAAGGTCGAGATAAGCTACGTCAACTTGACCCTACCTCTCCAGTTCTGGGACCTCAAAGTTCATGAAACAGGTAAGATTTGTGTCAATACTTTTACCTGGCTGAAAGCCATGCTAGCAATCGTTAGGAAAAGTACGGAACCAAGCCTGCAAGTGGGTGTGAATGGTCATGTCAAAGACCTTTGCAAACGCACATAAGATCGAAATGGGCCTATACCACCACTTGGGCACTTTTATAGATTGGGACAAGTATTGCTTTTTTTCCAGGGTTCAGGGAATTCTTGCTGTCTTAGAGACAAATTAAAGATGTGTTCCAAAACAGGAAGAAAGATATCCCAGCAGCCTTTGATTATAAAAGCTGGTATACCATCAACACCCACTGACATTTTGGAAGCTAATTTTTTTATCGATTTGTTAATATCCAATTTTGTAATTTTATAAATGCCGTAAGAGGTGACGGGTAAACTGTCGGTGTCGAAGACATAGGCCCCATTTGGATCTGAGGTATCGGCCGATATCTCAGAAAATTTGGGACTTAAATGCAAAGGCTAGCTCAGATGGATCTGTTATAAGTCTATCATTTTTCTTAAGTGAGACTAAAGAATCCTGCTCGCGGAGATTCCCATTAACAAACGCCCAGAATTTCTTGGGGTTTGAAAGAGCTTCGTTACATTTGTGTTTGGTGTGTGAAATGCGATCTCTCGTAGCATATGTCTTAACTAAGGCGCGATAGGTTTTGAATGTGTTTAAGTCGTCATCCTTTGCCGTACGTTTATATTTTCTGCAAAAGTAACGTTTCTTGCGAATGGCCTGTTGTAGGTCAGGGGAGTACCATCCCGGGAATTGGAAGTTTGTTTTGTTCTACCATTAGCAAATGAAGTAACCGATCCACGATGCCAATTTAAATTAATCGAATCAATGGAACTAGTTGCTCCTTGCAAAGTATAGTATATAGACTATATTATATAGTATATAGACTATATTATATAGTATATAGACTATATTATATAGTATATAGACTATATTACATTTTCTCTAAGCACAACCGAGGGCGTTTTAAAACAAATTTATCCATACTTGTGCATTAAAATGGAAAAATAGTTTGGCAAATGTAAAACTCCTTACAAAAATTTCGAGACTTCCATTGTCAAAACTCGGAAAATTCACTAACTTAAAAAACTGTGAGAGAAACTTAACCCATAAGACTAATTGTAATGTATTAGGTTTTTTATGCACACGGAGGCGAGTTAGTGTTTCATGGTTTTTACCTCTCCGAGTGACGTATGTCACGGAGAGGTTCGAATTTCAACATATATGTGTGTCTGTCTGTTGTTACACCCCAGGGGACCACCCCAGGTAGCAAATTCACGTTGACACAACGTTTAAACGTAGCATTGAATAAACGTGTGCATTAACGTTTTAAAACGGTGATCATGTCACCTTGAAACACGGTGTTTACACACGTGTTTATTTTGTCGCAAATACATGAGAAATCTCGTTTATTTCTCGTTTTAAAAACGTGTATTATAAAGTAGGTTAACGTGGATAAATCGTGCGCTAAACGGTTTTAATTTGGTTTATTTTTAGGGTTATTTGAACGTGTGTAATAAGTTTATCTAACGTGTCTCAAAAGTTAATTGAACGAGTGTAACAACTTGATCGAACGTGCACAAAAATTAGTTTAATGTGTTTTATAAGTTAGTTGAACCTGTGTATAACGTTGGTATAACGTGTTTAATAAGTAAATTACTCGTGTTTCAAAAGTAAATTACACGTGTTTAATAAGAAAATTACACGTGTTTAATAAGAAAATTACACGTGTTTAATAAGTAAATTACACGTGTTTAATAAGTAAATTACACGTGTTTAATAAGTAAATTACACGTATTTAATAAGAAAATTACACGTGTTTAATAAGAAAATTACACGTGTTTAATAAGTAAATTACACGTGTTTAATAAGTAAATTACACGTGTTTAATAAGTTAATTGAACCTGTGTTTTAAATAAATTGAATGCGTTTAATATGCCATTTCAAGTGTGAA
Organism: Phalangium opilio; assembly: GCA_019434445.1. Lineage (NCBI taxonomy): Eukaryota > Metazoa > Arthropoda > Arachnida > Opiliones > Phalangiidae > Phalangium > Phalangium opilio. The sequence goes on from JAEQBA010002176.1 coordinate 353,087, forward strand.
ATTCGTTAACTGAAGGCGTCTAATAAGATATTTTAGCGTGCGAAATAGTTTAATTAAAAATGTTAAAGACCATAATTGAACATGTGAAATAAGTTAATTGAACATGTGAAATAAGTTAATTGAACGTGTAAATTTGTTTAATTAAACGTTTATAATAAGTTAATTGAACGTGTTAATTTATTTAATTGAACGTGTTAATTTATTTAATTGGACGTTTGTAATAAGTAAATTGAACGTGTGCAATAAGTTAGTTGAACGTGTGTAATAGGTTAGTTGAACGTGGGTATCTAGTTAATAGCACGTGTGTAATTATTTAACTCGTGTTCTCAAAGTGGAACCGAAACAATGGCAGTATTAGCTTCGGCATTTTCATTTATAGATGCAATTCGAACCAATATCACAGCTCGGATAGGACTAATACAAAGCCTAGTTTTCAGTTGTTATGTATAAATGTAGTATAGCTAAATCAAAAGATAACAAGGCTTTTGAAATATTAAAATTAAACGATTTTCTTGGAGTTTTGAAACGAAACATAGCTTTATAGCTATACTACTACTAAAAGAATCGTAATGCCGAAACATATTTACCATATTTTCATTTTATATTTAGCAAAAACGAAAAAATACAATTTTGTAAGAGTTCCATTCACGCCAATACAAGGGAAAAAGCAATAAGGGAGTATTAACCGAGGAGTAGAAACTGAAAACTTCTTATAATTATAAAATTTTATAGCTCAGGCCTATGCATTACATGTCAACAGTTTTTTAAATAAGCTCTAATTCCTACTAGGGCTTTCGTTGTTGATTATGAAAAAACCAACCGTCTCTATCCTAAATCGACTTCTCAACAATGTCATAAGTCCCTTACTAACTTTGAATAGAGTTCCCATGATTAGTATTTCAATGGGAAAACGTCTTAATTACTCGCTTCATATTAACTATGAAATGCGTAGAGTTCCAACTTCATTACTCGTTCTATATATATTTGACGGATAACTTTCCGATGAAAGAGGTTTTTCCTTAAATAATTAGGGTTATATGAATGATATAAATTATTTTAATCGTCACTATTTTACCTTAATTATACTTAAGCCGATTTAAGCAACTTTATTCCTTAAATCATTTTAAACATAGCTATTTTTAATGTTTGACTTCTAGTGAACACCTTTTCAAGATTTTTTGTAAATTTAGGGTATATAAGGAGATTGATTCCTAGATAGGCGGATAAGAAAATATGCAATTGCGTGAACCTTTGGTGAAAGCCCTGCCATCGGGGGCTAGACGTTTCGCGTAACCATAGACGCTCGCCTCGTACATTTTAACCCTAACGACAAGCTAATGTTGCAGATTGGTGTCTATGCGGTATAGACGAAAGACCAGCTCAAGGTGGTGTTTGAAGCCAATGAGAACCGATTGGTGTGTATGTGGTATTTTTAACCTGCGAACGCGAGGACAGAGACACGTCCAGTAAAATACCTCCGTGACGTCATCGAAACTCGGAGAGGTGATAACGATTGATTATTGCTTTTTATGACGCAAGACATGTACGAAATATCAACGTTTCCGAAACGTACAGTAATAATGCAAAATTAAGGTCATTTAAAACCATTTTCACGCGTGTTGTGAACGAACATCTTATAAAGAAAATAAAGGTTTTGTATAAATGTATTTACAACTTTCTCGAAACTTAAATCAAAAACGCAAAACTAACATTCCACTTAACACCATTTCGAAACGTGATTTTAACCTAAAATAAACGTATTAGTTATCACTTTGTATAATCGTTTTAACAACGTTGCCCAAATATAAAGTAATAACGCTAAACTAACGGTCAATTGAACACTATTCTCAAACGTGTTACGAACGTAACATATAGTCCTGAAATAAACGCTCTTGTATAAACGTTTTAACAACGTTGCCAAAACATACAGTAATAACGCTAAACTAACGGTCAATTGAACACTATTCTCAAACGTGTTACGAACGTAACATATAGTCCTGAAATAAACGCTCTTGTATAAACGTTTTAACAACGTTGCCAAAACATACAGTAACAACGCTAAACTAACGGCCAATAGAACACCATTCCAAAACGTGTTGCAAACGAAACGTGTAGACTTGAAATAAACGCTTTAGTTATCACTTTCTATAAACGTGATAACAACATTGCCGAAGCATACAGTAATAACGCTAAAGTAACGGCCAATTGAACACCATTCCCAAACGTGTTGCAAACGTAACATGTGGACCTGAAATAAACGCTTTAGTCATCACTTTCTATAAACGTGATAACAACGTTGCCGAAACATACAGTAATAACGCTAAACTAACGGCCAATTGAAAACCATTCCCAAACGTGTTGCAAACGTAACATGTAGACCTGAAATAAACGCTTTAATTATCACTTCGTAAAAACGTGTTATTGACGTTAAGAAAATCCTAAACATCTTGAGGTAACTTATGTACCAAAATTAAACGTTATTCTTACGTGTGAAGTAGACGTGAAACGTTTTCAAAACATTGGCACCAAAAATCTACTTTAAATCAACGTTAATTTGCTACCTGGGACGTTCGTAGCTTGCAAATCGGAGAAAATATGTTATCAATTTACAATTCCCGGAAATTTAGAAAATTGTATTCCACTAACACTGGCTGTTACACCATTTTCTGTCTAACACCACCATCCTCAGGTCTTTTGTTCATCCCACATACACACCAGTCTGTAAATACTGGCTTCTAAACACCACCTTCATCTGGTCTTTTGTCCATCCCACATGGCCACCAGTCTGTACTTTGTCTTCTACTGCATCATCATCGTTAAGCTTAAGATGTACGCGGCGATCGACTAGGGTTACGAGAAACCTCTAACCTCCCAATGGTGGGGCTTCCACCAAAGGTTCAAGCAATTGCGATGTTCTTATCTGTAGCTGCGATTCGAAACCTTTATATACTACCGATTTGAGTAAGACGAAACAACATGCTTCATTTCGAACGTCAATTTAGTTAAGTCTCTCAAGAATGTTTAATTGTCCTTTTTAAAAACGATGTAACGCGCAATAAGGTGAATAACTAACGAAGAAAATATATAACATTAATTATATTTATTTTAGTATTTGTGAAAATCCTTTTTCTCAACTCAAAATTAATACAGAAAGAGCAATAAAGCAGTCTATGTGTTTGTCTGTTTGTGTACTGCCGTTGTTACTCTAGTGCGCCGCGTTAGCAGTTCGCCTTGTGTTGAAATGTAAAGAAATAATACAAAACCTTTTTCCTTCTTCATAACATAAAATGAATATATTGAAATATTTTCCAAATAGACCTATTCACACTTACGGCCGCGCATGAGCAGTTACAATGTTTGGCGGCATGAGTTTTACGCTTTTATGGAGTTAACATGTAAACTTAACTACGATGGACGTGTGGGAGAACTTTTTGTAATTTAATACTAAAATAAAATGCCTAGTACTTAAAACCAAGAAATACAATTAAAACCATGCTTAGAAATGAAGTGTTTATGTTTTAATGGAAATGGTGCATTGATATTAGTTGGCTAAATCTCACTAAGCCTCGGCAACGGTATGGGATCATCGCTTCATCGGCGATGTGACGATGTCCGCCGCCGATGCCGTGCCGAAAGCGCTACGTATAAAATGCTCGTAAGCCTTGGCGCCCAATTTGGTGTGTAGAATTTCATTAACTACCTTAATCTTACATCTATCAATTGAATTCGATAAAATTTCACGTAGGAAGTTCAATTCATACATTTGCAACCGGTAATACAATACTGTTTTATGAAAATAAACTCAAACGGGTAACAAATAAGGCAAAAGCAATGGTTACAAAAATACGACTGGCAACAAACAGTATTTCTGCGCATGCTCATCTCTCGAGAATTTTACCCCCTGTTTACCCTCGCTCTACCGGAGAAAAGGTTTATTTCGATGCCTTTAGTAGTTTTGTGGCTACAAAGCTGTTTCATTTTGATATTTCAAGAATATTTGTTATATTATAATTTGAGAAGGCTGTTTATATATTACTTCAGCTATACTAATCTGAATATAGCATAAACCCTTCTCAAGATATTACAAGAATAACGCTAAGCCTTGGATTCAGATTTTCAAAACAAGTTTGGCATAGTGAGTCAAAAAGTTAGCAATTAGGGGCTGAGTTGAAAAAATACATAAGTTTTGGTTTTCGTGTCTGTAATGAAGAGACATTAACGGTTCAGAGTGAGCCGAAAGTTAAATACACATTTAAAATAATCGGGTTTAGATTTTATAATTGAAGAAAGAATCATGGTGGCTATCAGGTCTGCTCGTAATCGAGTTATAGCTACAACGAATATCCAGATGTGAATGTAGCTTTTATCATAAAGGGTATACAGTTGAGGCGTAGACAATTAGGCCTTTACAAACACATAAAGGTAACATCTCTCCAAAATTTATACTCTTCATTTCCTGTTTTTCCCCATTGACTGATTTCCATTTGTAAAAGACATATCCTTATTGGATGTAACATGACGTCTGCTTTAAATTATATTCGCCAAGCTTTGAATACTGCTTTAATAATTTATAAATTTTAACTTATGCAATTGCTCATCAAAAAAAAAACCAGAGAAATAATTCCATATCTAGGTAAACAAGTTTGAAAGTAGTTCTCTTGACTCGAAGAGGTAATATATTGGTTTTACCAACTTGTTTTATCGATAAATAAGTTGGCAATACACGATGTTATATACGCGTTTAAAACGAAATAAACTAGGGATAAACTCTAAAGATGTAAATACATTTTACCCACACTGTGATACATGCCTTTTTATTAGGGATGAACCGGTACCGATACCATATCGGCATCGGCACCGATAATCGGGGTTTTCCGATAGTATCGGATCGGTTGGTTCGATACCGATACTAAACCGATACTCGTTTAAAATGCGTTATACGGCGCTACATGACATTTTTAGGTCTTTTAGTAACGTAATTATGGTGATAATATCTCATTTCTATGAATTTAAATCGTGACGAGTTCTCATTTATATAAAAAGTACCTGAATTCAGTTTATCTAACAACTAATAAACAAAAATCTTTCTTAGTACGCGCCTACTACTCTAGGGATGAACCGATACCATATCAGTATCGGTTGAAGTATCGGGTTTTGGATCATAGTGAGTAAATATCGGTATCGATCGGTATTGGTTCTTGTTTGTACCGGTATCGGGCTAAGCCTGGTATCGGTCATCTCTAAAATAAACTCATTGTTGTTACCCAGTTCGTGTGTTGCGGTTGCTTAAAGCGAATATTTTACACAAATCTGTACTTCTACCCCCAAAAAAGGGTTGAAAATAGTTCATCCAAACTATGGAGTTGGCCTGCGCCGTGCCTTACCAGGGACACTAGATGTTTTAAGAGGGATGAGCAGCTCGAGCCTTTTCACGTACATGCGGCAGAGGGTTATTTTAACAGAAGTCTAAGACTCGCGCCGTCTTTTTTTTTCCTTTCAAGGACAAATGAAGTCCTGTTCCGATCACTCCTGCCTCATTTTTTATGTCCCACCAGACCTAAAATGTTCCACAGTTAGCGTGCCTATTTCTTTCGGATTTCGCATCCTCCCCCATCATCCTTGATTTGGCCTAGAATGGCACTAAAATTTGGTAATCCAATAACGCTTCCACAATTTCCGTCTTCTATCGAATTCCTCTCAAAACATCTAGTATCCCTGGTCTTATATTCGTTTTACACGGCATAATACCGTACGGGCTTTGGACAACAGAAGTGGGGCCTACCCATTAGATCCAAGGCCCTAAAGTCGCACTATACTAGACTAGCATACCTAAAAACGAGTGATTTTTCAGAAGACCAGTTGCGCTTTTCTATTCTATCCCTCATTCCCTTCATTATTTGTGTCAACTGCCAACCTTTTTGTTGTAGGCCTAGCATCTAAATTTAATTAACAGGAAAACCATGAAAATCAGCCAACCTGGTTAAGATGGGCTGCCAGCCGCTGCTGCCTTGACCGGTCACCTCACTCTTTCAACCATTTATCAAAAAATTCTCATAGAAACCACACACTAACCCTGTGACTTATTCACAGGTGGATTACTTCCTTCAGAATGCATAGAGGGGTGGTGGGTAGCCCCCATGCTACAGCTAACCGGTAAAACCCTATACTAACTATTACCGTTAACCTTGGCAAATTTTGATGGAAAGGAGGAACTGGGTAAGACCACGGAAGCAAACTCTACCCAGAAGCGTTTGTTACCAGGTCTTTCACCCGGTGCCACAGTCCGGGTTCGAACCGGGAACGCGCTTGCTCCGAGGCTAAAGCGACAACCGATACGCCAGCCCACATCAACTTCTGTTCTACCAAAACTTTTGGAACACTCTGTACCTTGAAGTTGAGAAGTCTCGGCTCAGCAGATGCCTCCAAACAAAAACGGTTAACTAATCGTATTCAAGAACGGTTATAGGAACCGCCTCCAATGACTTTAAATGAAATAAGCACATGGGAGACACAAAAATTTTATTATATCAATTACATATTAAATTGCAAAGCAACTGGATGAATGACAGCAAAAGCACGGCTTTTAAATCTTGAAATTTCTTGTTTTCAATGCCTTTTCTTAATGCAAGAACCTTTCTGGATGTGTTTCGTTAGGTTGCCTTTCAGGTTGAAACTTTGTCCACACTTCGGACAAGTAAACTGTTTCTCGCTTTTATGAATTTTCATGTGAGCGTCTAGGTACCTCTTGACAGTAAACTCTTTGCCACATGTCTCACATTTGAACTCTTTTTTAGCCATGTGAATGCTCATGTGCCTAGAAAGATAAATATTTAAAAGTATATAAGCAGTTGTTTTATATGGTTGTTAGAACCTAAGACCATTAACAATGTTAATGGTCTTAGTTTGAACAGTAGTTCTCAGGCAGGGAGTTATATTTTTCTGCTCTATATTTTCATATGACAAAAAAATTAGGTTATACTGGATAATTTAGGCCTAACATTTCTCAAGTTTAATTTAGGATTCTGAAGGACTATTTTTGAGATATAAGACCGCAACATGGCCCCCAATTAAAACTAATCTATGCCAAACCTAAACCTAAAATAAACCCAAAGAGATGATAGAGAAAATGTCGAATTTAAAGTGTGAAATATTTCACCTTCGCGGAACCAATTGGCGTGTGTTGTAGGTTAAAAGACAATAACCGCCATCTATACGAGGTGAGGTAAACTAAACTACTACCTAGCCATATCCAAACCTAGGCTATAGTGAGGTTCGGTTTGGTTACCGCTAGGGTTGGATTTGGATACGGCTAGGCCTTCAGCTTGGTTAAGTTTGTAGGTTTGGATACAGCTACGGTTAGATCTGGATACGGCTAGGGTTAGATTTGGACACGGCTAGGGCACTAGCCGTATCCAAACCTAACACTAGCCTTGTTTGAACTATGAAACCATAAATCCAATGTGGCCAGGTTTCCATTTTTTCCCATTTTTCGATTTAAACTATTTGAAAAATCTATTCAACTTCCTGGTTCGAATCTCTTCAAATTTTAGCGCGAAGCATATTGAAGGGTTTTCAATTATCGGGCTAGAGTTTCAAGGTTTTAAAACGAATAGTTCTAATCCTTACAATTCCCTAAGTTAGTAAATAGGATGGGATTATGCGCAAACAAAGTTTTAATGAATTTTTGGTAAAATAACTATTTGTTTCAAAACTTTGCAACTTCGCACGATAATTTTATACCCTTCAATATACATCTAACTACAATTTCAGAGGTTCGAAGCAGGAAACTGAAAAAAAAAGAAATTTAAATCGTAGTATACGATAGGCTCTTAGTTTGACCCGAGCCGTAGTAGTAATAGTAGTAGTAGTAGTAGTAGTAGTACTAGTAGTAGTCGTGGCCGGAGTTTTCGCTTTCGTTATCGCCAGATTTTAGCTTAAAAGGAACTTTATATTACCACAACCCACCCATAGGGGTAACTGGGCTCGGTTAGAGATTTAATTTTAATTAAAATTTTTTCAGGTCAGACCCGGGAGTCGAACCCGAGTCGCTGGCGTAGTAGACAAACACTCTAACCGCTGAACCACAGAGACTCGATAGAAACCCCGAGTTTTTTATCATTTATTTTTATCTCTAAAATGTCGGGGTGATGTGGGGTGGGGTACCTCTTAATCTGTGGGGTCGGATACTTTCGAATTTTTATCTGTGGGGTTGGATACTTATGAATTTGTATGTTTGGGGTTTTTATATTTATTTTCTTTTTATGTATGTGCTAATTATATAGACAACGATTTTCCCCGTTTCCTACCGCGCTCCGTTCTCGTTCGGTAGCTATCGTCATCTATGTTATGTTTGACTGGAACGTTTTGGCGGTTAATTCAAATGTGGGTTTAGATAGAGCTAAAATAGTGTTAAATGAGCGTTATGCGTTTGATCATTTTAGCATTGCTAAAGGTAATTCGAGGGGATAATCACTAAAATGCGTAATCACTATAACTGAACTTTCTCTTTCAAAAGTTTCTGGGCATAAGTCCTTGTTAGAAATTTATAAGATGCGATAAGTGTGCATCGGCATAAGTCAATGTTGTAAACTCATCGAGGGGATTATCACTAAAAACTATCTGTTCTTCGATTCGCCGGAATATTAGAATTACAGCATAAGTAAATTTATACGGTTATAATTTAATCACTGTTTAGAGTAGGGAATCGAGGGGCTATTAACTCTGATTTTATGCACGGTAAATCAATTAAGCATAGAAAAAGATAGCGCTATTCACTCATTAGGGTAAGGTATAGAGGGGTTATCCACTCATTAGGGTAGGGTATAGAGGGGCTATTCACTCGTACGATATGGCTACTATTACGAGCCCTTGGGCCGTCTTGTTGTTATATATATAAAAAACTGTGAAATAGAAACTTTTGAAACTTTGCATAAAAATTAAAAACCTTTTTCAGAATTATGGTCAAAAGGCTGTGTTCCTCCCATAGATGACTATGGTAAAAGCTGATTCCTTTAATTTTTGGCTTAAAATGTGTGAAACGCGTTTTCAGGTCAAATGGAAGGGCTTCTATTTTCTATAGGGTGTGCAGCCAAAGCGATATATCGAGTGGGCTGTGGTTTGGACAAGCATTTTTGAGTATCGTGAATTATAAGCTATTTAGATTTTTTGTGGTCTCCCATGGAAAGTAAATTATTCAACGTCCACTGTCTGTGAGTCTTGAAAACAGTAAGTTCAACATTTTAGCGGAAATTGTTATGTATAGATTATCAATGGTATGAAACGGCAACTTGGCTCCCATATGATTTATAATGTATAAGTTATCCCTTACGAAAATAATGGGTCTTCATTTAGGAGCAGTTTAGACCAATTGCTTTTTTCCCGTTGTTAAGAGGTTTAAGACCTCTTCTAGACATCTAGAATACTTCTATTTGAGGTCTTTTAGAAGTATTCTAGACGTCTAGAAGAGGTCTTAAACCTCTTAATAATTTGCACCTGCGCGAAACCATTTTTAGTCTGATTTTAAGATGGTCTACAGACCTCTGTTTAGAATAGCCCTATACAACGTCTGTTAAAAGTATGGTTAGAAGATGTCCCTGAGAGGTCTGATTGGAAAATGCTCTATAGAAGTCTGAATATTAGATGCTCTGTAGAAGTCTGAATAGATGATGCTCAGCAGAAGTCTGAATAGAAGATGCTCTGTAGAAGTCTGAATAGAAGATGTTCTCGAGAAGTCTGAATGGAAGATGCTCTCGAGAAGTCTGAATGGAAGATGCTCTCGAGAAGTCTGAATGGAAGATGCTCTCGAGAAGCCTGAATGTAAGATGCTCTCGAGAAGCCTGAATGTAAGATGCTCTCGAGAAGTCTGAATGGAAGATGTTCTCGAGAAGCCTGAATGGAAGATGTTCTCGAGAAGCCTGAATGGAAGATGCTCTCGAGAAGCCTGAATGGAAGATGCTCTCGAGAAGCCTGAATGGAAGATGCTCTCGAGAAGCCTGATTGGAAGATGCTTTCCAGAATTCTGAATGGAAGATGATTAGAGGATAAATTCAAGTCGTCCGATGTTTAGGAGAAATTCGGGCTGAGTCACGCAATAAACGTATATAATATTTTTTCAATCATCACAATAAGTTTAAGCATTTTAGGTATTGTTATTTAAATGATAATGTCTTCAATGTCACTCCCACTTTGTTGCTCAACGGCGACGGACTTGCATTTCCCAATAGATTCTTCATTTGAATCATCTGCTCTGCTGCATGGCTACAATAATCGGAATTATTTCACTATCATTTAAAACTTAGAACACCATAGAAGAATAAATCTTTTTTTTAGATTTACCATTTTTCGTTGTTTATAGTCTCAATTAAGTTGGCCATTTCAGATATTTCAGGCGTCGTTGGTAAAATCTATAAATATTTACATGCCACGAATAGAATATTAAGTATACTTTTCCCTGCTTACTATTAAAACAGCATACCATATTTACTTGGTACAATTTAGTCAAACGATGCAGGTTTAGTATGAAAATTAATCCGATGATACCTGACAGATCTTTTAAAAACGGGAATATGGAAGCGCGAAAAAACCGTTATGTACATAACCTGCAGGCTCTCACCCGACTGTGGCTCGATGCTCGAACGTTCATTTCCCGCCTTCTTATTATACTTCCACGCATGCGTCAGGCTGTTTCTAGGCTAGAAACCTCTTATTTTTAGACCTTCTCACGCTTTCATGTTTTTTCCTTTGACCTTCTACAGTCTGCATGTTCATTTCCCGCCTTTTTCTTACACAACCTGGCTGTTTCTAGGCTAAAAACCTCTTATTTTTGGAACTTAAGCAAAAAGTCTCGAGCTTTAATTTCTAGACCTACAGTCTGCCCTTTTAAAGGTACTTATTTTAGACCTTTTAAACTGTTCGAACGGAAAACTTATACGAGTTCAACGCTGCTAAGAATGAAAAGACATAACTGTTTCATTACATACCAAAATAGCGACGGTGGCTTAGATTAAGGATAAATTATTTCTTTCTTAAACACGAACCCCCCCCCCCCTTAAACCGAACCCCAGAATATTTTGCTATTGTTAAGAAACTGATAGTTGATGATTGCTTTACAACGGAGACCTAGCCTTCTTAAATCGACATCCCATAAAATTGGTTGTTTACACTAGAAATGATGGCACAGAAATAATTTCTGTCAATAATATTAATTCGCATCAGACTTCTGTTTGGGTTGGGGATGATATTTTTCTAAATGACATTGTTAACGTTTTGGAATATGAATAGATCATGAATAAACATAGACGTCTGAAAATGTAGATCATGATTTTCTGCGTCTATAACGACTTGCAGCTTACGACGTTATCCTTAACCCTGAGCATAAGCGTCTATAAGACTGCTTAAACATCTTAATATTAGACCGGACTGAAAAACGTACCTCTTGGAAAGAGGTAGAATTAAAACCTCTAAGTTGGTCTACAAGGGCTACAGGTTTTAGGTGTCTTCTTTAACCCTGAACATAGGCGTCTTTAAGACGTCTTAAATATCTTAATGTTAGACCAGACTGAAGAACCTCTTGGAAAGAGGAAGAATGAAAGTCTCAAAGTGGTCTACAAGAGCAACAGAATTTAGATGTCATCCTTAACCATGAAAATAGGCGTCCTTAAGACGTCTTAAACATCTTATCTTAGACCGGACTGAAGAAACTCTTCAAAAGAGGAAAAAAGTAGGACCTCTATGTTGGTCTACAAGAGCAACAGAATTTAGATGTCATCCTTAACCATGAAAATAGGTGTCCTTAAGACGTCTTAAACATCTTATCTTAGACCGGACTGAAGAAACTCTTCAAAAGAGGAAAAAAGTAGGACCTCTATGTTGGTCTACAAGAGCAACAGAATTTAGATGTCATCCTTAACCATGAAAATAGGCGTCTTTAAGACTTCTTTAAACATCTTATCTTAGACCGGACTGAAGAACCTCTTCGAAAGAGGAAAAAGTAGGACCTCTATGTTGGTCTACAAGGGCAACCCTTTTAAGATGTCATCTTTAATCCTGAACATAGGCGACTTTAAGACGTCTAAACATCTTAATGTTAGACCGGACTGAAGAACCTCTTCGAAAGAGGAAAAAGTAGGAGTCTATGTTGGTCTACAAGGGCAACCGTTTTTAGATGTCATCTTTAACCCTGAACATAGGCGTCTAAACATCTTAATGTTAGACCAGACTGAAGAACCTCTTGGAAAGAGGAAGAATTAAGACCTCTAAGTTGGTCTATAAGGGCAACCGATTTTAGATGTCATCTTTAACACTGAACATAGGCGTCTTTAAAACGTCTAAACATCTTAATGTTAGACCGGACTGAAGAACATCTTGGAAAGAGGAAGAATTAAGACCTCTAAGTTGGTCTACAAGGGCAACCGATTTTAGATGTCATCTTTAACCCTGAACATGGGCGTCTTTAAGGCGTCTTAAGCATCTTAATGTTAGACTGGACTGAAGAACCTCTTGGAAAGAGGAAAAAGTAGGACCTTTATGTTGGTCTGTAATTTAGGGAATCCAGAATTGCTCTTGGCTAAGACCGTGCAAAGACGTATCATAAGCCTAAAATGGATCTTAAGTTAGACCATCTTAAAACTTAAGCTAAATATTGGTCTTATAATAGCCTAAAATAAACCTTCGATCATCCCTATTTTTAACTTAGACTAATCAAGAACAAAATAAGACTTCTTTTAAAGTTTAAAGTGCAAGAATAGACCATGTTTAGACCGATTTATTTTCGTAAGGGTAGGTTTGGATACGGTTCGGGTTCCCTTTTTGCTAAGGTTTATAACACTTCTAATTTTAGAAAACAGGCCGTTCTTTTTAAGGTATAGTGTTATATCTGTACCTTCAATTAAAATTAAAACGGGAAGTACAGATATTAATAAAAATTGCCAATGATAATAAAGCCTTAAAATTTAAAAAGAAAAGTGGTAAAATTATTTGGCTGAAGTAACGGATATTCAAATTTTCAGTTTTAAAGGTATTACTATAAATAAAACAAAAAAATTACTAATCTTCTTTTATTACCAAAAATCCACTTGCAAAAAATAAATAAATAAATAAATAAATAAAATGAAATATGGGCAATATTTAAAAAAGACTCCGCGTTATAACGGCTATTCGATTATACATTTTATATTCCCTTATTCAAATTTAGAGTTATACGTATTCTGCTCTCGAAGGTCGAAGGAAATGGAAAGAAACAAGATGGTTTAGCACATGCCTAAGCCCCACATCGCTTACGTACTCTCGCTATCCCTACTTCAAAAACTTCAGTGAAATATCCTATGATATACCAGTGAGGGGGAAATATTTTTTCGATACTATTTAAATATAACGAACGAAAACTCTTCTACATCTTCTTTTACACACCAGATTAAACTAATAGCCCATCGTGCATACGATGTGGCTAAAAATCGTTGATTAAATTTGTTGCCGATACTGCCTGAAACCAGCAACTGAGAAGTACTTTTTAAAAATTGCGAACGAAACACCCTCTTTCACACACCAGGTCAAAATAAAATTTGAATATCTGTTACTTCATCCAAATAAATTGACCACTTATTTTAATTTTTAAGGCTTATTTTTTCAAAAATAGCACATTTAATTAATAAAGCAAAGGTCCAAAAAATTGTAATTTAATAGGAATATACTGGGATCCCTGCTCCACCCAAAGAAAAAAAACCAGCTAACATTATATTTTGCGAAACAAGTTCACCTAGCTTTCTTGTAACGGTCCACAAACTCTTTGCCGCAAGTCTCGCATTTGGTCTCTTCATCCGTCAAGTGAGAATTCATGTGTCTAGAAATATAAATATTCAAAAGTATATAAACAGTTTTCTAAAATGTTTGATTTGATTAGCAGTGTACATGGTTAAAAACCCTAGCGTTACATTTTGAGAAAACAGCTCATTTATACTCGTTCAACCGGCAACGCTCATTTCTAAATGCTAGTACGTTTTGGTGTGAGCATGGCTATCCGCGCTCACCTATTTTACTGACCTGAAGCTCGAATTGAGCGAGCGCTTCTTCAAAATAATTGATAGACTCACGAGCCCGAAAGTTTATAAGTAACCTTTTGAAATTTGAGCCTTGGCTAACTAACAATTACGGGCGTGCAAACTATTCGTAACTATTTGGTCGGACTAAAAAACTTGACCAAAATTCAGCGTTAGTATTCGCATCGATTAGAATATCAAAAAATGAAATGAATTAAAAAAATCGACTATTCTATTTTAAACGAAATCGATCAAATTATTTGGTATTCACAACGAATTTTCTCATCTTTCTGAGGTTTTAGTGAACTTGACAACTTGAGGGCGCTATGACAGTGTCAGCTGAGCCATAGCCTCCAGATAACGCGGCTCTAGGTTGCGTCTGCGTTTACTAGGAGTCTACGGCTGGACTCAGTAACTAATATTTCAAAAGTTCAGAGAATTCTCTAACTTTTTAAAGGGCTCCACCAGAGGCTTGCAGGGTCACTATCCTAGGTTGCGTCTGCCGACTCACGTTTACTAGGAGTCTACGGCTGGACTCAGTAACTAATATTTCAGAAGTTCAGAGAATTCTCTAACTTTTTAAAGGGCTCCACCAGAAGCTTGCAGGGTCTCTATCCTTACACGTGCAAACGGCAAACCGCCTTTTACCTCTTCCAAAGCTACCGCGCCCACAAGCCGCCGGTGGAGCCCTTTAAGCTATACGGGACATACAAGGTTACCGCCCCCTTTTTGGAGAGTTGTTCTGCCAAGGCTACGGAGCGCGTTCGACGACAGGGAATGCCAGCCACTAACTAAAGGCCGCCGACAGGTTATGGCAGCGCCCACAGAAATACCTCTCGTAAATCCCGTATAACTATCGTTCAAAGGGTTGGTGTCAACCTCGTGCCGTCTATGAGAGTGCGAGAACTAAATAGGTGATTAGTCTAAGGTGTCCACAAATCTTGAAGGAAAAGTGACGAATGTCTCGTAAATTCCCCTCGTGGTAATAAAAACAAGTTGGGAAAATTCAAATTTTACCGTTTTTGATCTTTAGTAGAGTGATAACTTATCGAAAGGGTTAAGCTGGTCAATAAGTTATCGCTTGCTTTATAACTAAAGACGGTAAATTTTAACTTGACCACCTTGTTTAAATTGGGTGTCCGAACATTGGGAGAATTTAAAACTGGGTGTCTGACAATTGGGAGAATTTAAAACTGGGTGTCCGACAATTGGGAGAATTTAAAATTGGGTGTCCGACAATTGGGAGAATTTAAAATTGGGTGTCCGACAATAGGGAGAATTTAAAATTGGGTGTCCGACAATTGGGAGAATTTAAAATTGGGTGGGTGTCCGACAATTGGGAGAATTTAAAATTGGGTGGGTGTCCGACAATTGGGAGAATTTAAAATTGGGTGGGTGTCCGACAATTGGGAGAATTTAAAATTGGGTGGGTGTCCGACAATTGGGAGAATTTAAAATTGGGTGGGTGTCCGACAATTGGGAGAATTTAAAATTGGGTGGGTGTCCGACAATTGGGAGAATTTAAAATTGGGTGTCCGACAATTGGGAGAATTTCAAATTGGGTGTCCGACAATTGGGAGAATTTCAAATTGGGTGTCCGACAATTGGGAGAATTTAAAATTGGGTGTCCGACAATTGGGAGAATTTAAAATTGGGTGTCCGACAATTGGGAGAATTTAAAACTGGGTGTCCGAACATTGGGAGAATTTAAAACTGAGTGTCCGACAATTGGGAGAATTTAAAATTGGGTGTCCGACAACTGGGAGAATTTAAAATTGGGTGTCCGACAATTGGGAGAATTTTAAATTGGGTGTCCGACAATTGGGAGAATTTAAAATTGGGTGTCCGACAATTGGGAGAATTTAAAATTGGGTGTCCGACAATTGGGCGAATTTAAAATTGGGTGTCCGACAATTGGGAGAATTTTAAATTGGGTGTCCGACAATTGGGAGAATTTAAAATTGGGTGTCCGAACATTGGGAGAATTTAAAACTGAGTGTCCGACAATTGGGAGAATTTAAAATTGGGTGTCCGACAACTGGGAGAATTTAAAATTGGGTGTCCGACAATTGGGAGAATTTTAAATTGGGTGTCCGACAATTGGGAGAATTTAAAATTGGGTGTCCGACAATTGGGAGAATTTAAAATTGGGTGTCCGACAATTGGGCGAATTTAAAATTGGGTGTCCGACAATTCGGCGAATTTAAAATTGGGTGTCCGACAATTGGGAGAATTTAAAATTGGGTGTCCGACAATTGGGAGAATTTAAAATTGATTGAGCGACAATTTGGTGTCAATGAAACTGGCAGAGCTTCTATTGGATAAATAAAATTTTATTTTGTAAAAATAACTAATATCTCGTCATTCTCGATTCTCTTTTGTTAAAGGTAAATATTTTAAAACAATGAACCTAGGTCGGGCTAGGTTTGGTTTAGATAGGTTAGGTTTTGTCTTTCGCCAAACGTTTACGGTTTTACCAGGACCCTGCACTTTTTGAAAAGTAATTCGTCAATTCACCCAATTGACGATCAGCCAGTTTCATTGACACCAAGATATCGCTCACTCAATTTTCAACCCTGCCAATTGTTGGTCAACCAATTTTCAACGCTCCAAATTGTCGCGCTCCCAATTGCGGGACACCCAATCGTCGTCACCCAATTGTCGTAGACCCATACAGAATAAGCTGTCGTCAGAGATAGGGAGTTGCCTATCCTACAGCGTGAAATAAATTTCTTACTCGCATTCTTTATCCATGCTCCAACACTGATACTTCACCATTTATGTAATTACCTTTTGAATTCACTGGAGTATTTAGAAAAGGCCTTGTTGCAAATTTCGCAGACTTCAAAGGGTAGACTTTTAGTATCTGGTCTTTCATTTTCGTGATCTGATAAATGTCTCTTGAAATCTTCTTTGACGGTATATGTCTCCTTACAAATCTGGCAACTTGTCTGTCCCTTTTCAGAATCCCAAATTTCTTCCAGTTTGTGAAGAATTTCATGCGCGATCAAATTATTTGTCTGAACAAATGTTTTATTGCACGTGGCACATTTCTGCGTTACTTTCGTTTTAAAATGCTTCCGTAGCTTGTGCGCTTTTAGGACGCCCTTTTCAAAATACCTTTTACCGCAAAAATCGCAACTATATGGCCGAGGAATATCAGCTTCTGGACCCCCGTGCATGAGCAGGTGTCTGTCAAGCGAAACTTGACGAAAGAAGGTTTCACCGCATAAATGACACTTGAACTTGATCTTTTCAGGCATGTGCTCGGAATAAACGTGCTTCTTTAGTAAGCGTTTTTTTGGGAAGCATTTGTCACAAACGTCGCACTTGTGAGTTGATTCTTTCAAACGTTCGTGCTCAATTAGATGAAGATTTTTATGGCAATTCAGAGCCACTCTGTTTTTAAAGCCTTTGCCGCACACTAAGCAGTAACAAATCTCCGATTTATGCCACACAAGGTGGTTACTTAAAAGAGACTTTTTGTTGAACGTTTTCCCGCAAAAGCTACATAAGAACGTTTTCTCTTCTTTTGGGGGATCCTCCATCTTTTGATAAATGTCCAGCTACCTGTGAAATTGAATTAGTTCATATCTATTGTAAATATGGCAGGATACTTCATATGATTAAAAAATGCAAAGAAACTATAGATGCCTGGTTCAGAGGCCCGTGTAATTGTCCCAGGCTCTGTTTGGCATGTCCATTCTGTACTGACCTCGTAAATAGGCCACTACAGACGCTATAGTTGCGAGGTCTGACGTGAAATTTTTAAAACAAAGCGTCACTAATACAAGCTTCTCATCCCCACCGCTTAATACTAACCTAACCTGGTCTAATCTCGTCTGAACGTCAGGACATAACCAGGGGGAACCTCATAACTCTCTCTGCTAACTCTTGTATGAGCCTCGCAAGTAAGCCGGCCACTATAGACGCCTAGTTTAGAGGACAATACACTGCTTCACCATTTCGTTTTGCCTGTTAGTTCACAAGAGGTTAAGTCAGCACCTCTTTTCACGACAGAAATACAACAAAATAGCAATATTTTGGGAAAAGGCGGCAGTTTATTTGGTTGATCATAAGTGATATCACTCGATTTTTATCTCAGATAAATGATAATTTGTCACTCGCTAGTGACCTGAGATACACCCGATAAAAATGATAATTTGTCACTCGCTAGTCGCTAGTGATTTAGGCCCAAAATTTGGGCCCATATAGCCACTTCGATGATGGTTCTGCTATAAGTTAGTGTTGGTAATTCTTGGACGAATCGCGGACCATACAATAATTCAACAATATTTGTGACGTACGCAGCTAGTCCATCTCGGGTGAAATTGTAACCGATATGCGGTAAAAGGTAGGTTTACAGGTTGAAACAATGAGCTTAAGACCAATAATAAGTTTGAACTCTTCATTTAGGTTCATTGGGGTTATTACTTGTTGCATAAATAATTAAATAAATGATAATGGTTATTTTCAATGTATGTGGATGTGATAGGAAGGGAAGACAGAGCGCCAGACTAGGGTTGTGCCTTTTGGAGGTAGCTAAAATAAGCAACACTTACTAGGGTTGAATTAGAGCCATTTGTGTTCCAACTTAGGTCTACTGTAGTGATGGCCTGAACTGAGAACGTTAACGTGCGGAAACAAGTCATTATACCGTCTGAATCACTGCATTGCCTCGTATAAGGACAATCTGCTCTACATTGCTACATCTAAACAGATCATAGCTTAGAAGGTGAATACAGCCTACAGGCCTACCGCTAGCTAACTAACTCTCAGCTAACACCAACAACTATCCATGATAACTGCCACTTATCAGGATACTATCATGACGACTAAATGAACACACTGCAACAAGATGAGACTCTTGACTTTAATACACAGCTAACCTGACTTTATATAGCCCTAGGAACAGGGCCGGAAATAAGCACAGGACAATGGGCATTGTCCAATAAAATTTTAAAATGCCCTATAATTGTTCTAAAAACTAACGGGGTCACTGAACATTTTGACCAATAAATTTTCCGTAGTTTTGATGGTTTGACTATGAAGATGCGACAGAATTTTTGCACACTACAGTGGGCAATGTCCTATAATTTTTCCAGTCAAAGGGGGCGTCACTGGACACATGTCCCATAAGAAGTTTTCCTTAATTTTTCCATCCTTGCCTAGGAATAGGCCTGGCTCAATATAGGGGGCGCTCACCAAAATTGCAATTTGAGTTGCTAGCTATCCTAGAGTGCGATATACGGGATTTACGAGAGATTTTCTTTGGGCGCTGCCATAAACTGTCGGCGGCCTTTAGTTAGTGGCTGACATTGCCTGTCGTCGAACGCGCTCTTTAGCATTGGCAGAACAACTCTCCGAAAAGGGGGCGATAACCTCGTAAGTCCCGTATAGAACGAGTGAGGAAATTTAAAGCCCCGCTCATTGACATGCGCGGTAACCACTGGATGTTTTACTTCCAACAGCAACACGTAGATGGCGGGAAAATCTACACTAGAGCGCGAAATTTAAATTGCTTGGTTTTAGAACATTGGTTTTCCTATAGGTAATGGTTGTTCAAATCTTAATAAAAAGGTGCATATTTGTGTTTATTATACAGATTTTAAAATATATTTCCCACCATATTTTAACACAACATAAACATTGTTTGTTACTAAACAATAAAGGATTTACATGCATTACTATTAATTCCGACGTTAGTAGACCGAGCGGTGATGCTTTAATTGGAAAATACCTGCACTTGCGTCTTTGAAAGTTAATGTCTTGTTTTTCAATGAAAGACTTATAGTTTTCTCATAGCTATTTTGTTTGAAGGATCATTTTATTCTTAATTTTTGCAGTTAATTCCAGGATGAGGAGAGTAGCCTTTGTAAAGTACGTTGCTTAATAATTGGAATCAATTAAGCTACCAAAAATGTAAATAATCACGATAATGTAACAGACTGAGTGTATATTAAACTTGTTTGTTATGGTCTTAACTTTGCATTAATATGGCCAAAGCAAAACAAGATTAACATACATTCATTCATAATCGTGATTATTCACACCTTTGGCAACTTCAATTAGCTTCGAGCGCCGCACTTTACAAAGACTTCTCTCCTCATCCTGGAATACACCTAAAAATAAATTCATTCAAAATGTACAACGGCCTTACGAGTTTCTAAACCGGGCTTTCACGAATGAGGGGTGATCTTATTGGTTCGCTTAGAAATGCGCAGAGGCAGAATTTTAGTGTCAGAATGTTTTCAGCCAATGAAAAAATGTCACCTTTGAGTTTGTATTTCTGTTCACTAGATGGCGCTTGCTTCATTTTAAATCTGCCCCTTAACGGGCGTATATATATGGCCAGCTTGTTTATTTTATTTTTAGGTCTATTACCCTCAACAAATAACAAAAACAACCCTGATAGCAAAGAAGGAAGAGATGTTATTAAATCCAAACTTAAACATTTACGCTGTTCATTCTTTTATTCATCCCAGACATAGATACTGTGACTGCATTAGTTGGCCCTTGAAGGATTTGCATTTGTGAGTTTCTTTGTCATGTCTACCTAAGACCCTTAACAACCCCCGAGACTCGCAACCCAAGCTTTCTACTTTTCGTGGTTTTCTGTTACGCCCGATCCTTGCGGTATATTAAGGAAACTTTTCGGGGGTACCGAATTTCCGGTTTACAGGTTTCTCTTTGCTATTTAAAAAAGGCGGATCGCGAAGAAGAAGATGAGAATGGAAATGTTAACTTGTACATATTTTTTTAACTACCATATTGCAGATATGAAGCTAATTTAGCGATATATTATTTTGCTATTTTATCATAATTGTACATTAAACCGTTGCGGCCTCGGCCTCCGAATTTAGAAGAAGACGATTTTATTTCTTTTTTAAGCGATATACGAAACCGGAAGTTCTGTACACCCTATAAGTTTCTATCCGTTTCCGCTTGGTGGCACCCTTGTCGCGAAAACAGCCCTAACTCCAAAGAGGGGTAAATTTCAATACGAGGATCTTATTGGGTTGCGAGTCCCGGGGGTTGTTAATGGTCTTAGTTTCTACCAAAGCAATTCAGGGAAAAATTATGCTCCAAACGAAGTGGCTATTAGAAAACTATTATTCTTTCATTGATAGAACAAGACATTACCTTGCAAAGACGGAAGTTCGGTATTTTCCTTTAAAGCAAATCGCGGGTCCAGCGGGTACACTTCAAGGCGACTTTCCCCCTGTACTCCAGTTTTGGCTTGGCAAAGGAAAGGCTAGTGGGCGGGATTTATAAGTGCACTTATAAATCCCGTCCACAAATGTCTCCTGCCTTCGCCAAGCCAAAACTGGAGTTCGTAAGGAAAGTCAACTTGCAGGGATCCGCTGGACCCGCGCTTTGCTTTTTAAAGGTATCATTGCTCGGTCCACCGAAAAATTTAAAACATCGTTTCCTAACGTTGGGTTTATTTGGGAAATATACATCCACTCTGTGTTTCTGCAACTCGGGAATGGGCATTTACAACTCATATTTATTTAAGAAATAATAAATTTAAATCCTAAAGAAAACCTACTTCCATAATTATACAATTAATAATGAAAAACTCACTTAGTTTATTTAGTAATAAACAATGTGTAGGTTGTGTTTAAAACATGGTGGGAAATATTTTTTTAAAATCTATATAATAGCACGAATATTCATCTTTATATTAAGATTTGAACTAACATTATCTATAGGAAAAAAAAAGTCCTAAAATGAAGCAATTTAAATTTCGCGCTCTATAGTGTTGATTTTCCCGCCATCTACGTGTTGCAGTTGGAAGTAAAACATCCAGTGGTTACCGCGCATATCAATGGGCGGGGCTAAACCTTGGAAGAGGTAAGTAACTGGAAGGGAAATCTTGCGGTACCCAAGCTCGGGACACGGAATTGCGCAATTGGTTGAACGTCATATAGTGCTGCCACCTTTAAGAGTAATTTTGAAGTAAAAGTACTTTTATTTTTATGGCGAACGTTCAGGCTTTGAAGAGGGAAGTACTCTTTATTTATATTTTTATGATATCGGAAGTCACTTTTACAATTAATGTAACAGCAGTACTTCCCCATAACTAAACAGAGTCAAAATAATAAAAACCGTTGCGAATTGCGCGTTGCGCGTTGCTAAACTTTGGAAGAGAAAAGTTAGCCTAAACCGTGCCTCCCGCCCGTCACTGAATTTATTTTTTTCGAAACTGAAAAAAGCAGACGAATTTCACAAAATAAGAATAAATTTCAACACTAGGTGCCGCTACAGACTGACGTTCAACCAAATTCGCCCCCCTCCTGTCCCGCGCCTGGGTACGTACGGCTTATGCTAGAGGTATCGTATTTTCCATTCCAGTACTTCTCTCTTCCAAGGCTAAACATTTCCCCACTCGGTCTATACATAGTTTACAGACGTGGAGGATTCCTACCACTAACACAAGGAGACCAAGCGACTTAGAGTGTAAAATCGTCTGCTATTTTACACTCTAAGTTGCCAGGTCTCCTTGTGCAAATGGTATGAATCCTCTACGCCCTGTAAACTATGTATATTTCAATCTAACCTATCCTACTCATGTTCAACTAATCTATAGGGACTTGGCAGTACTACGTCATGCAACGTCAGGCTACCTTCCATTAGTGCTAAAAAACATACCAGGAGGAGGGGCTTATATAGCTTTCATTCTGTTAAAAAAACATACCATAATGGCGCTGGGGGCGGAGTTAAGCCCGAATTGCCAAGTCCCTATTATGAGGTTGAAAAAGGCTAAAGATGAAAGACTTAAGATTAGAGAACACCTGGAGCAGGATGTAAGCTTAGCTATGTATGTTTTCGAGGGCTCAGTAGCGTATCCGCTACAAAATTGATTGTGTAATATTCACCTCAGTGACGTAAATGATAATTTTTCACTTGCTTTTGATCTGAGATACACCGGACATAAATGATAATTTGTCACCAATTATTTATCTGAGATGAACTTGACATAAATGATAATATTTAAAATATATGGACATAAGTGATAAAACAATTCATGTATGTGTGTGATGTATATGCAGTTGGTGAATATGGAATCTTCAACATTCACTATGGATGGTGTGTTGGTGGTTCTTTGTTGAATTGCGGACCATACATGAATTCACCAATTTTTGTGATGTACGCAGCTGGTGTAACTCGGGTGAATACTGAATGTCAAACATTCACCAAGATGTACTTAAAACCAGTGAATACTTGATGTCTGTTATTCATTAAGGCTTTCCCTTGAACGCTACCCCGATATTCATGGGTATATATTAGTGATGTGTGTGTCACCCATGAATCACCTTGAGTATGAAAATCGATCTAACGTGACACTTTAATGAGCTGGTATTCACTAATGAAATACTTCCCAAACACAAGTGATAATCATTGACACGTTGTGTCACGTAATATCCAAATGTACTTGGTGACAACCACTTAAATTTCATGCAATATTTTAGTAAGGGCAGCAGTTCTGCAAGAACTAAGAGCAAATCCGCTGTTTGAGCGTGTAGGCATAGAGCTTCCGCAGAAAAGGTTCTACTTACTTACCAAGTATGACTGTAGCAGGTTTTATTACATTAATGGTAACATAATTTCATTAAAAGCTGTATTTTTAACCACAACACGGATGGTCCCTTTGGGCAATCCCTAAATTACCGCCAACTTGTAATCTGCCGAAAATTGCCGAAAGTAAAAAACTCTACAATAGTACTTTTCCCACAATGCGTCGTCTGCTAGAAAACACCCTTTGGCTAGATTTACTTGGCTTTCGACTTAGGCGGTAAAATAGAGTAGTAATTCGGCAAATCAAAAGACTAGGCGGTAAAATTCAAAAAACCATGATTAAAGCTAAATAACGACTTCATTTGAATATAATAACGCAAGACCATTTAAATACGTTTAAATATTACAAATCAAAGTAATTAAAACGTTTTCTCTCAACCAAAAAGCCTGCGAAATAGTAGCGGTACATTTCGGTGTTTAAGCGGCTGTGCGCGAGGTAGGTGCGCGTGAGAGCCAGGGTGCCCGGCCGTTATAAAGTACCTTCCCCCTTCTATCTTTGACTCTCCTTTCGATTCGTGCTCACTGCTGAAACGAAATAAAGGTGATTTATATACCATTTGGATCTTGCACGTGATCTAAAGTGTATTTTGCATATCAAAATTGGCGCGAGATCACGCGTATTTAGCACGTAAAGCCATTAGGCCTAAAATTCAAATAAAAATCTCGAAGATAAAACGGAAGAATGGGGTTTGATCTGTTTAAAATTTTGGGTGAATTCCTTTACCCACCACCTACTCATCACAACATGTATTGGGAAAAGTGGAACAACTGGGAATATGTCACATCCTTGATCTACATTATCGGTTCGTCCATTTTCAAGATGTTTTTGATCTTAATGTGTAGCAACGCCATTCACAAGATAATACGTCAAAGACGTGGTGGAGGCCACGAATTATCAACGACCATAATAAGATATACGGTATAAAGATAATATTGTAATCGTTGAATTAATTGTAATTAACCCATCCATGACATCCTTAGATTTCGGGTTTCCTACTTCGATACTGGCTTCCACTTAGACTTCTAATCCCCAGTTTGATTGACAAACTAGGAATTGCTCTACGTAGTTATGCAAGCCGCTGTTTTGGGAACCGCTTTATTCCAAAACGCTCTTTTGAAAACCGCTCAACTACCCGTGAACCGCTAGAAGTGGCGGTCTTTACCGTATTCTTTTTCATAATGGAAGCGCCTTTAAATATTAACGAACCCAAAAACCACCAAAGAAACTAACTTATTGAAAGTGGCCGCGCAAGATGTATCAGAAGCCACGGATATCTTGGAGAACCTTGTGGAAAAGAACATCATTGGGACCGAAACCACTGAACCCAAACGCATCGAAACCACCATAACGACCGAAACAAAACCCCTAAGACGTAGCTCAAGAAAGAGCAAACTAAGACAAAGACGTAGCTCAAGAAAGAGCAAATAATACTATTGACTTTTATTACTCAAAATTACTACTGTACGAAAGCCTTTGTCAAACCAAAATTAAAGCGATATTAAAAATCTTAATTAAGGCGTTTAAATGGCATTGCGTTAGACAATGGAGGAGTTTTGTGGATTTTAAGTATAGTTTTTCCACTTAAGTGATGTTTAAGTGTCCGAAAATTTTGAAAGAGCATTATAAGATTAATTTAAACTTGTTTAAGTCGTTAATCAGCTTTAATTTTGTTTTGTTTCGAAAAATGCCGAAAATAAACACACTACTGTACCGCTACTATTTCGCAGGCTTTTTGGTTGAGAGAAAACGTTTTAATTACTTTGATTTGTAATATTTAAACGTATTTAAATGATCTTGCGTTATTATATTCAAATGAAGTCGTTATTTAGCTTTAATCATGGTTTTTTGAATTTTACCGCCTAGTCTTTTGATTTGCCGAATTACTACTCTATTTTACCGCCTAGTCTTTTGATTTGCCGAATTACTACTCTATTTTACCGCCTAGTCTTTTGATTTGCCGAATTACTACTCTATTTTACCGCCTAAGTCGAAAGCCAAGTAAATAATAAATCTAGCCAAAGGGTGTTTTCTAGCAGACGACGCATTGTGGGAAAAGTACTATTGTAGAGTTGTTTACTTTAGGCAATTTTCGGCAGATTCCAATTTGGCGGTAATTTAGGGATTGCCTCCCTTTGGGGCAACACTATTTTACGATGACTCGCAGAACGCGTAACAGACGAACTATATTTTTCAATAACTGACAGTCTGACACCTGTGCAGTGTGCAGAAGATAAGGATAATTTTTAAACTAGTCCTTGGAACCAGTGACCCCCCTAGTGTCCTAAATAATAAACTGGTCTCCGGAGTGGTCCCAGCCTTTGTTCTCCTATAGATTTGCAATTAATAAACTGGTCCCGAGGACCAGTAACCCCCACTTTTTGAATTAAAAAACTAGTCCAAGCAATTAATAAACTGGTTTTGGACCAGTGGACTTGTGCTATTTCTAAGTCTGCACCTGTGTGGGAAATAAGGCGGTGGCACAGGGCAAATGACCAGTTTAAAAATTGCCTGGACCAATTTAAAAATTAAATCGGAGGTGGGTCAGTGTTCCACAGGACTACTAAGAAAATTCAAGGGTTTCAAGAGTCCAGACATTAGCTAATATATTGTAATTATCCACTTCTTCAATTTAGATGACTTCGCGCCCTGGTCAGTGGTCATGGACCAGTTTATTTATTCCAGGCCAGAGGGGTCGCTGGCCCAGTGTCCAGTTAAAAAAATCCTTATTTCCCACCCTGTCTGACACTGTATCTTATGCTCAGTCTGGGAAATAAGGATAATTTTTAAAAGTAGTCCTTACCAGTCTGGGAAATAGGGATATTTTTTTTTTTTGGGACCAGTGACCGTCTAGTGTCCGAAATAATAAACTGGTCTCCGGAGTGGTGCCAGCCTTTGTTCTCCAATAGATTTGCAATTAATAAACTCGGCCTGGAACAGGCTTGGAAATAAGGTTTATTTCTGAACTAGTCCACCGGACCAGTGACCCCTGCTGTCTTAAATATGAAACTGGTCCCGGGACCAGTGATCCTTCCCCTATTTATTTTTCTACTGGTCCCAGGACTTGTGGTCGTTCTCTCTTCTAAAAAAATCTCTCTCGGCTTAGGGTTGTATACACAACTGGACTCCTGAAGTCGAAATTTATGTTAAAATGAAAATTATTAAAGAATTCCCCATATCAATTTTTAATAAAAGTAGGAATTAATAAACTGGTCATTGGGACCAGTGACCCTCACGTTTTGAATAAAAAAGTGGTCCAAGCTATTAATAAACTGGTTTTTGACCTGTAAACCTGTCTTATTTCCTAGCCTGGCCTGGAATAAATAAACTGGTCCATTACCACTGACCAGGGCGCGTCGTCTGCTAAATTGAAGAAGTGGATAATTAAAATATATTAGCTAATGTCTAGACTCTTGAAACCCCTGAATTTTCTTAGTGGTCCTGTGGACCACTGACCCCTTCTGATTTAATTTTTAAACTAGTCCAGGCAATTTTTAAACTGGTCATTTGCCCTGTGCCACCGCCTTATTTCCCACGCTGCTCTGCTATAAAACTTTTGTAGGAAAGTTGTAGCCAAGGAGTACTAACAACATAGGAGTGGAATTTATGGAAAATATGTTGATCTAGAAAAATTCTAATAAGGAACCCCGAATTAATAAAATGGTCCCACCTTCTATTTTCTCAAAAACGATAAATAATTAAGTGGTCTCTGGGACCAGTGACCCCAAGTTTTGGAAGAAATGAACTGGTCCGAAAGATTAATAAACTGGTTTTGGACTTGTAAACCTGACTTATTTCCAACATTGTGTCTAATAGGGAGAGGGCCTTTGTCAGGGAGGGAAAGAACATCCGACGTCATTTTATACCTCTACTTAGGTGAGCGTTTGTAGGCGCGATACTGAAATTCCCCCGTTAGGGGGATGGAATCGAGTATCCCACTCTAGAATCGAGGTAAGAGATATAAGTCTATGACGTGCAAGAATGGGTTTGCCCTCTCCCTATACCGTTTTCCATTGGCATTTTCTATGGAGTAATTTTTTGGAGTGACAATGATAGTTCCTTGAAAATTGCTTTAAATATATTTATATCTCCAATAATTTTGCTCCATGCTGGTAGATTGCTAGCAGCCAATGGAAAACGGCATTAGCATCGTCTGCATTTAGTCTTTGTGATTTTTGGCGCCAAATGTGTGTAATTTTCTTATAATAAGAAAGTGTTTATTTCATTTAGATGGTTTTATGAACTCGTACTGATAAGAACGAATTTGCCACTATAAAAATAACATTATGGCTTCTGGAGGATTCGGATTTCAATCGAATATCCCAAGAATATCAGGCATCAGGCCTCCATCAAGTGTTGGCCCTTCCAGAAGTAGAAGTCAGTCTACCAGATCAGTTAATGGTCCGTTAGTCCCTTCCACACTCAAGAGGTCTAGTTCCTTTGGAGTGAGATCTAGGTAAATAAATCAAATCAAAAAATCGTTTACTGTAAATATAAATATTATTAACTGTATTTAACAACTATTATTCGTAGTAATAGAGGGACTTCCCAATCTGGGAAATAACTATATTTTTTAAACTAGTCCTTGTGACCAGTGACCCCCCCCTAGTGTGTTCCAAATAATAAACTAGTCTTAGGAAGTTAGGACTGGTCTAAGCCTTTGTTCTCCTATAGGGACTTGGCAATTCGGGCTTAACTCCGCCCCCAGCGCCATTATGGTATGTTTTTTTTAACAGAATGAAAGCTATATAAGCCCCTCCTCCTGGTATGTTTGCCATGGGTGACTCCCATAATCCCCTTGGACATAATCCCCCCAAAAACTTCCCCCCGTCCAAATGGGCATAAGACAAAATCCCCCCATTTGCAGACAAAATCCCCCCAAACTGGAGACAAAATCCCCCCAAACTGGAGACAAAATCCCTCCCAAATTGGAGTCAAAATCCCCCGCTTACGGAACGAAATCCCCACCTTGGAGACGAACCCTTCAGGGGTCATTCCTATTTTAGAGGTCGTTTTCCACAGTGGAAATTTTTTTAGTAGGATAGTAGTATTCCCCCTACGAGGAAAAACGGAACCAATGATGGAGAAAATAGTATGAATTGCCGACTAACGATAAATTTTCGCCTTTTCCAAAATATTGCTGACTAACCATAAATTTCCGCCTTTTCCAAAATATCGCTGACTAACCATAAATTTCCGCCTTTTCCAAAATATCGCTGACTAACTATAAATTTCCGCCTTTTCCAAAATATCGCTGACTAACTATAAATTTCCGCCTTTTCCAAAATATCGCTGACTAACCATAAATTTCCGTCTTTTCCAAAATATCGCTGACTAATTATAAATTTCCGCCTTTTCCAAAATATCGCTGACTAACCCTAAATTTCAGCCTTTTCCAAAATATCGCTGACTAACCATAAATTTCCCCCTTTTCCAAAATACTGCTGATAACCATAAATTTCCGCCTTTTCCAAAATATTGCCGACTAACCATAAATTTTCGCCTTTTCCAAAATATTGCTGACTAACCATAAATTTCCGCCCTTTCCAAAATATTGCTGACTAACCATAAATTTCTGCCTTTTCCAAAATATCGCTGACTAACCATAAATTTCCGCCTTTTCCAAAATACTGCTGATAACCATAAATTTCCGCCTTTTCCAAAATATTGCCGACTAACCATAAATTGCCGCCTTTTCCAAAATATTTTTGACTAACCACAAATTTCCGCCTTTTCCAAAATATCGCTGACTAACCATAAATTTCCCCCTTTTCCAAAATATTGCTGACTAACCATAAATTTCCGCCTTTTCCAAAATATCGCTGACTAACCATAAATTTCCGCCTTTTCCAAAATATTGCTGACTAGCCATAAATTTCCGCCTTTTCCAAAATATCGCTGACTAACCATAAATTTCCGCCTTTTCCAAAATATTGCTGACTAACCATAAAATGCCGCCTTTTCCAAAATATTGGAATTTTGGAAATAAGTTAAAACAAAATCAGTAGTTTACTTCTTTTGGTTTAGGAACATTGTTTGCAATACCTTTCACTCTTGTGAATTATACTTTTGCATTATTATTAAAGATAATCTTTGGATTTGGGCTTCCGTTTACCTTTACTTCTAAATGCCTATTATCTGGGGGATTTTCAATAAAATGATCCTTTCGGTAGGATTTTGTTGAACAGTTTTCCTTTTGGGGGATTTTGTCCTGGACGTTTTCTCTGGGGGGATTTTGTACAAACACGTCTAAAATCGGGGGGAAAAAGTCTTGGCAAATCCAAAATAGGGGGATTTTGTCCGGGGGGATTATGTCCAGGGGGATTATGTACGAGACCCGTTTTTCAGCGCTAGTGGAAGGTAGCCTGACGTTGAATGACGTTGTACTGCCAAGTCCCTATAGAGAGCTAACAACTGGTTTCGGGGAAGAGATAGTCTGACGTCATGCAAGCCCCCTCTGGTTGGCATTTTTGAGCGTAGAATACTGTTTCCAACCGTTAGGGGAGATGAAACTCCAGTAAGGGTGTGACGTTTTAGGGTCAGAACTGTTAGCTCCCTATAGAGTAATTTCGGTCGAGAGGGGGAGTGAACTGTGTATCCCCTATGTTGGGGGCAACTTTGTACTAGAGAATACTATTTGCCCCCGGAAGGGAAGGGGAGGGGGGATATCACTAAGGTAAGAGATAGAGGGTTATGACGTTGCCGTATATGGGAAAGAAATTACTCTATAGATTTCCAATTATTAAACTGGTCCCCAGGACCAGTAACCTCCACTTTTTGAATTAAAAAACTAGTCCAAGCAATTAATAAACTGCTTTTTGGACCAGAGGACGTGTGCTATTTCCCAGACTGCACCTAAACACCCTTGGTGGGAACCTCTTGTCATCTCAGCAAACTATAGAGTGCTGTCAGTTGTGACGTCAGATCCAAGGTTAAATGTCACGAGTCTGCGTTTAGCAATGGGCGGCCATGACAGTTACCGTATTTTCTTTATGGGAAAACAGCATGGGCGCTTCTGACAGCACTCTATATGGACCTTTCTGAGTTCTAACCACTACTGACCAAAATTATTTTACCCACAAACCCATAATGCTCGTCAAATTTTTCTCCAGCCTTCTAACAAAGACCCATTAAAACGCTCCTTCTTTGGGAGACCTATCCCCACATGGAACTGCCCTCCCCATCTCCCTAATGTCTCTCTGGCGCATTTAAACAATTTTTTTAATAGATCCTCCACAAATTTGGAGCTGTAAGGCTTTGTTTTTGAAGCCATAGGTTGACAAACAGCGGAGCAAAAAAAAAAAAAAGTAGATTTTAAAAATAACATTTATTTTTTTAAGGAAAATGGAGAGCATCAATTTAAGAGCAGTTATCTTTAGAATTAAAAAACCTAAGAATGATTTTAAATTTGTTTTTGGTAGCATAATGTGTGATTTTATGTTGCTTAGTTTTATCGGAGCCTCCGAAATGATCTAGGCCCGTGCGTGTCAATTTTTATGTGGGGAAATATCCAGTTTCATAGTGGAAATATTTTCACCCAATATGTGTACTAGATGGCGCTTTTATTACAGTTGCGAAGGGGGTCTTCCATAAATTGTCGTTGATATTTTAGGGGCCAATTATAAAAATTTTATGAAAGAGAAAGGTTTAAATTCACCCTTAAATTAATGTAATTGTTTTAGGGGCTATTTACTTTTTATTGACTCTTTTGGTTACATTGTGTTAACAACAAAATTAATTATGAGATTTTAACGTTGTGGTTTTTTTTTGTAAAACAAAACTTCTTGAACTTGCTAATTCAGTTTTTTTATGCCATAAGAGGAATTTTTTTACTCCTTCATAACCTTTCATTGTTTTAATCGTAGCTTTTATATCCTTTATTTCTTAGGTATGATTGTTTAATAAAGTTCTTCGGGAATTTTCTAAAACATTTTCTTACTATCCGCGACCTCGGGTTCACCACTCTACGTCTATGCCTTGACCTAATATTGTAGCAGTCGACGGGGTCACGAGGCTGAACTTATTTTTATTTTACGATACTAAAAGCGCCCCCAAGTGAGAAAACACGGTGAACTAAATTAGTTACAAAAATATTTTCGCTTCGCGATAGGCACGGGCCTAGATCATCTCGGAGGCTCCGGTTTAATACTATATTTTCAAGAAGCTGTGGGGTATGAAAGTTATATTTGATTATTCATTGGTAAACTTGAGTTTCCTCTAAAAGAAATTCGGATAAGTTTTAAAGGGAGAATAAAATGACGTTACAACCATTTTTTTTTCAACGCTTTATATTGATAAAGTAACATCAAGATCATAAACAAAACTTACGAAATACTTTCGTATTAATTTTATTCAGAAATCGATTAAAAAATGGTTGTTGGGCGATTTCACTCTCCCTTTAAGAGCCAGTGATTTAAGAAAAAGTACACTTGATTTGAAACGTGGTTTCTGAGCATTCCCTCCTCCCTTTAAGATATGATTTTTGTATCGTTTCAACTTGCTTCAAAGTGTAAATGAGTGTTTTGAAAAATTACTTTCTATTGCTAAGCAGCGATTGTAATTTTCAGGAGCAGCAGTACTGGCCGTAGTGTAGGTGGTTCGTCAATTGTTTCCCGTTTCAGCATTGCTGGCCGAAGCACTGCCAGAGCGTCTATTAAAGACAATCGACCTTTGCAAACTAAAGAATTCAAAAAGGATTGTAGTGACAAACTGAAAGATGTGAGTATAATTTGAAATATTCTACGATAAACGTGTTTTTTTTTTCGGGCAACATTCGCTTTGTCTTTGGTTATAGCATGGATAAAGATACGCGTGAGGAAATTTGTTTTCACTCTACAGGATAGGCAACTCCGTATCTCGAACGACAGTTTATTACGTATGTACTTTGTTACAACATCGGTTGTCAGCACGCGCAAAGCTAGGTCTCTATGTACCGTAGCTTTGTTCGTGCTGACAAGAGACGAAAAACTTCAGGATCTTCATTATTTAAAATATCCGCGAGTTTTTTAGCTCGAGTGCACTGACCTCTTAGTTTCAAATACGTGTATTTATTCTGATCAACAGTTTATAGTTCCACGCAGTGTGGAGAGGTGGCGGCTGCGTAGTTTTCGCTAGCGAATAGCGTGAAAACAAATTTCCTCACGCGCATTCTTTATCCATGGTCATAGTGTGTAACAGAGACAATACCGCTTATAAATGCTCTTGGTCATTAGTAAAATCATAATATAACTTGCCAAGTTTTTACTCACTGGTTTACCTGTTACATTGGACCAATTGGTTTGTAGTGATTTGTAAAGGATACATGAAGTCAATTATTTACGGGGGTTACTATTTGCAATGGATAAAGGATGCGCTCCATATTATATCACTAGTTTATCTGAGATACACCTGAAATTGTTGATATTATATCACTAGTTTATCTGGGAATGGGATACACCTGAAATTGTTGATATTAAATCACTAGTTTATCTGAGATACACCTGAAATTGTTGATATTATATCACTACTTTATCTGATATGCAAATGAAATTGTTGTTATTATATCACTACTTTATCTGATATGCAAATGAAATTGTTGATATTATATCACTAGTTTATCTGATATGCAAATGAAATTGTTGATATTATATATCACTAGTTTATCTGAGATACACCTGAAATTGTTGATATTATATATCACTAGTTTATCTGATATGCAAATGAAATTGTTGATATTATATCACTAGTTTATCTGATATGCAAATGAAATTAGTGATATTATATCACTAGTTTATCTGAGATACACTTAACATACCAAATTCAGAGGTCCTATTCTTCCCAAACTTTGCACATTGGGCGGTTTGCGAAAGGTATGGGCGGCGACAAGTGCCTGCATTTGACGATTGTTGAAGATTGAATAGATATCCACCATTGATTTTAAAAATTCCAAGGATGCAATGATAGATTTATTCAATTATGAAATACGGGCTTATCTATCATTACGGTTAATGTAAAATAAGACGTACTTCGTAACTTATCATTTGTTATTATGCTTAAATTATAGTTAAGACGAACAAATTATAAAAAATACGTTTATTTCTTAGCAAATAAACTTAGTAAAGCAAACTCGTGATCTTATCTTCAATTTTTATTCAAAATCTTTATTGTAATACCAATTATAGGAAGCGCTATGATAGCAAGATAGGGCCAATAAATGATACAGGTGATATCACTTGTTATTGATCTGAGATGCACTTGACATAAATTATAATTTATCACCCGCTATTGATCTGAGATGCACCTGACACATGATAATTTTATCACTCGTTATTGTCATATTGATCTGAGATATAAATGATAATGTATCACTCGATTTTGAGCTGAGACGCACTTGAGATAAATCATAATTTATCACTCATTATTTATCTGAGATAAAAGATAAATTGTCACTCGCTATTGATCTGAGATACACCTGACTTAAGTGATAAAACATTAATTCATATGTTTTTAATTTTGGGTGAATGTCAAATCTCCAATATTCATTATGAATTATGCATGAAAGTCAGTGTTGGTGGTTCGTGGATGAATCGCGGACCATTATAAATGTTTGTCATGTGCGCAGCTGGTGTAAGTTGTACACGATATCCGATATTCATCCGACATTTGCTCATTCGTTTGCCTTTACTGAGTGAAATAATTAATGATAAATTAAAGAAAATTGCGTGTTAGGGGACCAATATATACCCAATATTTTAAAATGCCTGGATCTTATTGTTCTGTTTCTAATTGTAAATTAAGAAAATAATCCTAGATTTTACCTTTTCAACTTTCCTTCTGACAATCAATCGTGAGATTTTTCACATAAAAACCATGACATTGGCCACTTAAAATGGTGAAACCTTTGAACATTTTTAATTTCATACAGTAGACCCAAAGAAATTAATTTTTAAACTGGCCCAGCTAATTTTTAAGGTTGGCATTTGTCCAGGACCACCGCCTTATTTTTCATATTAGGAGTCGTTAGCTTTGGAAACACAAATTACGCAATTATAGAGGTCAGGTCACGTAGTTTTTCACACTTGTGTTAGGCCACAATGTGGCCATCTTTACAAACAATTCAGTTGGTGTAGAAATTGAGACGGAAGATGGTTTTGTTTTTAGCCTGGCTAGACTCGAGAAGTGGTGGGCTCAAATTAAAATTATGTTAGGGATTTTATCGTTAAAAAGTTCCGCGAATTGTTTAAGCCAGATAGGCTAGAAGGGAGGGTACTGGCGGGGACTTTTGATAGCCTTTCACCATGGCTACATTTGAAAGCCCATAACGTTTTGTGAGTGCCGCTGTAATTTGTAAACGGTTTAGATTTTTTTTTAATTGTGTGGTCTTTTTTTAATTGAAATTACATTTTCACGAACAGTTCCTTCTAAGGCAGCATTATGACAAAAGCGTTCAGCCCATCACTAACAAACTCCTTCAAGGACCATCTAACAAGGAATTCTACACCATGTTTGAGGTTAGTTTTTCGCTTCTGCCTCATCAATTGACCTTTAATGTAAGTTTAATTTTTCATTAGTTTCTTTATCAATGTCTATCGCCTGACTTCAAATTGAGCAAAAATCCAGTGGACGAAATTCCGGTCATCATTCGTAATCTCGGATATCCGTACAATATCAACCGGTCTCACTTGATGAATCCAGGCAGTCGGCAATCATGGTGTCACTTACTGCCTTTTCTTTCCTGGATGGTCACCATCATTCGGGTAATAACAGAAGCCGATTAGGCTTTACACATGAAGTACGTAACATGTGCCTGGGGGAGCTACACGATATTCTCTAAGCTCCTAGGAAAGAACCTCCCCTTACGCGGAGGGAAATAGTTCAGTAACGCGGCTCTTTCGGATCCATCCGATCCTTCCGCCTTAAGAACCGATTTACCAGGTACATAAATTGGGGAACTACTATAAAGACTGAGTAGGGTGTCTAAAATATTCTTTAGATAAAACTATTCACAATACCAAAGATTATTTGGGAGTAAGGCGTTAAAATGTTATCAATCTGGGTAGCTTTTGCTTGGACTATTTAAGACGCCATGCATCTGTTCTTTACGATGAATGTTTTCTGTTCTCGCGGTTACGGCGAGCTCAGCCGCCGGCGGCTCGGGAATCGGGATACCGGCACCATACCGCTGTTACCTAGACAAGGCCTAGTGTAGTTTTAGAGTCTATTATTATTCGCATAGCTATTTTTCTGTTGAAATTAGGGAACTAGTATAAATATTGAGTAGAGTGTCTGAAATATTCTTTAGTTAAAACTATTCCCAATACGAAAGATTATTTGGGAGTAAAGCACGAAAATCTTTTAATCTGGGTAGCTTTTGCTTGGACTATTTAAGACGCCGTGTATCTGTTTTTTAACGAGGTATTTTTCTGTTCTCGCCGTTACGGCAAGTCCGGCCGCCGGCGGCTCGAGATGCGCCGCTCGGCCTCAGTCGCTGATATCTAGCCAAGGCTTAGTGTAGTTTTCGTGTTTAATTTCATTTGCAGAGCTATTTTTCAGTTGAAATTTAAAGAAAATCTTATAAATCTGGGTAGCTTTTGCTTGGACTATTTAAGACGCCGTGTATCTGTTTTTTAACGAGGTATTTTTCTGTTCTCGCCGTTACGGCAAGCCCGGCCGCCGGCGGCTCGAGATGCGCCGCTCGGCCTCAGCCGCTGATATCTAGCCAAGGCTTAGTGTAGTTTTCGTGTCTGTTGAAATTTAATGAAAATCTTATAATATTTAGTTGAAGACTTATTAAATGTCTCGAAAAATTTCGAAACTTTAGCTTTAAAACGTTAAATATTTTATAACGACTACCGAAATTCGCCTTCCGGGCTTCCCGGTTATGTCGACGGCGAGGTCGAGTCGAGTTCCCATTCAAGAAAATAGTAATAGCCGTCGCCGATTGGTCTGGCATTAAAGAGGTTATCTATGATTAGGGGGCTCATGATTGGTTAAAAGCTTTTTTGTTCGTCTGCTTAGTTTTTACTTCGGGAATATCATGAAATCCATGGCCAAAGCTATGGAAAAATGGGACTTACGTACTTTATGTGTGAAGCATAATCCGCTTTTGGTAATAACTGATCTTCAAAGGTTACGGTGATTTAAAATGATTTTCTTTCTAAATTACAACTTTTAAAGGGAAGATGAAGCTTTAGTTTTCCAAACAATTATAAAATATATCCAGGGGGATATTTTTTTGTAGATAATCAGTGGTCCTATAGATCCTTAAAGTCTGTCCTATAATTAGCATAATTTCACGAAATATGTCTGAAAATCCCATTTTTTGCCAATATTTTTCTCCTTAATTAATATCCTGAAAAATACTTCCATTTTAACGAAGATGGTTGTTCAGTTATAAAATAAACCTTGCATGTGACGACTTTTCTAATAGCGTTTTCCTTTGTGGTCGCCTGATAGCGATTTTCTTTGAGGTGATCCGAGCGCTCCCGGAGCGCTCAGGGAAAAAATGTCGTCTTTCATTCCAAAAAAACGAGCTGCTCCGGGACGGAGGCGCTTCTTACATTGACCCAGTCGCTCCCTCCCGTTTTGCTCCCGGATTGATTCCAACCGCTCCAACTCTAGAGACGGAGCGACCAAAATGGAGCGCCTGATGACGTCACAAAACCGCTCTGAAAACACTTTTGTCTTTCAATGGGGGCGACCACATAGGAAAACGCTATGAGAGCGCTCCGAGATCGCTCCATATTTTCGTGTTACGTCATCGCTCTAGCTCGGTGGACCGAATGTACTCGCTCCCAATGAAAGATAACAGTATTTTCAGAGCTCCGTCTCTAGAGTCGGAGCGGTTGGGATCAATCCGGGAGCAAACCGGGAGGGAGCGACTGGGTCAATGTAAGACGCGCCTCCGTCTCGGAGCAGCTCGTTTTTTCCAATGAATGACCATTTTTTTTTCGGAGCGCTCCAAGAGCGCTCGGATCACCTTAAAGAAAAACGCTATAGGTAAAAGCCTAAAGGGAGCTAGGCAACTTCATACTTGGTCTTCTGTGTGGCAACGTGTCTTTATTGTTTAATTATTTGCAGAGTTCCTTGACTTTCAAAAGTTCTCCTGATATTTTAATATGGTCGAATTAAAACAAGTAGTACTAGGTTATCCTATATATAATAATCTTAACTTAAGCAAATTGTTCTTTTCCTATAGTCACCGAATAATGAATTTGATTATGCAATAGTATTTGAACATTATTTCGTTATATTTTCGTGAGACCCATCAAGAAAACTATAATTTATTAATTTTAAACAATTCACGAAAATATTTTCGTAGTATCTGTAGGGTTGCTATATGTATGTACAGGGTGACCAGACTTCCTATATTTCCTATGTTTCAATGTCTTCCTATAGATTCCTATAAACGAAGCTTTTCTCCTATATTTTCCTATTTTTAAACTTTGTTAGGTTCATCAAGTTATTAATTTTCAAACTCCCAAAAATAATTATATTGTTCTAAAAATAAGTCACGAGGTGGCACCATCAGCTTGAGTAAAAGGTGATATTTCAAAAAATATTCACTCACCCGCCGATGCCATCTTCACATTCAGAACCCCTAAAAGTTATAATAGGGATGTGTCGTACTAATGGTTTTTTTGTTGTTACTATTCATTCAGTATGCCGAGCACTACAGGCCTACAGTGAGAAAGGATCAGTACGAACAATACGCTGAAGCGGATTATGAAGACATGTCCGGCAGTTCACTTCTAGAAGTATGTTAACCCACATTTTTTTTTTTCTTTTTTGTAAATGTTAATATCTTTTTAAGATACTTTACAAGTACGCCGGGGAAAGTTTCCTGCAAGTGGTTCAAGGCCACCATATCTCTAAAAACGGCCAGACGGAGCGCGTCAGAAACCTTGGTAGGTTGTTAAAGAATGTGGAGATTGTTGTGCAAGCTGTTTGACTCCAGAAAGAGTCCTTATAAAGGGAATGTGAAGCTTCGTTTGAAAAACCTCTGATTTATAAAACAAAAGATAGAATTAATTTCTGTGAATTCAAAAATATCAAGCTTTTAATTCTCCGATTTCTAATTATTATTTGGCAATATGCATTTGAAAATGCTTCATATGAAATGATTTGAAACCCACTTTTTATGAAAGACTAAAACGTTTCCCGTAGACTGACGTCACTGATATATTTTTCACGTGAGATGGT
This sequence comes from Phalangium opilio, assembly GCA_019434445.1. Taxonomy (NCBI): domain Eukaryota; kingdom Metazoa; phylum Arthropoda; class Arachnida; order Opiliones; family Phalangiidae; genus Phalangium; species Phalangium opilio. Next base: position 391,880 of record JAEQBA010002176.1, read on the forward strand.
GCCACTCTCTCCGCTATCAGACCCAGAGTTTAGTTTAGACTGGCGAGAAGCTCGAGACGCGTATAGGATTCCCGCGCTTTTTTTTCCTGACGTCATAGTGATGCCATCAAACAGGCGAACAAGCTCGACAAGATAAAATTATTGATATATCGAAACTGAGTTTCCGTGATTTTTCAATGGATTTTAAAAATAGAAACTCTGGTTCAATTATATTAAAAACTTGATATTTTGAAAGTAGAGACTCGAACTTGTAACATAATACCACTTTCGTGGTAAAATATGATATGCAATTGTAAATTCGCACTCCCTTTAATGTGTGATTTTGATTACAAACGGAAGACAACATTGAAGGAACTCTTTCTAGAGATACCAAGCACTGGTACCGATAAAATCCAACACACTTACAAAGAGGGTTATAGTTTCAATAAGCGCCATTAGCGTATAGACCCAACCAACAAATAAACAAGTTTGCTTGGTTCCGTCTCTATATAAGGGACGACTAACAAGATGACTGTAGTACCATCTGTCGTTGAGTGACGAAAATAAATCTCTTATTTTTCTGATTGGGGTAAAACGGGTTCTATGCATGGCAAAATCAAGCCAATCGTGTTATCAAAAATAAATAGGGGAAAGTGTCGGACTCTCTCCTTCGTCTGTGACATGTATTTGGAGGGGTGAATGCATACTCGCGAAATCTGTTTCATCCCCCTCGCCTATTCACCACGTACCTAAGATAATGTGTGATATTGCGCGTGAAAAAATAGTGCGGTTTTATTTTACATTAGCTGCTTTGGACTGAGGCTAACCGTAGCAGTTTATCGCCACAATTTAATTTGATGATGTACATGATTGTATTAATTTAGTTTGCTAATATTGATGTTATTTACTAATATTTAAACGTTTTAGCTTGTAATGACAACCCAGGGCCTAAGTTTAAACGAAATTCTAAAGGATTTTAACAATGAGTTCTTTGAATTAAATGATGATTTCAAGAAAATCTGAGGCATTTTTAATTTAATTTCGGCGTGCTAACGTTTTAAACAAACTTTAACCTCGTTCAAACGTGAAAATAACACTAAAGAAAATATAACAGAACGCGGAGGTCCGAGGCTGTGACTCTTCCTTGAGATACGCCTATGCCAAATTCTCCCGTTTGGTGGCGTACGAGCGTTATTTTCGGGAAGAATGACATCATCAACTACAAATCTGATTGGCTGATACAATTTTAAACACCTCTCGCGCGCTTGAGCGTCTCGAAATGCATGTCAAGCTAAGGCAAAGGCAGGAAAATGTGGCAGTCCGACACTTTCCCCTATTTAGTTTTGGTGTTATCCCTTTCTCGCCTCAAAACCCGACAATGAGATCTGAGCCGTTATAAAAATTCAAACGATTTGTTGGTTGGGTCTATTAGCAACCCCAAGAACAAAAAAAGGGCTGTCAGCTGAGACATTTGGTGATGCTGTTGCTAATTGGTTTTAGCAGAAGTGAGATGAGACTAGAAGTACTGAGCTAACCAAATTCTTCACTCGGCGAAAGTGAATATTCTTGATAACACACCAACGGTTGGCCCTCTAGTAGCGGTTTCTGAATTTTCCCTCCAAAACGTGAGACGCTCGCGGTGGTAGACGGCCTAACTAGATTCAAGCACCCGCGTCCGTGTTCCGCCGCTTTAGGTTGAGGGGAAGGGGGTAAGAAATTTTTTTGGAACTCGACCAATTTTTTCTCTCTAGCGTAGGCGCGATTGAAGCGGCGTAAAATTCTCAAATTTGTTCACTAATGTCAGGATCTATTACCAATGCTAGAGCCCTTCACTTCTAGTCTCATCTCACTTCTGGTTTTAGCTAACTATAGTAGTTATTAAATCGAAAATGGGCACTAGCTATGATAATGTCACGGTTCTCGGTCGTAAGCTAGGTTCTGTTGGAATGGGGAATATTCTCAATTAATTATTTATCAATTGAATTAATCCACTTTTGAACATCACGTTTTTGTATCATAGTTGAGTTGTACACGGGTCTATCTGAAGATGAAATGGCCGAAGCGCGCCAAAAGCGAGAAAAGTTACTGCAGGATCTGACTCAAACCCAGAACGACTTAGTAAGACTCCAACAATTTAATGAAATAACTAAGTTTGAATCTCTTTTTATCTTCTTTTTCTAGCATATTTTGAATGGCGTGGAGCAGTCCATTGGTGCTTTCCAGAAAGACATTGAAGTCTTCACTCATTACAATCAAGAAATTAGCCAGAAGATACTCGAGAAAAAGAAATATCAAGAGCATTTCAAAAAAGCCAATGACGAACTACGTAAGTTCTGTAACTAGAATAAATCCACAAAATGAGTTACGAACACGTAACGGCTTTTCCATAAAGCGCTATGTTACAAGTTGAAATAATCAAGTCAAAACAATATACTGTGTTTGAACTCTTTTATTTATTCAGGTTCTTACGGAGTTAGAAATTGCTTAAGCAAAGATAAATACAAAATAATTAAATATTAAGAATAATTGATGATTTATGCAATTCTTTATAATAGGGATAGCTCGGTATAGGTGGCGCCCCCTAAAGATGCAATAAGAGTCATCACCAACTCCTGTTATGTTCAACTGATCTATTATGAGGTTAAAATAGGCTTAAGACAGTAGGTCTACCTATTAAAGAGCATGTGAGCCGTATGTAAGTATCACTATGCGTGTTTCCGAGCGCTCTGTATGGCGTACGCTACAAACTGCCACTACCAGTTGCTCATCAGATAGCTTGCTATACAATGTTATAAAAACGTACTGGTCACTAATGGGACGTAATTGGGTATTAACAATTAATAAATGGGTCATCATTAGGTTACAGAAGGCTATTTATTAGAGATGGGCTGATACCAGTTTTAACCGATACCGATATCATTCGTTACTTGGGAAACCGATGCCTACCGATACCGATATTTTACCCGATCCTTCGAATAAACCAATATTAAACCGATACCGATATATTAACCGATATCAATAATAAAATAAATAAGAAAATATATGCTAAAATATAGGTTGGAAAACAGTAACTTTATTTTGATAATAAATCACAGCTTGTGACTTATTCCAATATGAGTATATGAAGTAGACTAGATATGTAAAACAATTTTGAGAATTTCGAATACTTTTGGAAATTTTCTAGACTGTACGCGTATCACAGAAAAACACTTTTTCCCCGTGTTAACACGCGTTCGACTTGAAAGTCAGGCATCCAAAGAAATAATACTAATTGTATTATGTAATAATGCAGTATTTAAAGAGTGTATTTTTTCATAAACACCAACTTTTCGACTTTTTGAGGTTTCAGGCGACTTCTCTTTGAAGTAACAGAATCCCCAGTTATACGTTTGCTCACTCTGCTGTAATTCTCTAGGCTTGTGATTCATTAAATATTAAGTCTTATGGCACCATCTACTCTCAACATAAGTATTTTTCTTTAAAAAATGTCGGTTCATTTTTAACCGACACCGATATATCGGTTGAAGCCACATATCGGTACTGATACGGATATGGGATCGGTATCGGCCCATCTCTACTATTTATAGGTTATCATCGCGTTAACAACGACTTTTTAATGAATTTCACATGTTATTTGCTTATGAGTTTTAATCGAGCTGCTAATAGAATGCGTGTTATGAATGATGTGATACTATAACTATTACTTACGAAGTTACGGGGTATACGGTTAGGTTTCTTGCAATTTGTAAATACGTTACTGATGCCTTTCAAAAAACGTAGCTGGTGTCCAGTTATACAGAATTTACTGTCGGATTATGATGAGAATAAAATTGACAGTTCACCAATGCTTGAAGGAAGCAATAAAAAAATCCTTTGGTGGGTGTGAAATTATAATTTTATGTTGTGTAATGGTTTTATATGCAGTAAGTTATTCTTCTGAACAGTTTTATAAATCGAATTTGAGTTTTTTTAGTTAACGTCTTTTGTAAGATACGAACATTTTCAAATTTTAATTAACTGGATTTGTTTGTACAAATTATTTTTGTAAAGGTGGATTAAGACTCAATTTTGAAGAATGGTTTATAATTTCTAGGAATGAAACTAGAAGCTAAAAAAGAGAGGAATAAGGATTTGAGGAGAAGGATAGATGAACAAGGGGCGAAGGGACTTAATGCCAGAGTTCAACAAGAAAAGATGAGAGTCTTTCAATTAGAAGTCGCCCATTGGGAGCAGAAGCTAAAATCAAGAAAAGAGAAGAAGTGGACTTGGGAAATGGAACAGTTGGCCACCCACGGCAAGGTTGGTTCTTAATCACTGCATTTCAATGGGAACTAGCATTGCCCGTCAGGACATTTTAAACCAAATAATCAAACATAACGGAACACATTGAACCAGTATACTTAACTTCAGTCAAATTGGTTGAAACACAAGGAAGGTGGGGTGGCATAGTGGTTAGCGCTTTCGCCTCGCAGCAAGAGGACACCGGGTTCTATCCCGGATGGCACCGGGTGAAAATCTGGGAACAAATCCTTCTGCGTAGAGTTTGCAAGTTCTCTCCCTGCTTGTTAAAAGGAGTTTTCCTCTTTCCTTTCTATCAAAAGTTGCAGAGGTTAACAGTAATAGTTAATGTAGGGCGCTGTCGGTTAGCTGTGGCATAGGGGCTATCCACCACCCCTCTATGCATTGTAAAGGGACCCACCTGTAAGCTAGCCACAGGCTTAGTTTGGAAATCCCTTCGTAGACAAAGCGTAGATTATTATTTCCATAGGAATGTTTGCTTTATTTCGATCTCGCCACCGTTTTCAAAAATGGCCGCGAATTGGAAAAATGGTTTTCATTGAGTACGTGCTACTTGAAAGTTTTAGCTTCCTAGGTGAAGTGATTTGGGTCAGGACTTAAGACCATATTAATAACGAAACATATTTTTTAAAGGGAGGGTGAAGTAGAAAATCAAATGATTTTTTTATCGATTCTTCTACCAAATTTAAGACCAGTCTGCATAGTGAAACATTCAGGAAATACAGACTCCGAATGATTTTAAAATTCAAATTAGGTTCAGATTTTAAGGATAATTTTAAACAAGAACTGCCGACCAATCGCGTAACGCCCTGCCTTTTTGTTAACAAAATTCTCGTGGCACGTTCCATGTCTCAAGCCACGATTGTAACGTCGCGCGCCTAATTTTATCAAATCTCGTGATTGGTCGGCAGTCCTTGTTTAAAATTATCCGTAAAATCTGAACCTAATTTGAATTTTAAAATCATTCGGAAGTATTTCCTGAATGTTTCATTATGCAGGCTGGTCTTATAATTAGTAGAAGAATCGATAAAAAATCACTTGATTTTCCACTTCACCCTCCCTTTAAGATGTTATTAATAATTGTCTTCGTAAAATCGCTGATGTATCACCTTAAACTTGACAAGTTAAGATTACAAACTATTTTAAGGCTGATTCCGGATATCTTTCCCTTCAAATTGGTGTCCAGATCGTGGAAGAAGGACCTAGGCCTATTTCTTCAGAATTATAAAAGGATACATACGCATTTTTGCAAAGCTTGAAAATTTTCCAGATTTCATAAAAATGTCAATTACGTTTCAAACATAATGATCCAACAAAAGCCATAGTTGTATATCTTTTCACGCAGAAAGTGGGGGACGAAAATATATACCATATAAATGGAAATGTGTATTGACTATATCCTCGTATCTATCAAACATGAACATATTCAGGATAACATAATAGTGTAAAAACGAGGTAATGATGACAGCTTGACGTCATTCTTATTACAATACATGAGAGGATTTTATTTTGAGAATTTACTGGCGCTCTTTCTGTTTGCTTTTTCGCCCAGTTTTAAATGTTCCAAAAACGATCAAACTTTGACCTTGTAAATTGCAACCTATCATTGACGCTACCTAGAACAGAAACGGTAGAAATTTTAAACAGATGGAGCGGTTCATGGTACGAGGAACCAATGTTACGATTCAGCCTTCTTAAAATGTCCCGAATATGTTCTTCATGAAACATTTTAAATTTGTGGCGAACTTCAAAATAGTTAGGTCCTCTATGTTTCTTCTTTAATGTTTCAGTTTAAAGAAGCTTGCTCGTTGTTGGAAGATTTGCGAATTCAATTAGTTGGAGTTATGGAAGCGAAGCCTAAGCTGTTTTCGACATTTCCACAAAAAGCGCAACTCGATCAATTCGCTCGCTTCGATCGGCTGACGGGTGACGCTCGATATTCCTCAGAGATCATCGCGATGCTCCGTGGACTGCCCGCCCTCTTCTTCTCGCTGACCAATCATTTTGCTCAAGGTAAGGGCCGTTTAGCACTTGAAAAATTTCAAGACCGCTCTACTATTTATTCTTTATTTAGATCAGATATTCATGTAACCATAAGTTTATAAGATATGTTCCATAAGGATGACACTTCGCAATTCTAGAGACTTACTGAGAGCTAGTTCGAGAACGACGCGAGAATTAGCTACACTTAATTGGTTTTTTATTAAGTTTTATAAGGGCATAATTCAACAAACGACTTTTTGGCAGTCCATCTTTTTATTTAGTCTGTACTAATCCTTGGACAGCGCCTCACCAGACGTCGCTTTTCGAGAATCTATGACGTTTCACCTTCGTCACTTTATAACAGGCTCTCAGTAACTGGTGACAAACTTATGGAGCATAACATGTGAACATATGATACATCGTATAACAACCACTGTGTATCCATTTTCTCAAATTATCCTCTTCAATTCGAGATAGGAGCTGGCATAATAATTACGTATTAAGAATGTCATGTCAATTATGGCTTCTATCACTTCGCATTGAACCATGGGGCCGCGCTTAACCATGCTGAGGCATGCGGAAAATGAAATCCCAGTATGAAAGACGTCACTCAAAATTTAAACGGATATCAAGGCACATTAGCCCAGAGTTTCGGGAGTGTAACATAGACCATGAATCTATATATAGAGTGCTGTCAGAAGCGCCGGTGTGACGTCACCCATGCGGTTTTCCCATAAAGAAAAAACGGTAACTGTCATGGCCGCCCATTGCTAAAGGGAGACTCGTGACGTTTAACCTTGGATCTGACGTCACAACTAACAGCACTCTATAGTTATATAGATTCCTGCATGGACTCAAAAATTATGAAAAATGACCCTCAGTTTTTGGAGGTCGCTGTTTTCCGCACAGTTTTATTTTTCGCACTTTTAAAACCTATAGCCCATTACCGCACAATTTGCAAATAAAACATTTTTATTTTATTGTCGATTACATTTTAAAACCCTCAAACTTACGCTGTTGGCCCATTAGACCGAATCCCATTGGACCGAATATAGCCAAAATATGAGGTTATATATGATCGTAAAATTTTCGATGCTATTTAACGATAGATTTATTTTTAATTCAGTTTTTACAAACGGAATTAAAAAATGCATCTTTTACTTCTATTTTTTAACAAAAACACTCTTGTTTTTATGCTTGCATCTATCAAATGTGTGTGACATATATCAGTTTCTGAATTTCGGGTGAATATCGAATCTATAATATTCACTGTGGTTAATATATGTTGGTGTTGGTGATTCTTGGATGAATCGCGGACCACACATTAATCTTCGAATGTTTCTAATAGGGATGAACCGGTAACGATACCATATCGGTATCGGCACCGATGCTCAGGGTTTCCCGATAGTATCGGATCGGTTGGTTCGATACCGATACTAAACCGATACTCGTTTAAAATGCGTTATATGACGCTACATGACATTTTCAGTTAGGTCTTTTCGTAACGTAATGATGGTGATAATATCTCATTTCTATGAATTACAATCGTGACGAGTTCTCATTTATATAAAAAGTACCTGAATTCAGTTTATCTAACAACTAATAAGCGAAAATCTTTCTTAGTACGCGCCTACTACTCTAGGGATGAACCGATACCATATCGGTATCGGTTCATGTTTGTACCGGTATCGATCGGTATCGGGTTAAGCCTGGTATCGGCCATCTCTAGTTTCTAACGATCGCAGACGCAGCTGGTATATCTGGGGTGAAGATTGAATGTGTAATCTAAGACCATTAACAACTCCCGGGACTCGCAACGCAAACTTTCTACATTTCGTGGTTTTCTGTTACGTGCGATCCTTGCGGTATATTAAGGAAACTTTTAGGGGGTACCGAATTTCCGGTTTACACGTTCCTCTCTCTTTGCTATTTAAAATGGCGGATCACGACGAAGAAGATGAGAATGAAAATGTTAACGTGTACAATTTTTTTAACTACCATATTGCAGATATGAAGCTAATTTAGCGATATATTATTTTGCTATTTTATCATAATTGTACATTAAACCGTTGCGGCCTCGGCCTCCGAATTTAGAAGAAGACGATTTTATTTCTTTTTTAAGCGATATCCGGAACCGGAAGTTCTGTACACCTTGTAAGTTTCTATCCGTTGCCGCTTGGTGGAAAAACAGCTCTAACTCCTAGAGACGGAAATTTCAATACGACGATCTTATTGGGTTGCGAGTCCCGGGGGTTGTTAGGTGTAATATTCACCAACCTCTGTACATAAATGGTAATTTATCAGTCGCTATTTATCTGAGATACACCTGATATAAATGATAATTTGTCACCCATTATTTATCTGAGATGCACTTGACATAAATGATAATGTATCACTCTATTAATATGAGATACAAGTGATAATTTATCACTCGTTGTTGATTTGAGATACACCAGACATAAATGATAAACCATTAATTCACGTATATGCAGTTGGTGAATTTCGGGTGAATATCGAATCTTCAATATTCACTACGTTTTATATAAGTAAGTGTTGTTGGTTCTTGGATGAATGGCGGACTGTACATTAATTCACGAATGTTCTGGTGTAACTCGGGTGAATATTGAATGTCCAATATTCAACAAGGTGTACATAAACCCAGTGAAGTGTTACTTGGATGTTATTCACCTGATATTGCTATCAGGAAGCCTAATTTCATTAAGGTTTTACCTTGAAAGTGACCGATATCCATGGGTATATATTAGTGAAGCGAGTGTCATTCATGAATCACCTTGAGTATGAAAAGCCATCTAACGTGACACTTTAATGAGTTGGTATTGACTAATGAAATACTTCTCAAATACAAGTGATAATCATTGACACGTTGTGTCACGTAATATTCACTTGTACTTGGTAACAATCACGTGAAATTCATGTAATATCAGAAGTGAGATGAGACTAGAAGTGAAGGGCTCTAGCATTGGTAATAGATACTGGCATTAGTGAACAAATTTGAGAATTTTACGCTTCAATCGCGCCTACGCTAGAGAGAAAAAATTGGCCAAGTTCCAAAAAAATTTCTTACCCCCTTCCCCTCAACCTAAAGCGGCGAAACACGGACGCGGGTGCTTGAATCTAGTTCGGCCGTCTACCACCGCGAGCGTCTCACGTTTTGGAGGGGAAATTCTGAAACCGCCACTAGAGGGCCAACCGTTGGTGTGTTATCAAGATTATTCACTTTCGCCGAGTGAGGAATTTGGTTAGCTCAGTACTTCTAGTCTCATCTCACTTCTGGTAATATCTACCTATTTGTCATGCAATATTTTAGTAAGGGTTATTTTCAATTTCCCTCTAATACATGTGAATATAGGTGAAATTATTCTTCTAAACCTTTTTGACTGTGAGAAAATCAACAGAAATACCTTCAATGATTAATTTAGAGTATATTAAATTATTATTATTAAAAGTTATAAGGCTCTTATGTCAACAGTGATATCTTACATAATATTTTCCAAGACCCTCCCCCGTTCTCGGCAACAATTAGTATTTAACATTATTCCAACTCCCTTCCATCCTGTCAACGTTATGTAATTTGTGAACAGTCTCTTATTCGTGTTGTTGGGAAGACCGCTTAAAACATTTTTTGTTTTTTTTTTCAGAAGGGGTTTGCAAGGTGGAAGAAGCTCTCAGAAATGAATCGGCCATTATCAGTGATGTATGTTATATAAGCTAATTCACAAATTAAAAACGTAGGAAGAGTAGGTCTATATTGCGCAGAAGATTAATAATCTTACGCATTGATGAATAAGTATCCCAGTGAAAATGTTTAAACAGGTCTACTTTAGTCTCTCAGGCGCCAATTGCCAATTGAGTTATAAGGTATGTGGCTTTACAGCATACAGGGTTCAGACAAACTTAGAAAACCGGGAAAAATCAGGAAAATAAATGTTTGACAAAAACCTCCGGGAAAATTCTGGGAAATTTCGAATTTTTAGTAAAATTTAAGGAAATCAGGGAAATTTGCGTCAAACAGGGGCCGAGTAGTTAAGCAAAATGTTCATAAACATATTCTCCATAGGATTAACATTACACTCTAGAGAGATTTCAGTTGGAGGAGGAACTGAGTCTCGTGACATAATTTACGCTGCCATATTGGTGGGTTTAAAGCAGGAATGAAGCTGAGATCACCCAATGTGGCTAGCAGAACAGCGGTAAGACTTGGGAGGGTGTGATGTACTACTGTCTCATCTGAAAGCTCTCTATACTTTGGAGGCTCATAACTCTGGTTATATTAGAGATACGGGGATGTCCTTTGATTATGTCAGGGCCCCCAGATGTCCTATAATTCCCATAAAACCCTATATTTTTGAAGTTGTTCTATAAAATAATACAATTTTGGCTAAAATCGCCAAAAATCCTATAATTTTGAAATTTGGGCGAATTTTAAGCAACCCTTCGGTTAAACCAGGACTCGGGTCTAAAAATATCATAAAGTCAGATTGATTTCCCTAGTATTGTAGCTTAAATAGTTAAAAATAGCTCGGTATATCCCCGTATCTCTTGTAGAACGTACAGAGTTATGAGACTCCAAAGTTGGGTGTAATGCTATTCCTATTGAGCGTATATTTTTGAACGTTTTGCTTAGTTACTCGAAACCTGTTTGTCGTAATCCCAAGTTTTTAGTATGGTTGGATGGGGGGAAAATAGGGCTATAACATAATCAAAGGGCATCCCCGTATCTCTAGTAGAACCAGAGTTATGAGCCTCCAAGTTGGGTGTAATGCGATTCCTATGAAGGGTATGTTTTTAAACATTTTGCTTACTTACTCGGCCTATGTTTGCAGTACTGGTTCTTTTAAAAAATAAAACTTAATATTATAGTGTCCTATATAATCCTATAATTCTGGAAACCGTCCTTTAAAATCCTATATTTTCATGAAAAAAATTCCTATAAATATTTTAGAAATTCGGCTGGGGGCCCTGTTATGTAATAGTCATATATGCCCCCCCCCCTCCTTCGTTAACATTTGATCAATAGGATACTCCATATACGGAAAAAACCTGGAAATCTCAGGGAAATTTGTTTTCCAAAAGTTGTATGAACCCTGAGCATAGTTGCTCGCCTTTCTAATGATGACTACAGTATTGTAGTAGTACCATATTCGTTGGTGCGTAGGATTGACTTCAAACTAGGGCTGTGCGTGTACTCGATAAGAGACGAATACTAGATGGAGTGTCGAGCCGTGTACTCGACTCTATACCCGATAAGATATTTTTCCGAGACTCGAAAAAGTTTCGAGTATTAAACTTGGGCTCGATAAATAATCGAACCTGCTTTTGGAAGGCCTATAACTCTGGAAATGGGATTAAGTAGTTATAAAAACTACTAGAAAGACACTATTATTAGACTCAAATTTGTTCTGATTAGTAGTTCAGAGCGTAAAGAGTGCTGTCAGAAGCGCCGGTGTGACGTCACCCATGCTGTTTTCCCGTAAAGAAAAAACGGTAACTGTCATGGCCGCCCATTGCTAAAGGCAGACTCGTGACGTTTAACCTTGGATCTGACGTCACAACTGACAGCACTCTAATGGTTGTGTAATGTAGTTGGGTAGTAGCTCCTAGCTGGTTCAATAGTGGAAGTAAAAGTAATAAAAATGCAGTTAAAGGGGAGTTGACTATTAGTTTCTTATTCTAAGTTCAGCTTACTAATTTTTGTTTGTGACTTCACGCTCGAAGTATAACAATGGCTAGCAGTGACTTATTTGAGGAAATGAGGAATTAGTTCAACTAAGCCTATATTTTGAAGACGATATTAATGAGGAATTAGTTGGTCAATGTAAAAGGAAGGAACGAGAATGTAATACCGTCTGGTATTTCTTTGAAGTATAGTTAATGTGCAAAACTACTATGTTATTATGAGAGCAATAAATTAACAAGAAAAATGTGGAAATACTAGAAAATAAATTTCCAATTACTCGATAAATACTCGAATGAAATAATACTTAAAAAGGATTTTATTAATGGTGGTCCTTTCCTTTTAAATAATTAAATTTTATTAGTCCAAGTTCTTTAGAAATACTAAATTAAATTAGTTTATCGTTCTTCTCGAAGCTTTGGTGACATAAATATGACTGAAACAAGTGAATTAAATATACTTTCCGAATGTTCTGGCACATGGTAGCGAAAATATTTTTATGGGTGAGCGTACGATTGGTCACTCTTTGAACAACTGACTTTTATTTATTTAGGACTAATAAGGTCATAGTCACCCGTCCAATGATTTAGAATCTATCATGAAAGTTGCCAAATTTACTAAGAGCCCCATTTGATACTGTAAAATTCTTAAAAAAAAAAAAATCTAGAAATAGCTGCATCCTACTCTGAGTCCTGAAAATTGTGTGTTTATGTTTTTTGAGTTTGCCCTATATTAATGGAAATGATTAATGTTACGCCCAACATTAAAATTTTCCCAATTAACTTCGGAAATTTAATAAGCTCTGTAAGTTTGTGTAATGTTGCTAAGAGCGGGGACGAGCCAAGGTAACACCCGGGAGGGGGCGTGGCGGCCGAGCATAAGGTTTCCGGCCCAGGGCAAGGAACGGTCCGAACCAAGGGCGAACCCAAAGAACTCCCGAACCGGCACACTGGGCTCAGACCCCCTCCGCCACGTTAAGGCCTTATGCTCTGCTCCAACGGGGTGGTAACCTGAGGGAGCGGGAGGGGATATCGCCCATGACTACTTTGTTAGAGTAGCATGGTTGGGACTTTATCAATTAAGCCTTCAAAAAACGCCCATTTCTGCACCTGTAACAGTTAAGCTTTATGAATCATCCATTCTTTTTTTTTTTTTTTTTTTTTTTAAAAAAATAACATACAGATATTTTATTCCGATGGACCCAAAGACTATTTAGTGTTTATTGTCTACACTGATAGGAAACTCAACCTGATTTACAGTTCCTTAAAATTCCCGCTCAACGTACGTCGGGTTGATGTTAGTTTCATTACAAAGAACTATTACTGTTAGGAATTTCCAATGATTTTCAGGGTTTAAAATTTCAAGAATTTACATTTGAATATTCGCACACCCACCGATCTCGCGTGTATTAAACCTTTCGATCCAATTATGTTTTTTTTTTTTTTTTTTTACTTTTCTTGGCAGTTGGATGGTCAAGCGAAATTGATAGAAATTGAAACCAGGGATCTGGAAGATTTCGTGAACATAACCAAAAAACATACGGAAACAGAAAACGCGGTATGTCAGCCCTTTATCCATCTAGTCTAAACATAGACGGAAAATATCTATAAACATTTTCATTGTAGAAAATGCAATCGGAACTTGAAACTATCCAAAGTAACGTACGTGCTTTACGAGTTGAGCTTCTCCAAATCTCACAACCGAGCAAGCAACTTACTCAGTTGGAAGAGGATGTTCGTCACCGTGAAGAGAAGTAAGCGAGAGTATCTGGTCTAACTATTCGCGAGAGTATTAGGTCTAACTATTCGCGAGAGTATTAGGTCTAACTATTCGCGAGAGTATTAGGTCTAACTATTCGCGAGAGTATTAGGTCTAACTATTCGCGAGAGTATTAGGTCTAACTATTCGCTAGAGTATTAGGTCTAACTATTCGCTAGAGTATTAGGTCTAACTATTCGCTAGAGTATTAGGTCTAACTATTCGCGAGAGTATTAAGTCTAACTATTCGCGAGAGTATTAGGTCTAACTATTCGCGAGAGTATTAGGTCTAACTATTCGCGAGAGTATTAGGTCTAACTATTCGCGAGAGTATTAAGTCTAACTATTCGCGAGAGTATTAGGTCTAACTATTCGCGAGAGTATTAGGTCTAACTATTCGCGAGAGTATTAGGTCTAAGTATTCGCGAGAGTATTAGGTCTAACTATTCGCCAGAGTATTAGATCTAAGTATTCGCTAGAGTATTAGGTCTAACTATTCGCTAGAGTATTAGGTCTAACTATTCGCGAGAGTATTAAGTCTAACTATTCGCGAGAGTATTAGGTCTAACTATTCGCGAGAGTATTAGGTCTAACTATTCGCGAGAGTATTAGGTCTAACTATTCGCGAGAGTATTAGGTCTAACTATTCGCGAGAGTATTAAGTCTAACTATTCCCGAGAGTATTAAGTCTAACTATTCGCGAGAGTATTAGGTCTAACTATTCGCGAGAGTATTAGGTCTAACTATTCGCGAGAGTATTAGGTCTAACTATTCGCGAGAGTATTAGGTCTAAGTATTCGCGAGAGTATTAGGTCTAACTATTCGCGAGAGTATTAGGTCTAAGTATTCGCCAGAGTATTAGGTCTAACTATTCGCGAGAGTATTAGGTCTAACTATTCGCCAGAGTATTAGATCTAAGTATTCGCCAGAGTATTAGATCTAAGTATTCGCCAGAGTATTAGATCTAAGTATTCGCCAGAGTATTAGATCTAAGTATTCGCCAGAGTATTAGGTGGTCTAAGTATTCGCCAGAGTATTAGGTGGTCTAAGTATTCGCCAGAGTATTAGGTGGTCTAAGTATTCGCCAGAGTATTAGGTGGTCTAAGTATTCGCCAGAGTATTAGGTGGTCTAAGTATTCGCCAGAGTATTAGGTGGTCTAAGTATTCGCCAGAGTATTAGGTGGTCTAAGCATTCGCCAGAGTATTAGGTGGTCTAAGCATTCGCCAGAGTATTAGGTGGTCTAAGCATTCGCCAGAGTATTAGGTGGTCTAAGCATTCGCCAGAGTATTAGGTGGTCTAAGCATTCGCGAGAGTATTAGGTGGTCTAAGCATTCGCGAGAGTATTAGGTGGTCTAAGCATTCGCGAGAGTATTAGGTGGTCTAAGCATTCGCGAGAGTATTAGGTGGTCTAAGCATTCGCGAGAGTATTAGGTGGTCTAAGCATTCGCGAGAGTATTAGGTGGTCTAAGCATTCGCGAGAGTATTAGGTGGTCTAAGCATTCGCGAGAGTATTAGGTGGTCTAAGCATTCGCCAGAGTATTAGGTGGTCTAAGCATTCGCCAGAGTATTAGGTGGTCTAAGCATTCGCCAGAGTATTAGGTGGTCTAAGCATTCGCCAGAGTATTAGGTGGTCTAAGCATTCGCCAGAGTATTAGGTGGTCTAAGCATTCGCCAGAGTATTAGGTGGTCTAAGCATTCGCCAGAGTATTAGGTGGTCTAAGCATTCGCCAGAGTATTAGGTGGTCTAAGCATTCGCCAGAGTATTAGGTGGTCTAAGCATTCGCCAGAGTATTAGGTGGTCTAAGCATTCGCCAGAGTATTAGGTGGTCTAAGCATTCGCCAGAGTATTAGGTGGTCTAAGCATTCGCCAGAGTATTAGGTGGTCTAAGCATTCGCCAGAGTATTAGGTGGTCTAAGCATTCGCCAGAGTATTAGGTGGTCTAAGCATTCGCCAGAGTATTAGGTGGTCTAAGCATTCGCCAGAGTATTAGGTGGTCTAAGCATTCGCCAGAGTATTAGGTGGTCTAAGCATTCGCCAGAGTATTAGGTGGTCTAAGCATTCGCCAGAGTATTAGGTGGTCTAAGCATTCGCCAGAGTATTAGGTGGTCTAAGCATTCGCCAGAGTATTAGGTGGTCTAAGCATTCGCCAGAGTATTAGGTGGTCTAAGCATTCGCCAGAGTATTAGGTGGTCTAAGCATTCGCCAGAGTATTAGGTGGTCTAAGCATTCGCCAGAGTATTAGGTGGTCTAAGCATTCGCCAGAGTATTAGGTGGTCTAAGCATTCGCCAGAGTATTAGGTGGTCTAAGCATTCGCCAGAGTATTAGGTGGTCTAAGCATTCGCCAGAGTATTAGGTGGTCTAAGCATTCGCCAGAGTATTAGGTGGTCTAAGTATTCGCCAGAGTATTAGGTGGTCTAAGTATTCGCCAGAGTATTAGGTGGTCTAAGTATTCGCCAGAGTATTAGGTGGTCTAAGTATTCGCCAGAGTATTAGGTGGTCTAAGTATTCGCCAGAGTATTAGGTGGTCTAAGTATTCGCCAGAGTATTAGGTGGTCTAAGTATTCGCCAGAGTATTAGGTGGTCTAAGTATTCGCCAGAGTATTAGGTGGTCTAAGCATTCGCGAGAGTATTAGGTGGTCTAAGCATTCGCGAGAGTATTAGGTGGTCTAAGCATTCGCGAGAGTATTAGGTGGTCTAAGCATTCGCGAGAGTATTAGGTGGTCTAAGCATTCGCGAGAGTATTAGGTGGTCTAAGCATTCGCGAGAGTATTAGGTGGTCTAAGCATTCGCGAGAGTATTAGGTGGTCTAAGCATTCGCGAGAGTATTAGGTGGTCTAAGCATTCGCGAGAGTATTAGGTGGTCTAAGCATTCGCGAGAGTATTAGGTGGTCTAAGCATTCGCGAGAGTATTAGGTGGTCTAAGCATTCGCGAGAGTATTAGGTGGTCTAAGCATTCGCCAGAGTATTAGGTGGTCTAAGCATTCGCCAGAGTATTAGGTGGTCTAAGCATTCGCCAGAGTATTAGGTGGTCTAAGCATTCGCCAGAGTATTAGGTGGTCTAAGCATTCGCCAGAGTATTAGGTGGTCTAAGCATTCGCCAGAGTATTAGGTGGTCTAAGCATTCGCCAGAGTATTAGGTGGTCTAAGCATTCGCCAGAGTATTAGGTGGTCTAAGCATTCGCCAGAGTATTAGGTGGTCTAAGCATTCGCCAGAGTATTAGGTGGTCTAAGCATTCGCCAGAGTATTAGGTGGTCTAAGCATTCGCCAGAGTATTAGGTGGTCTAAGCATTCGCCAGAGTATTAGGTGGTCTAAGCATTCGCCCGAGTATTAGGTGGTCTAAGCATTCGCCCGAGTATTAGGTGGTCTAAGCATTCGCCCGAGTATTAGGTGGTCTAAGCATTCGCCCGAGTATTAGGTGGTCTAAGCATTCGCCCGAGTATTAGGTGGTCTAAGCATTCGCCAGAGTATTAGGTGGTCTAAGCATTCGCCAGAGTATTAGGTGGTCTAAGCATTCGCCAGAGTATTAGGTGGTCTAAGCATTCGCCAGAGTATTAGGTGGTCTAAGCATTCGCCAGAGTATTAGGTGGTCTAAGCATTCGCCAGAGTATTAGGTGGTCTAAGCATTCGCCAGAGTATTAGGTGGTCTAAGCATTCGCCAGAGTATTAGGTGGTCTAAGCATTCGCCAGAGTATTAGGTGGTCTAAGCATTCGCCAGAGTATTAGGTGGTCTAAGCATTCGCCAGAGTATTAGGTGGTCTAAGCATTCGCCAGAGTATTAGGTGGTCTAAGCATTCGCCAGAGTATTAGGTGGTCTAAGCATTCGCCAGAGTATTAGGTGGTCTAAGTATTCGCCAGAGTATTAGGTGGTCTAAGTATTCGCCAGAGTATTAGGTGGTCTAAGTATTCGCCAGAGTATTAGGTGGTCTAAGTATTCGCCAGAGTATTAGGTGGTCTAAGTATTCGCCAGAGTATTAGGTGGTCTAAGCATTCGCCAGAGTATTAGGTGGTCTAAGCATTCGCCAGAGTATTAGGTGGTCTAAGCATTCGCCAGAGTATTAGGTGGTCTAAGCATTCGCCAGAGTATTAGGTGGTCTAAGCATTCGCCAGAGTATTAGGTGGTCTAAGCATTCGCCAGAGTATTAGGTGGTCTAAGCATTCGCGAGAGTATTAGGTGGTCTAAGCATTCGCGAGAGTATTAGGTGGTCTAAGCATTCGCGAGAGTATTAGGTGGTCTAAGCATTCGCGAGAGTATTAGGTGGTCTAAGCATTCGCGAGAGTATTAGGTGGTCTAAGCATTCGCGAGAGTATTAGGTGGTCTAAGCATTCGCGAGAGTATTAGGTGGTCTAAGCATTCGCGAGAGTATTAGGTGGTCTAAGCATTCGCGAGAGTATTAGGTGGTCTAAGCATTCGCGAGAGTATTAGGTGGTCTAAGCATTCGCGAGAGTATTAGGTGGTCTAAGCATTCGCGAGAGTATTAGGTGGTCTAAGCATTCGCGAGAGTATTAGGTGGTCTAAGCATTCGCGAGAGTATTAGGTGGTCTAAGCATTCGCGAGAGTATTAGGTGGTCTAAGCATTCGCGAGAGTATTAGGTGGTCTAAGCATTCGCGAGAGTATTAGGTGGTCTAAGCATTCGCGAGAGTATTAGGTGGTCTAAGCATTCGCGAGAGTATTAGGTGGTCTAAGCATTCGCGAGAGTATTAGGTGGTCTAAGCATTCGCGAGAGTATTAGGTGGTCTAAGCATTCGCGAGAGTATTAGGTGGTCTAAGCATTCGCGAGAGTATTAGGTGGTCTAAGCATTCGCGAGAGTATTAGGTGGTCTAAGCATTCGCGAGAGTATTAGGTGGTCTAAGCATTCGCGAGAGTATTAGGTGGTCTAAGCATTCGCGAGAGTATTAGGTGGTCTAAGCATTCGCGAGAGTATTAGGTGGTCTAAGCATTCGCGAGAGTATTAGGTGGTCTAAGCATTCGCGAGAGTATTAGGTGGTCTAAGCATTCGCGAGAGTATTAGGTGGTCTAAGCATTCGCGAGAGTATTAGGTGGTCTAAGCATTCGCGAGAGTATTAGGTGGTCTAAGCATTCGCGAGAGTATTAGGTGGTCTAAGCATTCGCGAGAGTATTAGGTGGTCTAAGCATTCGCGAGAGTATTAGGTGGTCTAAGCATTCGCGAGAGTATTAGGTGGTCTAAGCATTCGCGAGAGTATTAGGTGGTCTAAGCATTCGCGAGAGTATTAGGTGGTCTAAGCATTCGCGAGAGTATTAGGTGGTCTAAGCATTCGCGAGAGTATTAGGTGGTCTAAGCATTCGCGAGAGTATTAGGTGGTCTAAGCATTCGCGAGAGTATTAGGTGGTCTAAGCATTCGCGAGAGTATTAGGTGGTCTAAGCATTCGCGAGAGTATTAGGTGGTCTAAGCATTCGCGAGAGTATTAGGTGGTCTAAGCATTCGCGAGAGTATTAGGTGGTCTAAGCATTCGCGAGAGTATTAGGTGGTCTAAGCATTCGCGAGAGTATT
Organism: Phalangium opilio; assembly: GCA_019434445.1. Taxonomy (NCBI): domain Eukaryota; kingdom Metazoa; phylum Arthropoda; class Arachnida; order Opiliones; family Phalangiidae; genus Phalangium; species Phalangium opilio. The sequence continues at coordinate 411,112 of JAEQBA010002176.1, forward strand.
AGGTGGTCTAAGCATTCGCGAGAGTATTAGGTGGTCTAAGCATTCGCGAGAGTATTAGGTGGTCTAAGCATTCGCGAGAGTATTAGGTGGTCTAAGCATTCGCGAGAGTATTAGGTGGTCTAAGCATTCGCGAGAGTATTAGGTGGTCTAAGCATTCGCGAGAGTATTAGGTGGTCTAAGCATTCGCGAGAGTATTAGGTGGTCTAAGCATTCGCGAGAGTATTAGGTGGTCTAAGCATTCGCGAGAGTATTAGGTGGTCTAAGCATTCGCGAGAGTATTAGGTGGTCTAAGCATTCGCGAGAGTATTAGGTGGTCTAAGCATTCGCGAGAGTATTAGGTGGTCTAAGCATTCGCGAGAGTATTAGGTGGTCTAAGCATTCGCGAGAGTATTAGGTGGTCTAAGCATTCGCGAGAGTATTAGGTGGTCTAAGCATTCGCGAGAGTATTAGGTGGTCTAAGCATTCGCGAGAGTATTAGGTGGTCTAAGCATTCGCGAGAGTATTAGGTGGTCTAAGCATTCGCGAGAGTATTAGGTGGTCTAAGCATTCGCGAGAGTATTAGGTGGTCTAAGCATTCGCGAGAGTATTAGGTGGTCTAAGCATTCGCGAGAGTATTAGGTGGTCTAAGCATTCGCGAGAGTATTAGGTGGTCTAAGCATTCGCGAGAGTATTAGGTGGTCTAAGCATTCGCGAGAGTATTAGGTGGTCTAAGCATTCGCGAGAGTATTAGGTGGTCTAAGCATTCGCGAGAGTATTAGGTGGTCTAAGCATTCGCGAGAGTATTAGGTGGTCTAAGCATTCGCGAGAGTATTAGGTGGTCTAAGCATTCGCGAGAGTATTAGGTGGTCTAAGCATTCGCGAGAGTATTAGGTGGTCTAAGCATTCGCGAGAGTATTAGGTGGTCTAAGCATTCGCGAGAGTATTAGGTGGTCTAAGCATTCGCGAGAGTATTAGGTGGTCTAAGCATTCGCGAGAGTATTAGGTGGTCTAAGCATTCGCGAGAGTATTAGGTGGTCTAAGCATTCGCGAGAGTATTAGGTGGTCTAAGCATTCGCGAGAGTATTAGGTGGTCTAAGCATTCGCGAGAGTATTAGGTGGTCTAAGCATTCGCGAGAGTATTAGGTGGTCTAAGCATTCGCGAGAGTATTAGGTGGTCTAAGCATTCGCGAGAGTATTAGGTGGTCTAAGCATTCGCGAGAGTATTAGGTGGTCTAAGCATTCGCGAGAGTATTAGGTGGTCTAAGCATTCGCGAGAGTATTAGGTGGTCTAAGCATTCGCGAGAGTATTAGGTGGTCTAAGCATTCGCGAGAGTATTAGGTGGTCTAAGCATTCGCGAGAGTATTAGGTGGTCTAAGCATTCGCGAGAGTATTAGGTGGTCTAAGCATTCGCGAGAGTATTAGGTGGTCTAAGCATTCGCGAGAGTATTAGGTGGTCTAAGCATTCGCGAGAGTATTAGGTGGTCTAAGCATTCGCGAGAGTATTAGGTGGTCTAAGCATTCGCGAGAGTATTAGGTGGTCTAAGCATTCGCGAGAGTATTAGGTGGTCTAAGCATTCGCGAGAGTATTAGGTGGTCTAAGCATTCGCGAGAGTATTAGGTGGTCTAAGCATTCGCGAGAGTATTAGGTGGTCTAAGCATTCGCGAGAGTATTAGGTGGTCTAAGCATTCGCGAGAGTATTAGGTGGTCTAAGCATTCGCGAGAGTATTAGGTGGTCTAAGCATTCGCGAGAGTATTAGGTGGTCTAAGCATTCGCGAGAGTATTAGGTGGTCTAAGCATTCGCGAGAGTATTAGGTGGTCTAAGCATTCGCGAGAGTATTAGGTGGTCTAAGCATTCGCGAGAGTATTAGGTGGTCTAAGCATTCGCGAGAGTATTAGGTGGTCTAAGCATTCGCGAGAGTATTAGGTGGTCTAAGCATTCGCGAGAGTATTAGGTGGTCTAAGCATTCGCGAGAGTATTAGGTGGTCTAAGCATTCGCGAGAGTATTAGGTGGTCTAAGCATTCGCGAGAGTATTAGGTGGTCTAAGCATTCGCGAGAGTATTAGGTGGTCTAAGCATTCGCGAGAGTATTAGGTGGTCTAAGCATTCGCGAGAGTATTAGGTGGTCTAAGCATTCGCGAGAGTATTAGGTGGTCTAAGCATTCGCGAGAGTATTAGGTGGTCTCAGCATTCGCGAGAGTATTAGGTGGTCTAAGCATTCGCGAGAGTATTAGGTGGTCTAAGCATTCGCGAGAGTATTAGGTGGTCTCAGCATTCGCGAGAGTATTAGGTGGTCTAAGCATTCGCGAGAGTATTAGGTGGTCTCAGCATTCGCGAGAGTATTAGGTGGTCTCAGCATTCGCGAGAGTATTAGGTGGTCTAAGCATTCGCGAGAGTATTAGGTGGTCTAAGCATTCGCGAGAGTATTAGGTGGTCTCAGCATTCGCGAGAGTATTAGGTGGTCTCAGCATTCGCGAGAGTATTAGGTGGTCTCAGCATTCGCGAGAGTATTAGGTGGTCTCAGCATTCGCGAGAGTATTAGGTGGTCTCAGCATTCGCGAGAGTATTAGGTGGTCTCAGCATTCGCGAGAGTATTAGGTGGTCTCAGCATTCGCGAGAGTATTAGGTGGTCTCAGCATTCGCGAGAGTATTAGGTGGTCTCAGCATTCGCGAGAGTATTAGGTGGTCTCAGCATTCGCGAGAGTATTAGGTGGTCTCAGCATTCGCGAGAGTATTAGGTGGTCTCAGCATTCGCGAGAGTATTAGGTGGTCTCAGCATTCGCGAGAGTATTAGGTGGTCTCAGCATTCGCGAGAGTATTAGGTGGTCTCAGCATTCGCGAGAGTATTAGGTGGTCTCAGCATTCGCGAGAGTATTAGGTGGTCTCAGCATTCGCGAGAGTATTAGGTGGTCTCAGCATTCGCGAGAGTATTAGGTGGTCTCAGCATTCGCGAGAGTATTAGGTGGTCTCAGCATTCGCGAGAGTATTAGGTGGTCTCAGCATTCGCGAGAGTATTAGGTGGTCTCAGCATTCGCGAGAGTATTAGGTGGTCTCAGCATTCGCGAGAGTATTAGGTGGTCTCAGCATTCGCGAGAGTATTAGGTGGTCTCAGCATTCGCGAGAGTATTAGGTGGTCTCAGCATTCGCGAGAGTATTAGGTGGTCTCAGCATTCGCGAGAGTATTAGGTGGTCTCAGCATTCGCGAGAGTATTAGGTGGTCTCAGCATTCGCGAGAGTATTAGGTGGTCTAAGCATTCGCGAGAGTATTAGGTGGTCTAAGCATTCGCGAGAGTATTAGGTGGTCTAAGCATTCGCGAGAGTATTAGGTGGTCTAAGCATTCGCGAGAGTATTAGGTGGTCTCAGCATTCGCGAGAGTATTAGGTGGTCTAAGCATTCGCGAGAGTATTAGGTGGTCTAAGCATTCGCGAGAGTATTAGGTGGTCTAAGCATTCGCGAGAGTATTAGGTGGTCTAAGCATTCGCGAGAGTATTAGGTGGTCTAAGCATTCGCGAGAGTATTAGGTGGTCTAAGCATTCGCGAGAGTATTAGGTGGTCTAAGCATTCGCGAGAGTATTAGGTGGTCTAAGCATTCGCGAGAGTATTAGGTGGTCTAAGCATTCGCGAGAGTATTAGGTGGTCTAAGCATTCGCGAGAGTATTAGGTGGTCTAAGCATTCGCGAGAGTATTAGGTGGTCTAAGCATTCGCGAGAGTATTAGGTGGTCTAAGCATTCGCGAGAGTATTAGGTGGTCTAAGCATTCGCGAGAGTATTAGGTGGTCTAAGCATTCGCGAGAGTATTAGGTGGTCTAAGCATTCGCGAGAGTATTAGGTGGTCTAAGCATTCGCGAGAGTATTAGGTGGTCTAAGCATTCGCGAGAGTATTAGGTGGTCTAAGCATTCGCGAGAGTATTAGGTGGTCTAAGCATTCGCGAGAGTATTAGGTGGTCTAAGCATTCGCGAGAGTATTAGGTGGTCTAAGCATTCGCGAGAGTATTAGGTGGTCTAAGCATTCGCGAGAGTATTAGGTGGTCTAAGCATTCGCGAGAGTATTAGGTGGTCTCAGCATTCGCGAGAGTATTAGGTGGTCTCAGCATTCGCGAGAGTATTAGGTGGTCTCAGCATTCGCGAGAGTATTAGGTGGTCTCAGCATTCGCGAGAGTATTAGGTGGTCTCAGCATTCGCGAGAGTATTAGGTGGTCTCAGCATTCGCGAGAGTATTAGGTGGTCTCAGCATTCGCGAGAGTATTAGGTGGTCTCAGCATTCGCGAGAGTATTAGGTGGTCTCAGCATTCGCGAGAGTATTAGGTGGTCTCAGCATTCGCGAGAGTATTAGGTGGTCTCAGCATTCGCGAGAGTATTAGGTGGTCTCAGCATTCGCGAGAGTATTAGGTGGTCTCAGCATTCGCGAGAGTATTAGGTGGTCTCAGCATTCGCGAGAGTATTAGGTGGTCTCAGCATTCGCGAGAGTATTAGGTGGTCTCAGCATTCGCGAGAGTATTAGGTGGTCTCAGCATTCGCGAGAGTATTAGGTGGTCTCAGCATTCGCGAGAGTATTAGGTGGTCTCAGCATTCGCGAGAGTATTAGGTGGTCTCAGCATTCGCGAGAGTATTAGGTGGTCTCAGCATTCGCGAGAGTATTAGGTGGTCTCAGCATTCGCGAGAGTATTAGGTGGTCTCAGCATTCGCGAGAGTATTAGGTGGTCTCAGCATTCGCGAGAGTATTAGGTGGTCTCAGCATTCGCGAGAGTATTAGGTGGTCTCAGCATTCGCGAGAGTATTAGGTGGTCTCAGCATTCGCGAGAGTATTAGGTGGTCTCAGCATTCGCGAGAGTATTAGGTGGTCTCAGCATTCGCGAGAGTATTAGGTGGTCTCAGCATTCGCGAGAGTATTAGGTGGTCTCAGCATTCGCGAGAGTATTAGGTGGTCTCAGCATTCGCGAGAGTATTAGGTGGTCTCAGCATTCGCGAGAGTATTAGGTGGTCTCAGCATTCGCGAGAGTATTAGGTGGTCTCAGCATTCGCGAGAGTATTAGGTGGTCTCAGCATTCGCGAGAGTATTAGGTGGTCTCAGCATTCGCGAGAGTATTAGGTGGTCTCAGCATTCGCGAGAGTATTAGGTGGTCTCAGCATTCGCGAGAGTATTAGGTGGTCTCAGCATTCGCGAGAGTATTAGGTGGTCTCAGCATTCGCGAGAGTATTAGGTGGTCTCAGCATTCGCGAGAGTATTAGGTGGTCTCAGCATTCGCGAGAGTATTAGGTGGTCTCAGCATTCGCGAGAGTATTAGGTGGTCTCAGCATTCGCGAGAGTATTAGGTGGTCTCAGCATTCGCGAGAGTATTAGGTGGTCTCAGCATTCGCGAGAGTATTAGGTGGTCTCAGCATTCGCGAGAGTATTAGGTGGTCTCAGCATTCGCGAGAGTATTAGGTGGTCTCAGCATTCGCGAGAGTATTAGGTGGTCTCAGCATTCGCGAGAGTATTAGGTGGTCTCAGCATTCGCGAGAGTATTAGGTGGTCTCAGCATTCGCGAGAGTATTAGGTGGTCTCAGCATTCGCGAGAGTATTAGGTGGTCTCAGCATTCGCGAGAGTATTAGGTGGTCTCAGCATTCGCGAGAGTATTAGGTGGTCTCAGCATTCGCGAGAGTATTAGGTGGTCTCAGCATTCGCGAGAGTATTAGGTGGTCTCAGCATTCGCGAGAGTATTAGGTGGTCTCAGCATTCGCGAGAGTATTAGGTGGTCTCAGCATTCGCGAGAGTATTAGGTGGTCTCAGCATTCGCGAGAGTATTAGGTGGTCTCAGCATTCGCGAGAGTATTAGGTGGTCTCAGCATTCGCGAGAGTATTAGGTGGTCTCAGCATTCGCGAGAGTATTAGGTGGTCTCAGCATTCGCGAGAGTATTAGGTGGTCTCAGCATTCGCGAGAGTATTAGGTGGTCTCAGCATTCGCGAGAGTATTAGGTGGTCTCAGCATTCGCGAGAGTATTAGGTGGTCTCAGCATTCGCGAGAGTATTAGGTGGTCTCAGCATTCGCGAGAGTATTAGGTGGTCTCAGTATTCGCGAGAGTATTAGGTGGTCTCAGTATTCGCGAGAGTATTAGGTGGTCTCAGTATTCGCGAGAGTATTAGGTGGTCTCAGTATTCGCGAGAGTATTAGGTGGTCTAAGTATTCGCGAGAGTATTAGGTGGTCTAAGTATTCGCGAGAGTATTAGGTGGTCTAAGTATTCGCGAGAGTATTAGGTGGTCTAAGTATTCGCGATTAATCGGGAAGTAAAAAGTTCGCCCTGGCCTAACTATTCGCACACCCCTACTATGTACTATATACGTACAGTATATAATATTTAATTCTTTTTCCAAATTATATTTAGATTTCGTCGAGTTGAAGAGGAACGGGAAAAAATGGAAACTCACTTCCGCGCCCTCATTGACCAAGAAATCGGTCAAAAGGAAACGAGACAAAATGAATTGGATGTAAGTAAACTTCGTCAGTTTTTAGTTACTTAAACATAGCGCAATAGCCTCCATACATCGAGTTTGGCAAAAGCTGAGACATAGAAATCGGCCTTTCTTTATGTAGAAGAGATTCGAGAGAAGCTTAAGCTTTTAATTTCTAGAGCTTTGCAAATTGTGGGGTGAATACATCCTTTAAAATATGTTTCTCTTCATCGTTTGCCGCCAGACACGAGAAAAAGTATTATTTTAGTTACGCATTCCTCTTTCATAGTTCATCTATTTCACAGTTATCCATTGCAAACTTTTAACGGAAACCGGTAATGTCAAAATAGCCCAATCCAAAAAAAAAATTCAGAAACTTTCTTGCACCTGGTTTTTCTTAAGGGGCTCTGTCTCCATGACAAAGGTTAGAAGCAGGTATCCTATATTTATGGTGAATTCCCAGTGAATTATTTTCCCAGAAATTTCCAAATTTAATTCTTATGGTATGGTGAACTAGTTACGGACCTTTCGAACGCCACTACAGTTCAGTAGGCCACTGTCAAGTGCTAACTCTTAGCACCATTGTATTTGTGTGAGAACTAGCTTCGATTTTTAAGGCACTGGGGTTCTTTACGATTCTGTACTGCACGACCCTTCATAAACGCGTACCGAGGAGGCTGGGAGGACTTCGGTTCCGAGGCAATGTTATAGTTATGGGGATTTCCATTTCATCCCTCTCTCTCTTTCAATCTGGCAGTGAGGGGATAAATTTGGTGGTGCTATTGGATTCGCAAAAACACACTTAATTTCTGTCAATAATGCCCCTTTAGGGGCTAGGTGGACCATTCTAAATATACTTCCTTTTGCTTTCAAAATTCCCCACGTTTTTGTCGAATGTTTATATAGCGGAGCAGTATTGAGAGCGTGAAATCCTTATTGTCGACGGGTGAGAGTGAGAGACATTTTGAAGGGAGTAGGAAACCTGCCATTTAAATTAAGGCAGTACGATAATTCTCTCTCGCTTTAAATATACGAACAAACGTAAAACACACTTCACAATGCCTTACTAGTACAATTAAATATTATGCCATGGATGCATGTAATTTTAGAAGCAGGAATAGAGAACAGAGTAATTTGAGGGACCTCCTTCCCCGGGACGGTGGGGGAGGTAAAAAGGAACTACGTATTTTTCACCGTCCTCGTTAGCAACGTCATCAAAACGTAATTTAAGTGGGCCAACTTTCTTTTCGTGTTGAATGGAGTAGAGAGCTGCACGGAACGGAATTTTTTCCGTTTTTCGCGGAGCCCGTTCCGTTCCGCCGACTTAAAACGAAATCGGAAGGAAGAAAGATCTATATAACGGAAACGGAAGAGCTAATGAAGGAGTTGTGGAAACGGAACGGAAACCGAAGAGCAAATGAACTATTTTATGGAAACGAAACGGTAAAAGGAAAAAAAATATCTTATGGTTACGGAAATGAAACGGATCGGACACAGATATTTTGTTCTCTGCAGTTCTCTAGAATGGAGGCGCTCTATATTGGGCTATGAGTCGGACTGAAGTAAAGGCTAACCGTTCTCTATTCTTGCATCTAAAATTACATGGATCCCTGGTTATTCTTAAACTTAATGCGATAATCTCCTTCCTTTTAAAATACACTAACGAAAAATATCAATTCACCACAATCCTCTCCAATTCACTTTCCCGTTACTGACGAACGAAAATTTTTATACTGCCAAAGGTGTACGCTTTCACGACGCCGCCACTGACATCAACAGGGCAGGTAAAACTAAAGCAAGTAGTCCACTTAGCCTTGCGAAACCGTATCGTTACCGTTTTAAGTTCGTGAATCATCCGAAAGAGGGCGTCCATTACCTAAGTCCGAAAGCATAGTTTAAGAAACGTTATCAGATGGCGTTCTGTTCGTATTTGGATACGTGACGTTAGGTTAACGGTACGGTTTCACAAGGCTTAGTGGACTACTTGCTTAATACCCACATCGTAGATGTTTAACAGACAATATAAGTGAGGTTTATCATATTACTGAAGTTCAGATATTGCAGTTTTTTTTTATTACTTAATCGTTTATCACTCTTTGATTCAATCAACTGATTTTACTTTTAATCGATTTATTCCCTCTAAATTCATTTAAGAAATTGCATCTCTACGATTTTTCAAGAACAATTTCATTTTCCAATAACATTTTATCATGAAATAAATGGAGTACGTTTTGAGGAATCAATATTGAATATTTAAAATTTCAACTGACTGTCTAAAAATGAAAACGATCTTTGACATAAAGGAAAATGTATTTTTTTTTAATTGCGGATGCAAAATGAGGGTGGTGTGAGAACTTATACATTTAACCTCGAATGTTGAATAGCCATATTCGTTTTGCCGCCAAAGGTTGTACTGCATTGCAGTAACTGCTATTTCCACCTCCGTTCTTTAGAGCTTCTTGGTCAAAACTCATTTCAGCGGTTACGGATTGCGCGTAATTTTAGCACTGTCAAGAGCAAGGCTTGAAAGATTACGCGTAATCACTTTAGTACTGTCAAATGTACTGCCGTGTACAATGATTACACTGAGTGTCAAGCCATAATGGTCCTCATTCATGTACACGAATATGTGTTAGGTTATTAAGGTTGTCGGGTAAGTCCGGAGGATCATGTACCGTTACTTATGTGGAAGGGTTTGGATTTACATGGCAATATTGGCTGAGTGTGTTACGACGGCTCAGCTGACTGCAACCACTAGTGATTGAAAATTTTATATATTAGGGAAATTGAGAAAACGAAGGGGGATCGGATTTAAGTGTGACGTTCTTTTGCATAACTCGTTATGAATGAATTGCTTTTACTTATTTATTCCGCAGGAAAGAATATAACATGTTATTGGAACTGAGAAGTATTTAATTTAAAATACTTTTCGTCTTTTAGCAGAAACGGACTTCCAATTGATACTTATCACATGTCTGAAATCGGCTTAATATTAAGTAAAATTTGGCTTTTTTCAGCTGGTATACTACAATCTTCTTGGTGAATTAGACAGAATGAGTGAAGCCCTTTGGAAATTTGCTCAAGAATGATCATCCTACTCCGAGTTCTTTTTGATTTTCTTGTTCATAGTTCATTTGAAATGCTATTGTTTCTTATTTTTTATTGTTTCAAAAATTAATAAAGTATTATATTGAAAAATTTGGAAAATTTGATTGCTCCATCAAAGTGTAGCGTGGAAAACCCTTATATGAGCGGTTATCATATGAGCAAATCCCATGATAGCGGTGGTCATAACCGTGATTTCCGGAAAACGCAGTTTACCAGTTACGATTGCGCTTCTCGATATAACAGTTCCTTAAAGAGCACTGCAACCGGAATGTGAAAATTTATAGTCGTTTATGATGGTGTAGGTTTTCTTATTTGAACCTCAATAGTATTAGGTCAGGTATGGTTATTTAAGTCACGCCAGGGCCGGCCTTTAAGATTTGGAGACCCTTAGCCAAAATGGTGGCCTCCCAACCGCAAGAAAAGATATTTTTAGATCAGTTTTATAATTTTTTTTAAAAATGAGCAGTGAAAGGACGTTAGTACTATTATAGAAAACTAGCTGTTACCCGCGGCGTCGCTCGCGTGTAATAAGAATTTCCATCAAAATATATAAAGAATGGGTAGATTTTACTGATGACTAATATTTTTGAAGCTCCCTAGGAGCGAAGGCACTCGGCGTTGTCCGTCGGGACATTTTTTATTGCTTTTCATGTGGACATTATTCCATAAAGAAGAGTTATTAAGTTTTTGTTTTGGCCGCCATTCAAAAACTTGGCAACAAATAGAACCCAAAAGACCATTCATTCCGTCTATAGGTTAAAGGAAACCAGTGTACTAAATATTTGTGAAATCTTTTGAAACGCGCGGACTAACTTGCATCAAGAAGGAATTTACTATAAGAAGACCTAAGTAGCGCGATTTTACGCTTCTACTCCTACGCCGGTGTTAGTCGACAAGTCCGTCATTGCTCTGCGCATTCCTATTGGATCCCGTGGGGATAGGTCATACAGACGCAAATGACGTATTCCGACTAGATAAAAAAAAACCTCGAGCAAAGTAAACAAAAATTGGAGGCTGCCAGCGGTGCTGAAACGGTACGCAAATGGTTTTTTTATTTCCATTAACAAGTTAGTTAAAGGTTTTGAACCTAACTTAATGGATTTTGAATACGTGTCTCTACGTAAAAATCGTTCGTTCTATAATTGTTTCTTAAATCGAATCAAGTGTACTATACTTATGATTTCGTGAGTTCCAAAAACCAAACCAAAGCTTAACGAGAAGGTAAAAGAGATAGATGGGGGAAAACATGGAGTAATATAAAATATTAAGTCCCGCCTTGGTTTCCAGCCTCCCCCCATCCATGAGGGGGGATTGTCGACTATCACGCGCGCACCGGACGCCTTTTTAGGCCTTCGTATAGTAAATTCCTTCTTGCTTGCATAGACACCATTTTTTACATTTCTGGGCGCCATTTATTAAGATGCCGGCGGATTGAAAAAAATATTTTTTGTACGCGCCTACTACTTATGAGTAACGTTTGGGCTGGGCTGGGCGTTGATTATCAGTCAGTCTGTCAATAAAATCAATTTTATTTTTTGATCATTTCGGATTAGTCCAAAAAGCTGTTGTGTCTCTTTCGATTGAGATTAAGCTAAACTATTCAATCGTTCCTGAGTCATCGTTGAACGTGAATAGGTTTCTATCAATTTAATTTTTGGTAAGCTTCGTTCACCAGATGCAACAGTAATTTGAATAGTCAATAGAATTCAAAAAGGAATGTAGTGACAAACTGAAAGATGTGAGTATAATTTGAAATATTCTACGACAAATGTGTTTTTTTTTTCGGGCAACATTCGCTTTGTCTTCTTTGGTCATAGCATGGATGAATACGCGTGAGGAAATTTGTTTTCACTCTACAGGATAGGCAACTCCGTATCTCTCTAACGACAGCTTATTACGTATGTACTTGGTTACAACATCGGTTGTCAGCACGCGCAAAGCTAGGTCTCTATGTACCGTAGCTTTGTACGTGCTGACAAGAGACGAAAAACTTCAGGATCTTCAGGATTTAAAATATCCGCGAGTTTTTTAGCTCGAGTGCACTGACCTCTAGGCCTTAGTTTCAAATACGTGTGACGGTGTGAAATTGCCTACTACACGTATTTGAAACTAAGGCCTAGGGGTCAGTGCACTCGAGCTAAAAAACTCGCTGATATTTTAAATCCTGAAGTTTTTCGTCTCTTGACAGCACGTACAAAGCTAGGTTACCTAGCTTTGCGCGTGTTGACAACCGATGTGGTAACAGAGTATATACAAAATAAGCTGTCGTTCGATATAGCAGGGCTGATACTGAGTCACTTTTTTCACTAAAAGTTACTATTTTTGAAATTGGTTACTTAAAGTTACTTTTTTTGAATTTTGGTTACTAAAAGTTGATTAATTTAAAATTTGATAGGCCATCTCTTAAAAAAATATGTTTTCCTTATAATTTCCGAGTGAATGAAGGGTGAAAAAACTAAAAAGCAATTTTTTTAAACGATCAGACATTTATTCCCATCGAGGTAGCCGTATTATTTCCAGCCCCTTTAAAAATCTGCCTGTGTGATCGAATGGGCTATGCTGCAGCTGAAGGACCAGCGCGCCCGCCAGTGCGTTACCGTAGCCAGGGGGCCGCGGCCGTTTAGTACGTTTTTCGGCTTTCGCGCAGTCTGCTATTTTTTCAAGAGCGGTTCTAGTTACAGAATGGTTACAAGTCAGGGTACAATTTCGGTATGAGTGAATAAGATCAAAAATCATTTTAGAGCAAAATCAAGCACACCATTCGATAGAGCGTAAAATTTAGATCTAAAATGGCCGCCGCTTTTTTCAAATTTCCAAAAAAAAAAAAAAAAAAGTCATCCCTCATAAGAATTGCCACCTTTTCCAAAATATTGATGTTTAATGTTAGGCCGACTAGAGTAGTGGCACTCCATATTAACTACCCATAGAGCTTAATACAGTCAAAGGCAAGTAGGTGCCATTACTCTATAGGTTAGGTTAGGTTAGGTTAGGCTACCCTAAAGTACTAAACACCTGTGTGTACAATTTTAAACTGAGTTTTACTTCAATTGTGCATGTTAAATATTTAAATTAAGTTACTATTAAGTTACTATTTGGTTACTTTTTTCAAAGTAGTTGGTTACTATTTCAACTAAAATTCAGGCGAGCTCTGAGTATCAGCCCTGATATAGGGAGTTGCCTATCCTATTCGCTAGTGAAACCGGAATAGAGGGCGCCGCAATCGCTACCCCTGCAGCTTGGTTTTTCTGCGTATAGTGGTGATCAAACAAACCGAAACATATGGGCTATGGCAGCTTTAACGCTAGAGGCGGAAGAAATTGTGTTGTTCTTTTTTGTAATATTACTGCGCTCAAAAATACTGAAACTCAAAATAATAATGAACAAAAGTCGGAGTTATCATTTCACACTTTAATTAAAATTACGTAGTCTTTTTAGTTAGCCATAGTAAAATTTTAGAGACTCTTTCTGGTTCTCCCTGAACATTCTTTCCCCTTCTTCTAATGCTCCTGGCTTGTCTCCAATGTATTTTAGAATTTCAAACATGGTGAGATTCACAATTATGAACAAAATTAGAAGTAAAACTATATAGTAATTAATCAAAAATGTCTTGATTAGAATCAAGTCCTAAAAAGTATCGATAAGACTGAGGTTATCACTTGTCTGAAGGATCAGATATTAATTTTTCTTTTTAATTGAAACTTAAAGGCATGCTTAAGGAAAAAACAACGTTCCATTACCGTTTTCCGTTGAAATAACTTATTTTACAGGTAATCAATTTCAAAAATTTACTTATCTCGGGTTTTCGGGCACAATTCCATTCCCCCAAAACATTTTATCATTACATTAATTACTTTTGAGAGAGTACGTGTATGACATTGAGTTTTAAAAGGTTCCCTCATTTGTGCCCGGTATGCTTCGCAGTGGATACGTTTTAAACAATGGCGGAAAATTAAAGGGATAGAATCAATCTTTTGACCACTAATGAAAAGCTTTAATTTTTTTAAATCAGATAAAACCATGAATTTATTTATTAACATGAATATATATGTGTATCATTAGCCTTTCTATCATGTTATTCAGGGATGGGAGGGATCTTTTATTACATACGCGTTTAACGTCATCGCGGTAGCCAATCAAAATCGAGACACCAGGAAGTTCGAACAGCAGACGACCAGTTTAACAAAATTGTATGAGGGATACAATTTTCGGTTAGGTTCACCAAACTGCGTCAACTGAATATTAAAAATGATCGCCGATACGTGAATAAATATCTCAACACGATGTCCGAAAGTGATATTGATCTTTCAAAGGAAATTATAATGAGTGCCTGCAATGTTTTTCCTAATCTGAAACTGAAAACTGTTGGTAAAGTGCTAAGCCTTGGCCATTATGAAAATTAATGTAACGGTTGAAAGTAAACTACTAACATTTTAAATCGTGAGAATTGATGATGCTGGTTTTTCCCTGCTGTTGGAGTTAAATTAATTCGGTAGTTGATCAATTTACAAGCATAATTAGCCTTCCGCGTGACAAGAGCTTTAGCTTTAAAAACAAACCGACAGAAATCCTCTGACGTCACTCAAACTAAGCCCCTCCCATCCCTGAATATGTAGTTTAACTAGTCAATGCAGATATATATTCATGTTAATAAATAAATTCATGATAGAACCTAAAATTACGTTTTCAAAAATATATATATATTGATAGTTTTAATAACTTAACTATTTTTAATTAGTTTTTAAAAGTATTAGTTTTCGGCACCGCTCCGATCACTGCCCCCTCTACAGTCGTTTGGCAAAAACACGAGCGAAACACCTACATTACCCCCGCTACCCTCCTCTCACACGGAAATATGGTAGATTTATGCCTAAAAGTAGTTTTCATACTATTCTGCATTTTCGCCAAATTAATATGATTCATTTCGATACGGATGCTTTGAAAGTTAGAAAGAAAGGTAAATAGCTTCACTGTAATTTTGGTGTTCAAAGTAGTAGTTTTACAAGGTTTAATTAGAAATAAAAAATGTGTTGAAGCTTAGATTAGGGCCATTAGGCTAAAATAAAGCCATACCATTATTATATATGGAAGCTAAGCCTTTGCCAAAATAGCGTAAAAATGTGGTGTTTTCGACATTACCTGTGACAATTTTGACAAATGGCTATCACCCTTACTCTACAACGTAACCAAGAGTTACGAGAACGAAGGATAATAAATATGAAAAATCAGAATTATGTTTACAAACATCTTCTCAAATATGCGCTGCTTCCCCAGTACAAAAAGTAACAAAAAATCCTACTGCAGAAGCTAAAATCGGTGGAAGCATTCCAGTTTTTTCCCTACCAATAGGATCGCATCCCGTTGTGACGAAACAACGGGGATAAACAAGTTGGCGGGTGCCCATGTATAGTTTAAATTTTTAAACTTATAACGTTCTTTTTCCGCAATTAAAATCTTTTTTCAGACTTTTTACGTACACCACATAATTTTAGCCATACTTTTTTATATGTAACCAAATGCAGTTTATACTAGATGAAAAAACTTGGTTCTATCCCTTTAAGTAGGGACAGTTAGATTTTTACTCGTGGTTATGCAAAATGATGTAATGTCTAGTGTACTACAGTCAACAGTCATACTGTTCATTCTCATAGCTCAGGACATGATTAATGCTGCTCACTATTTCTCTCTCTAGTTTCAAACAATGGTTAGAGACCATTCAGTGCCGCAGGTCGCACATGAATATATTTCAACTACAGTTTACATCAATTCTCCGTGGTCGTACTATTAGAGGGTTAAGCACTAATTTGTTCAGAACATGTCTCGAAAGTGTGCTTGTTGTAAGTTTTTAAAGCAGTGTTGCCAATGTGTGGGTAATTTCCCACATCGTGGGAGATTTAGGTTTGGTTTTAGGCTCTGTGGTTCTCCGACTTGGAAAAAGTAATATTTTTCCGAAATCAATCAAATGTCGGAATTTTCCTGTTCAAGGGTTAATAGTGCAAAATTTTCAAAAATGCACTAATTTTAACTGCACAGTTAAAATTAGTGCATTTTCGAAAATTTTATCCGGTTTAATAATTTCAAGCGACATTTTGAAATAAATTCGGTGATTTTAAGTTTGGCACTGAAAAAAAAAGAAAGCATATTTTGAGAATTTTAAAGCTTTATAGCATTTGTACATATTGTCAAAGCCATGCGGAGTGATATTCCATATTAAACTTAGTATGATAAAATAGTCCAGATAAATATGACTGTAAAAAAGGGGGTGTGGGAAATGCGGCAAATTTTTAAAATGGAAGTGGGAACATCCACTTTCTAACATTAGCAACACTGATTTGAAGGTTTTGGTCATGGCTAAACATTCAGTTTTTTATTGTTTTAAAGCTTATTTTGACACGTTATCTCTCAAAAGTAATTAATGTAATGATAAAATGTTTTGGGGGATTGGAATTGTGCCCGAAAACCCGAGATAAGCAAATTTTTGAAATTGATTACCTGTATAATAAGTTATTTCAACGGAAAACGGTAATGGAACGTTGTTTTTTTCTTAAGCATGCCTTTAAGTTTCAATTAAAAAGAAAAATTAATATCTGATCCTTCAGACAAGTGATAACCTCAGTCTTATCGATACTTTTTAGGACTTGATTCTAATCAAGACATTTTTGATTAATATCTGCTCCTTCAGTCTTCATTTTAATTAAGATTGTTAAGAAACTGTTTTACATTTTCAAAATCTACACTAAGCAGAAACATATAAAAAGGGGACCGTAACTTTAGCTCAATCAGTCATTTATTTATAATGATACTCCAAAAAATAAAAACGTAACTCATTGAAAGTTTGTATTCTTATTGTAATTAACATAATACAATTTTTTACAACCCTTTATTGAAACGCGAGGCGCTCCCCTAAAAATTCCACAAATAGGACCAAATTGACAGTTTTACACAATTTTTTAAAACGCTGATTTATGTCTGTTTAACCTTTAGCTCAAACTTTTCATAAGCCCAATATGAAATTCGGATATCCTTAAAACTTCTCAAAGACGATCCGAGATTATCAATTTCGAACTTTTTTTGTAGCATTAACTAACGTCTGTTTGATATTAAGCTTATAAACCTTAAACACAAAATAGTCAGGGCAATGCCGACTCAGTTTATAAGGGCTACCCTAAAAGTCCACAAAGGTGAACCAAGATTGTTAATAAATACGCCTAAAAAGTGCCCTCTTCAAAATATGTAGCCGGGGAAAAGAGAGCGTGATCGAGTGGGCTATGCTAGTGGGTATTTTGGTAGTAAGTAACGGGGGTTGGGACTCCAGGCATAGCCCGCTCCATCACGCACTCGACAACGCAAAGCAACTCGCGCCAGCGTGGGAAATAAGGCGGTAACACAGGGCAAATGACGAGTTTAAAAATTGCCTGGTACAGTTCAAAAATTAAATCGGAGGGGGGTCAGTGGTCCACGAGACTACTAAAAAATTCAAGGGTAACCAGAGTCCACACATTAAAATTCTAATATTTTAATTATCCACTTCCTTAGCTTAGCAGACGACGTGCTCTGGCCAATTGTCACGGACCAGTTTATTTATTCCAAGTCAGGAGGGTCTCTGGCCTAATGTCCAGTTTAAAAAAATCCTTATTTCCCACCCTGACTCGCGCTATAGCGCAAGCAGCTCTCGACGTGTTGCGCGTGATCGAGTAGGCTATGGTCCGGTCAAAAGAAATCTTCAGTTCAGCGTTGCAAATAAGGCGGTGGCACAGGGAAAATGACCAGTTTAAAAATTAAATCGAAGGGTGAGCAGTGGTCCACAGGACCACTAAGGAAATTCTAATGTAACCAGGGTCCAGACATTATCTCAACTATTTTAATTACCCACTTCTTTAGTTTAGCAGACGCCGCGCCCTGGTCAATGGTCATGGACCAGTTCATTTATTCCTGGGCAGGGGGTCGCTGGCCCAGTGTCTAGTTTTAAAAAAATCCCTATTTCCCACCCTGATTCAGTTGGGAGTCCTGGAGCTCCTAAAGTCCAGAGATGCATATGACAAGGATTCATTTCTCATAAGCGAGAATGGCCAACTCTGTTGTGTAAAGAGACAGCCTGGCAGCCTGGTATTTTTTTACTTCTAAGTCAGCTGGGTTTTCACCTTTAAAAGTTAATACAGCCCTTTGAATTTAAATAATTAGAAATGAGAAATGTTATTAAATGAATAAATCTATACGGTTGCAGTTGTGTCGAAATGAGAGCAATTAAATATGTGTCTTTGATATTTAGCTCTGATAATTTCAGAAAATTAATAAAAAGTAGTGTTATGTATTTAACCAGAATTTATTTTATTGAAATTTATTAATAATTATTTAATTAAAAAAAATTGTAATACTATTTTATGTTTTAAATTTTACAAATAAAATTCAAAACAGTAAACATAGGGCAAAGGTTATACTGTATTATAATTAGCCCGTGGGATTGATTTTAGCTATATCGCAATTAGAGCTCGACATTTTCTATCCTATATCCACAAATTAGTAATTAATTTGAATGAAAATAGGTGGATATCTTTTATTAATTGGGAAATAATGCACACACTTTACATTTAAATTTTAGAAGTTAATTTATTATTTATTTTGTGTATATAATATTCAGCATTGTTAACTTATGTGATTAAAGTTAAAACGAACGTTCTATCAAAACAAGATTTAATTTAATGTTTTTAAATAAAAGTAAACAAAGGTTACAGTTACGTAGCGGGCCGGTCTCGAACGACTACATCTCGATTACAAAATATTTTCCTTATATATAGCTTAACACAGCGGGTTTAGATAAATCGTTAGTGTATTAAAAAATAGTTAGTCTACAGTTTTTTTTTATGAACGATAACATTCGGCCATCCTAAGCATTAGGCCCCTGACTAATATTAACAATTATAGGTGTCGTTAATACATTAGTTGTTTTTCGTTTGGCTACGCGTTCTGATAGCCGAAAGAGGTGGTGGTGTCCAGGCACTGCCATCGGGAGCGTTCGAATCAGTACTAGTTGGAACTGGCTCGTCTGTGATGATTGAGAATGCGTCGTCGTTGTCGCCTTCCTCATCCGACTTGAATTCGTCCTGAGCATCGAACAGGTTCCATCGCTTTAGTTTGTCCACTGGGGCTGTATTTCGGTAGAATCGTTGGGTGCGTTGTGTTCCGGGAAGATCTTCAATTTGATACCGGTCGTAGCCCAGTTTTTTGGAGACTACATACGGACCTTTAAACTTGGCGTTGGTTTTTCTGGACAGTCCTGTTGCTGCGGGTTCCCTCTCAACAACGACAAGATCGCCAGGCTCGTACGTCGTTGCTTTGGATCGTTTGGCGTTGTACCGCTGACTCTGTTTCTCTTGATCTGCTCTGATCTTGTCTATAGCCTCTGCCCGCCGTTCCAAGATGTCCTTGTCTAAGGTTATGTTAACAGCGTCGATGACTTGATTTCCCGTTGGGTTTCGTGGTTCATAATTGAACAATAAGGAAAATGGCGTTGTTTTAGTGGCATGGTGTTCCGTATTGTTTACACCCCATTGGACCTGGTGCAGCCGTTCGTCCCAGTCTTTTTCATCATCTCTGCAACTAAGGCTTGCGATTGAAGGCGTAATGGTACGATTATACCGTTCTACTTGACCGTTTCCGCGGGGAGTGGCTGTAGAATTCTTAACGTGGATAATATTCGCCCGTTCGCAGACAGCCTCGAAGTTCTTGCTAGTGTACGCAGTTCCTTGGTCAGTAATAAGTCGTCGTGGTGCTCCAAACAAACCAATAAGTTCTTCAAGGATTTTCATAACTGGACCCGAGCTGGCATTCCGTACGGGGCGAAGTATGGTATACTTGGTAAATGCGTCTACGATAACGACGAGGTACGTATTCCCACGAATGCTTCTAACGAATGGTCCCAGGTGGTCCATGTGAATGGTATCGAACGGATGGGCTGCTTTCTCAATTGGGTGCAGGTAACCTGGCTTTCTTCCTCCGGGATACTTGTGGTACAGACAGTCCAAACAAGAAGAGATGTAGCGGCGGACGTATTTCTTCATGCCGGGAAACCAGAATTTTTCACGCATTTTCGACAAAGTTTTATCCACTCCAAAATGACCTATGTCATCATGATGTTTTTTGACGATTCGCCAGCGAGCCTTTTGAGGTACGACCCAAAGATACTTCTCGTCTCCTCTATCGTTGGACGTTCGCTTGAAGATTTTTCCATCTTTCAGTATGTATTCCTGATGAACGGATTTTTCATCTTTCGTAAGTCTTGTTTTTCGCTCCAATTTTTCCTTGATTAGCCGTAGTTTTGGATCTTCGTGTTGAGCGGTGGCTAACCAGTCATCAAGCGTTATGTGGACATTCAAAACGTGAAGCCCATCAACTGAATCAGTTTCCTCCGGGTAGTCGTATGGTGCGCGACTGAGTGCATCCACGTGGGCCATCTTTGTCCCTGGTCGATGTTCGATATCGTATGTGAACTCTTGTAATTTGAGGAACCATCGTCCGATTCTTGGGAGAATGTTGCGTTTGGACATAGTTTCTCGTACGGCGTTACAATCAGTGACCACGGTGAACATTCTACCGAGTAAATAGACACGAAATCTTTCCAATGCCCAGACTACAGCCAAAGTCTCCAGCTCGCTTGAATGATACCGACTTTCTTCTGGGGTTGTACGGCGACTTGCATATTGAATAGGGTGAAACAGAGTGTCGTCCCCTCTCTGAAGTAACATCGCTCCGATACCAATACTACAAGCGTCTGTATGGATTTCTGTTTCGGCATCATGCTGATATAGTCCCAAGAGCGGGCGTTCTGACAGGCATTTCTTTAGGGCAACAAACGCATTTTCTTCATGTTCAGTCCACGTCCATACGGAGTCTTTCTTCAACAATCGAGTCAATGGTTCCGAGACGTAAGCAAATTTGTGAACGAAACGCCGAAAGTAACTTGTCAGTCCGAGAAACCTCCTGACGTCGTGGACGCTGGTTGGTTGTGGAAAGTGTTGGACGCATTCAATCTTCCTTTTCCCAGGACGTATACCATGCTGACCAACTTCGAATCCCAGGTAATCGATTTCATTGCGTAGGAAAAAGCATTTCCGCAGGTTCAAGGTGAGGTTGGCGTTTCGGAAGACGTCGAGAATTTGACGTAGGTGGTCGAGGCCTTCTTCAACTGTCGTAGTTGGTATGAGGATATCATCCATATACGCTAGGGCGATCGTGAATCTCAACGGACCAAGCACGGCATTGACCATCCTCTGAAATACTGCTGGGGCGTTCGTTAGTCCGAAAGGCATGGTCTTGAAGTTATATTGTCCATCCGGTGTGATGAACGACGTTTTATCTTGGGACTCTTTATCGACCGGGATCTGATAATATCCTGAAGCCATGTCCAGAGCGGTGAACCATTTATTCCCGCTAAGTCTTTCGAGCTGGTCATCGATAAGAGGTAATGGATAGGCATCTCGTTTCGTAATTTTGTTTAACCCTCTGTAGTCGATGCAGAGTCGTTCATCACCCGTCTTCTTTTTGACCACCAGGACAGGACTGGAGTAGGGAGAGAATGAATCTTCGATTATGTTGGCCTGTTTCAATTCGGCAACCATGTTCCGGACCTTCTCTCGTTGACTATGAGATAAACGATAAGGTCTAAACGTGACGGGTTGGTCAGTCGTCAGTTCGATCGTCATTTTCGTAGCCGTGGTCCTTCCAAGCTCGTAGATGTTGTCTGCAAAGCAGTCGCGGTACTCGGTGATGAGATCATGCAAGGACTGTTTTTGTTTAGTCGATACTGACGGTCCAACGTTGACTTCGTTTATGTCTATCGGTCGCCTTTTTCGCTGATCAGTGGCTAGGACCTGAAGTACGGCAGGGTCAATCGACTGTTCTTCGCATCGGTCCACTCTAAGTTCCCTCTGATTGGACTTGAACTGTAAATCCGTGTTCGATACGTTGACGACTGGTAGTATGGTGCATCCATCCGCATCGATGTTCACTATGCTTCTGGCTATGTAGTGTTCTCTCCCAGCCTGTGTTCGTAGCTGGGCTTCGACGTAAACATCCTGATCGTACCAGTTTTCCTCCGTCGTATATAACGCAACCAAACCAATGTAATTGGGTGGTATGACGGTGGCTTCTTTTACCCACAAGCTGACATTCTGTTTGGGTAGTTCTGGTATTCTCATCGTCGTCAGACACTCGTCGTCGTTATCGTTAGTATCATGTTCTTCGTTGAAAAGTCGCAACGTTGCTTTTCTTCGAATGACGGTGACATGTGGTTTATCGGTGAACGGCTGTCCGACGAGTAAAGGTATAGCTTGAGCGATGCTGGGTACTACGTAAACTTCAACTGTCGCGCTGGCTTGATCAATGATAATTTCAGCCGTAAGGACGCCGATCGGACCAACACGGCCAGCTCCATAGCCGCCTATGGTGCAATTCGATGGTGGTTTTTGATATTCCAGCTGAAGTTCAAGGGCTTTGTCCAGACGGATGGTAACGCATTGGCTTCCCAAATCAACGTACGCTTGAATAGGGTGACCATTGATGGTAGCATCCTTGAAATATTTCAGGTTCGTGTTTTGATTCGATGTACTGTCGTCCAAATGCGCTGACGTGAGATTGGATTTCGATTTGCCTTTGTCCGGACAGTTATCTTCGGTATGCCCAGTTCGTTGGCAAGTAGGACACCGTGGTTTTCGTTGAGGTTCGGAGCAGTCTCTGGAGTAATGTCCGTAGCGCGAGCAATTGAAACAAATGGGTTCTCCCTTGTCGTTGTAACGTGGTTTCCGTGAGCCGTTGGTCGTACGTTTCTCGTGTCGTGGACCGTCGCTAGTTTCGTTTTTGGAAGAACGATGCTGATTATTATCCTTTGAATCTCTTACGTTGGGTCTGCTGATCCTGATGGTACTGTCTGACGTTTGACGAGCCATCAAGTACCTATCTTCCATTTGCTTCATACCGCTAAGCAACTCCTGTGGTGTTGTGAATTCGCGCGCTCCAAGTGCCGTTATGAGTCGTTCATCGTTGAGACCGGTGATGATATACTCGATCATGGCGGTATCGGAAAGGCCACAACGGGTAGCTTTCCCTCGCTTGTCATGAAAATAAGTCTCCACAGATTCTCCGGGTTGTTTGACACGACGTTCCATTTCCCGATGTAGTCGTTGGGTGCTTTTCGTTTCGGGAAACCATTGCTGAAGCAGTTGTTTCCATTCAGTCCACGTGTAGCTGACTGTTGCAAGGCCGTCGTACCATGTTTTTGCTGTTCCTCGTAACTTCGGTATGGCATGGCTGACGGTTACGGCATCTGGCCAGGTGTACGAGGAGGCGATATCGTCAACCTTTGCTATCCATGATGTTATGGTTTGATGTGGGGATTCTATCGGGTCAAATACTGGAATGAGCTGATCTCCGTCACCCCATCGGTGTTGTTGAACTTGAGACGTCCCTTGACCACCTTGTGCCCCGGGTTGTTGGATCGTAGTGACAGCGGCGACGGCTTGTTGAACAGCGGTGGTTATCGCGGCTTGCATGACATCCTGTAGTTCTTTTGCGGTTAGGGTGGCCATGGAAGCGTCTTTAACGGTGGATCGTGTCCCAACAACCATGGAACGTATTCTAACTCCGGTGTTGAACCGAAATGGATTGCTAATCCCACTTCTGATTTGTTAACTTATGTGATTAAAGTTAAAACGAACGTTCTATCAAAACAAGATTTAATTTAATGTTTTTAAATAAAAGTAAACAAAGGTTACAGTTACGTAGCGGGCCGGTCTCGAACGACTACATCTCGATTACAAAATATTTTCCTTATATATAGCTTAACACAGCGGGTTTAGATAAATCGTTAGTGTATTAAAAAATAGTTAGTCTACAGTTTTTTTTTTATGAACGATAACAGCATTAATTTCACTAAGGAAATAAACTAATTACCTACGAGGAATTAACTAGTATATATGTTTAAAATTATAATTTAATCGTTTCAAAACTAATATGGTTTTGAACCGGTCTTTGTAATTTAGTTATTAAAATTTTTGATTGTCGATTGGTCAATATTGAAAATTAACCAATGGTAGAACTAATTTTTTTTAAACTCAATGAAACTGAAATATGAATGAATAATCTACTGAAAGAGGTATCAACCTATTATTTTTTTTCAAAAGAAGGTAAATAAGGATTAGATGGCTTGCTGCTTCAAACAAGATTTTTAACCATGAATAGAATATTTTGTTAATTTTAGTCAAATTTAGATATTCGGTAATCGAGTTGATATGAATAAAGCCCTTTTTGCTCATGTCTATTTTAAACTTTAATCACAGATTTCGATTACCATTTCACAAGCATAATAAACACTACTGAAGGGCGCAAATCTATCTGCGATCGGTAATGGTGACCAATATAGCAATTTGCCCAATTAATCAGTTAGAACTTCATTTGCACATTTCTATTCGTTAATTTGAAATGTTGCGAGAAATTTGAATGGAATATAAGAAGATATCTCTTTCAGAAGATAATTTTTGATGTTGATATTTAAGATTCATTGAGTTAAAAAAATTGGTATTGGTATTTCAAGTAAGCTTAGATATCAACATCGGTGAATTTACGATATGGGCTTATGATGTTAGTCTGTTTATAAGATTAAGTCGTTACTTTAAGTGTCACTAGACAGTATCTACCTCCAAAATCGAGAGTTAGTAACTTTATAACCATCTCCTAGTCAGAGGATATCCGAGGGTCAATTTCTTATATCATTGACTGACGAAGGCTCACTATAGAGCTATTTCAGAGGGGGTAATGGCTACGTCACCAATGCTATTTGCCCATAGAGAAAACCCTCATAAAATGGCCGCCCTACACTCAAAGGCAGGCCCAATTTTCGTAGCAGACGAAATTTTTCCCCCACTGAAATAGCTCTATAGCAGCTTAGTCAACTTTTGGCAAGGCCTAATACCGTTTTTGCATGACTGTCGCCGTCAAATTCCTTTTAAAGCATAGATCATTAGATCATATAGTATCCACCCTTGATTTTCATTACGCAACACACGTTGGATTCGTAAACCTCGACGTGCACCACGATTAGAAGCATTAAAATGCAAAAACAACACACTGACCGCATACATTTTTGGTAAATAACAGACTCAAACAGAGTCACTACAGCTGTTTTCAGGGCTGAACGAGCGACCGAGAGGGCTTTAAAGAAAAAGCCTCCGGCGGCCGGTCTCTTAAAGGGGGTAGTTTCGAGGGAACGAAATTCAAATGCAAGGCGCTTCCCTTCAACAAAAAACATTGAATTCGTTAATACGGACGTTTTAGGCAATTATAATATTGAAATTTTATACAATTAAGTAATATTTAAGAAAACTAAGCACTACTTTCAAAGTCTAAACTTTAAAAACACGACGATACGAGAAGGCGAAGTAACAACAAGAGGTAAACATTTTGGGTGACTCCCATAATCCCCCTGGACATAATCCCCCCAAAAATTTCCCCCCGTCCAAATGGGCATAAGACAAAATCCCCCCAAACTGGTGACAAAAT
Source organism: Phalangium opilio (assembly GCA_019434445.1). Classification (NCBI taxonomy): domain Eukaryota; kingdom Metazoa; phylum Arthropoda; class Arachnida; order Opiliones; family Phalangiidae; genus Phalangium; species Phalangium opilio. Next base: position 436,179 of record JAEQBA010002176.1, read on the forward strand.
CCCTCCCAAATTGGAGACAAAATCCCCCGCTTACGGAACGAAATCCCCACCTTGGAGACGAACCCTTCAGGGGTCATTCCTATTTTAGAGGTCGTTTTCCACAGTGGAAATTTTTTTAGTAGGATAGTAGTAAAAATAGTAGTATTCCCCCTACGAGGAAAAGCGGAACCAATGATGGAGAAAATAGTATGAATTGTCGACTAACCATAAATTTTCGCCTTTTCCAAAATATTGCTGACTAACCATAAATTCCCGCCTTTTCCAAAATATCGCTGACTAACCATAAATTTCCGCCTTTTCCAAAATATCGCTGACTAACTATAAATTTCCGCCTTTTCCAAAATATCGCTGACTAACCATAAATTTCCGTCTTTTCCAAAATATCGCTGACTAATTATAAATTTCCGCCTTTTCCAAAATATCGCTGACTAATTATAAATTTCCGCCTTTTCCAAAATATCGCTGACTAACCCTAAATTTCAGCCTTTTCCAAAATATCGCTAACCATAAATTTCCCCCTTTTCCAAAATACTGCTGATAACCATAAATTTCCGCCTTTTCCAAAATATTGCCGACTAACCATAAATTTTCGCCTTTTCCAAAATATTGCTGACTAAGCATAAATTTCCGCCTTTTCCAAAATATCGCTGACTAACCATAAATTTCCGCCTTTTCCAAAATATCGCTGACTAACCATAAATTTCCGCCTTTTCCAAAATATTGCCGACTAACCCTAAATTGCCGCCTTTTCCAAAATATTTTTGACTAACCACAAATTTCCGCCTTTTCCAAAATATCGCTGACTAACCATAAATTTCCCCCTTTTCCAAAGTATTGCTGACTAACCATAAATTGCCGCCTTTTCCAGAATATCGCTGACTAACCATAAATTGCCGCCTTTTCCAAAATATTTTTGACTAACCACAAATTTCCGCCTTTTCCAAAATATTTTTGACTAACCACAAATTTCCGCCTTTTCCAAAATATCGCTGACTAACCATAAATTTCCGCCTTTTCCAAAATATTGCTGACTAACCATAAAATGCCGCCTTTTCCAAAATATTGGAATTTTGGAAATAAGTTAAAACAAAATCAGTAGTTTACTTCTTTTGGTTTAGGAACATTGTTTGCAATACCTTTCACTCTTGTGAATTATACTTTTGCATTATTATTAAAGATAATCTTTGGATTTGGGCTTCCGTTTACCTTTACTTCTAAATGCCTATTATCTGGGGGATTTTCAATAAAATGATCCTTTCGGTTGGATTTTGTTGAACAGTTTTCCTTTTGGGGGATTTTGTCCTGGACGTTTTCTCTGGGGGGATTTTGTACAAACACGTCTAAAATCGTGGGGGAAAAGTCTTGGCAAATCCAAAATAGGGGGATTTTGTCCGGGGGGATTATGTCCAGGGGGATTATGTACGAGACCCAAACATTTTTATAAATGGCAAAAATTAAAGGTAAGCCAAGGCTTAGCGCAATTTCACCGCCTTAAAGAAAGTGCCAAGTTTAGAAATAGATTGTGGGACAATAAAAAGGTGGAAAATTATGAAATTAGGCTTATATTAAAGCTTGAAACCTACTTTATATTATATTTAAAATCCATCCATGAGCAAATCCTCAAAAAATTTGAAAATGGCAACGAAAAAGGACCCACTCTCGAATTTTTTTCCCCTTAAAAAAAAATGGCGGCCACAAACGGGGTAATTTGTCACGGCGGCAATATTAAAGCAGTCTTATCTCACTATCGATAGGCCATTTCAACCAAAAGGCATTAAGAAAAAGCAATCGGATTATTATGACGCAACTATACGTAAAAAAAGGCCAATATTGGTCGCGCTGATATTTACCAATAAAACAGCGTATCCATGCTAAAATATCGCAGATTGGGGTGGTTTTTAAAATTTAAAATTAAACATACTTAAAATTAATTTTTCTCAAAAACCTTAAAAATGGTCCCAGAAAAAGGTTTAAATTTTGATATAAAACCGTTCCCAAACGTAACAAACGACTATTTCATTTCAAAAGGGTGGCGACAAAATGGCTAAATTTGAAAAAAACTCCATGTTATTTCTATGGGAAAATTTAACTTTTTCACCAAAAGGGCTGATTAATTTTATGGAAATGAAAACCACCCTTAGCAACTTTATTTTTTATACAATAAACTAATGGGTGGATCTTCTTGAAATTTTAACCACATATTGAGGGCCCGAATTGTAGTTCTGTGGAATTTTTTCAAAGCAGTTAATACGATACAAAATAAGTTATAACCAATCAAAAAACCATCCTTATACATTAAAGTCGGTATGAGGTCTTATCTAAGAGAGCTATCGCTCTCCTAGAATTATACATCTGCATAGTGAAACATCCAAGATATAACACAGAATGATTTTAAAATTTCAAATTAGTTAAAAGATTTTATGGATAATTTTATTTAAATTAATAATTTTAATTAAAAACATTTTCGTGGCACGCTCCATGTCGAAAGAATTTTATCGAGAGATTTGATAAAATTTGTTTCAATTATGTCTCAAGACATGGAGTGTGCCACGAGAATTTTGTTATAAGGAAGGCAGGGAGTTATGGGATTGGTCGGAGGTACTTATTTAAAATTATTCATGAAATCTTTTAACTAATTTGAAATTTTAAACCATACGGATGTATTTCACAAGGCAGATTGGTCTTATAATTATTAAAATAATCGATGAAAAATTACTTGATTTTTCTTTTCACCCTCCCTTTAATGACGGCATAGCTATTTGAGATCCCATAGTTTCAGTGTCTTAATAACTCGGAAAGCCGGCAATGGTGAATTCGAGATTTATTCTGATCAACGGTATATAGTTCCACGCAGTGTGGAGAGGTGGCGGTTGCGTAGTTTTCGCTAGCGAATAGCGTGAAAACAAATTTCATCCATTGTCATAGTGTGTAACAGAGACAATACCGCTTATAAATGCTCTTGGTCATTAGTAAAATCATAATATAACTTGCCAAGTTTTTTTGCACTGTTACATCTGGTTTACCTGTTACATTGGACCAATTGGTTTATAGTGATTTGTAAAGGATACCAGAAGTTAATTATTTACGGGGGTTACTATGAGCAATGGATATAGGATGCGCTCGATATTATATCACTAGTTTATCTGATATGCAAATGAAATTGTTGATATTATATCACTAGTTTATCTGAGATACACCTGAAATTGTTGATATTTTATCACTAGTTTATCTGGAATACACCTGAAATTGTTGATATTTTATCACTAGTTTATCTGAGATACACCTGAAATTGTTGATATTATATCACTAGTTTATCTTAGATACACCTGAAATTGTTGATATTATATCACTAGTTTATCTTAGATACACCTGAAATTGTTAATATTTTATCACTTTTATCTGAGATACACCTGAAATTGTTGATATTATATCACTAGTTTATCTGAGCTACACCTGAAATTGGTGATATTATATCACTAGTTTATCTTAGATACACCTGAAATTGGTGATATTATATCACTAGTTTATCTTAGATACACCTGAAATTGGTGATATTATATCACTAGTTTATCTTAGATACACCTGAAATTGGTGATATTATATCACTAGTTTATCTGAGATACACTTAACATAAGTGACACATTATGGTTCTCGCCCATTCGGCTGTAACCAAAATTCAGAGGTTACCTTTCCCCACTCGGTCTATATCCCACTCTAGGTTAAAGGAAATCAGTGTACTAAATACAAAGAGGAGGGAAATAGGGAGAGATAATCGCATAGGCAGCCGTGATCCATCCGTATTGAGAAGAGAGGAAAATGTGTGATACGCGGCGGCTCTTAACGCGCAACTTATTCGCGCACAGTTGACGTTATTGGTTCTCCTCTTTCGGGCTACTACTACGTCACCAAAATTGCTCGGAAAGGTTTAAACGTTGTTAAAACGTACGCTTTAAAAATAAAAAGCCGAGGCTTAAGTGAAATGTTCAGCCAAGTGGGCTTTTTTAAGCAAAGAGTTATTTATTTATCAGAGGTAATTTAGATAGATAGTATAAGATTAGAGCCGTGTAATGTTTCCAGGAAAATATTCAAAATATCTTACTTGTAAACATATAACACCAAATCCTGCTAATGGATCACTATCACCATTAGAAAAATGGCTTGAGCACACGAACCCACGAAATGATGTTTTTTAATTACACATTGTTGATGTTTGGTTATAGGTTTTCGAAATGGTTTAAAAGTTATACCGTTCATTTTTGGATTACTTGAATACCGCGTATTGCTACTACAATTCAAGTAGCAGCATTTTTTGTGGTAAACCATTTTAAATTACCTCTGATAAATAAATAACTCTGCTTAAAAAAGCCCACTTGGCTGATCATTTCACTTAAGCCTCGGCTTTTTATTTTTAAAGCGTACGTTTAACGTTTAAACCTTTCCGAGCAATTTTGGTGGGCAGGGGGAATAACGCACACACGGAATAACGTATAATCGGAATAACGCATACAAACCGGAATAAGGCATACTGGGAATAAGGCATAAACGGAATAGCGCATAAACGGATTAACGCATAAACGGAATAACGTATAACCGGAATAACGCATAACCGGAATAACGTATAACCGGATTAACGCATAGCCGGAATAACGCATAGCCGGAATAACGTATAACCGGATTAACGCATAACCGGAATAACGTATAACTGGATGAACGCATAACCAGAATTACGCACAAACGGAATAACGCATAAACGGAATAGCGCATAAACGGATTAACGCATAAACGGAATAACGCATAAACGGAATAGCGCATAAACGGAATAACGTATAACCGGATTAACGCATAAACGGAATAACGCATAAACGGAATAACGTATAACCGGATTAACGTATAACCGGATTAACGTATAACGGAATAACGCATTGTCGGAATAACGCATAGCCGGAATAACGTATAACCGGAATAACGTATAACCGGATTAACGCATAACCGGAATAACGTATAACCGGATTAACGCCTAAACAGAATAACGCATAGCCGGAATAACGTATAACCGGATTAACGCATAACCGGAATAACGTATAACCGGATTAACGCCTAACCGGATTAACGTATAACAGGATTAAAGCATAAACGGAATAACGCATAAACGGAAAAATGTATAAGCGGATTAACGCATACACGGAATGGCGCATAAACATTTAGAGACGGTCCCCTATCATGGCTTTAGGAAGGTTCTGTTCGGATCTCGCCTGAGCTATGCTTTCAACGCTTCTCGCAGTGCTGTTACCGTACTATCGTTGTGTACTACGCTGCGGCTACGGGCCTATTCAAGGCCTGTATATGAGGTTGCACAATATGCCTTTGGCATTGGTGCTAGGGCGTGAGCCCCCCTCAATAATAATAATAATAATAAAAATAATAATCGTTGTGTAAATATCCAGTGGCGTAGCCATAGGGGGAGGGCGGAGGGGCGGCCCGTCCCGGGCATCACGACGAAAGGGGCATCATTCTACCGTTCTCTACGGTCCGTAGAATGATGCCCCTTGGCCGTGATGCCCTAAAGTGCGGAAACCGTTTCAGTTTTTCACGGGCCAATTTTTGTCTAGACTTAAGACAACAAGACGACCCAAGGGCTGGGCTCGTAATAGTAGCCACATCGTACCGTACTTAACACGCTGTGCTGAGCTCATCCAATAAGATAGAATATATAGAAGAAAAAAGAACTATTCGTTTTTAACCTTTGCACGATAATTTATAACGCTTCGATATATCTATCATTAAAATTTCAAGTGATTCGAATCAGCAAAACCGATTAAAACATATTTCCACATAGCAGCTGACTACAAATCAAAGAGTGAAGTCATTTCGGAAGCACCCTATTGGCTATGCCGAGCAAAGAGAGATAAACAAGACGGCCCAAGGGCTCGTAATAGTAGCCATATCGTACGAGTGAATAGCCCCTCTATACCCTACCCTAATGAGTGAATAGCGCTATCTTTTTCAATGCTTAAATGATTTACCGTGCATAAAATCAGAGTGAATAGCCCCTCGATTCTCTACTCTAAACAGTGATTAAATTATAACCGTATAAATTTACTTATGCTGTAATTCTAATATTCCGGCGAATCGAAGAACAGATAGTTTTTAGTGATAATCCCCTCGATGAGTTTACAACATAGACTTATGCCGATGCACACTTATCGCATCTTATAAATTTCTAACAAGGACTTATGCCCAGAAACTTTTGAAAGAGAAAGTTTAGTTATAGTGATTACGCATTTTAGTGATTATCCCCTCGAATTACCTTTAGCAATGCTAAAATGATCAAACGCATAACGCTCATTTAACACTATGTTAGCTCTATCTAAACCCACATTTGAATTCACCGCCAAAACGTTCCAGTCAAACAAAACATAGATGACGATAGCTACCGAACGAGAACGAAACACATGAGGAGCGCGGTAGGAAACGGGGAAAATCATTATCTATTTAATTAGCACATACATAAAAATAAAATGAATATAAAAACCCCAAACATACAAATTCATAAATATCCGACCCCACAGATAAAAAATCAAAAGTATCCGACCCACAGATAAAAATTCAAAATTATCCGACCCCACAGATTAAGAGGTACCCCACCCCACATCACCCCGACATTTTAGAGATAAAAATAAATAATAAAAAACTCGGAGTGTCTATCAAGTCTCTATGGTTCAGTTGGTAGAATGTCTGCCTATTGCGCCAGCGACCCGGTGTAACGATGGAATGGAGTTTCTAAGAATTTCCCTCTTTTTAAACTTTACCTCTTTTTAAATTGTAAGGCGAAAACACCTAGCGTGTTTTCGTTAAGAGAGAGAGGAAACTTTCTATGCCTATGGAAAGTTTCCAAACCCCAAAAAACCCATCCTCGTGTGCAGGAGCGAAAGCTCCGGCCTTTGGCCCCCACGAGACGCCAGATTTGGCTTAGCTCTAGGAGAGAGCACTCGTATTTTTTCGATTGAATAAAATGGATTAAGACTTTTTAAACGTTCCCCCAACCGGCTCATTATTTCCTTACGGATAATAATATAATTTAAATGCTAACTTAGCAAGTTATTTTGTAGCGAGGTTTTAAACTAGGCTATGAGCCCCTTAACTTTAATTCCCCGCCACAAATTTGGTGGAGGCTGCCGGCTGGCACTCGTTGTGCCCTTGATGTTCCCTTTGTCTTGGTACGCCGCTGTATCGTCGTCCTAGGCGCCATTTTTTGTCGACGACTGGATTTCCGGGCTTCGTTCGTTTTTCGACGTCTTTTGCCGGTGAAAACTGCGGGATTCACCTACGCCTTCGTCGGACGCTACCTTGCCGCTAACCCTTCGTTGATTTTGGCCTTGGTCGGACTGCGGGACTACCTCCTAGGACCCCTTCAGCGCCATTTTTTTTCCGGTCCCCGTGCAAGCCCACGAGGACTCCGTTCGGACTGCGGGACGACGGACTTTATCGAAATCGGCGCCTTATTTCGTGCGTGTTCGCCCACGTGCACCCCGTTCGGACTGCGGGACGACGGACTTTTTCCCTGCGAGGGACCCATTTCTCCCCCGTGTACGACCACGAGGACCCCGTTTGGACCGCGTGTTTCACGCTGCTCCCTGCTGACTTCTGGACCTGCTTCGATAATCCGTTGAACTTTCTCACTGAGATCAACTATCGTCTTCAAGCTTACGTTCAGGTCACCTTGCCTTACGGCCTTCTCTATATATTTTTGAATATTTTTTTTGTTGTTTTGTTTTCGTGGGTACCCTATAGTTTTGTATTATTTTTGGGACTTTTATGGCTAATAAGCAACCACCCCTTACCCGCATTTACTCTACGCGTAACCGTCCAGTTACCGAGTCTTCCATAACCGCCCTTGGGGACGAGAGTTCCGGTGAAGATACCGACTCTTTTCACGATAGTGATTTGGATCAGTCAATTAAAATGTCTGACCCCTTGGCGTCCGGGGGGTTACCGGTATCTTCGCCTATGTCTCAGTCGAGCGTGGTTGTTTCTTCAGGTGCTAGCAATCAAATTATAAACTCGGTTACAACTTCAGTGAGTTGTACCACGTTGGCAACCCCAGTTACAACCTCTATGAGTACTACTCAAGTGGCGCCATCTGCCGCTGATTTTGCCCAACTGCAACAAATGTTGGCTAATTTTATGGTAATGCAAACGCAGAACCAAACTCGGTTGCTAGCAGCCTTACAAACAGTTCTTCCACCCCCGACCTCAGGAAGTTTACCCACAGTATCGCTAACGCCCGTTGTTAGCTCCCAAAGTGTTACCACTCCCTATCTGGCTGGTCCGGGTTCGGCAAGTGTAGCCAACTCAGTTCCAAACTGGGGACAGGTTACGTATAGCGTGCCACCTGTTATCCCTAGTGCGCCGCCTATAACTAGCAGTTACGGCCATTTTACTCCTACCATGCCTGCCTTTACCAGTTCAGTAGGAGGCGGTAGCAATAACACTGGTTCTCCAAATATTACGTCACCGAACCAGGTGCAAAATTCTATAAATCAGAATTTTTTGCAGGGAAATTTGCCAATGAATAATGTCGCGTTTCATCAGAACCTTAATGTTCCGAATAATAATGTCGCGTCTAATAATTTGCAAAATAATTTTTCTAATTCAACCAATGTAATTCCTAATCTTGGAGGTCAAATGTGGAATGTAGGTGTTCCACCCCCAAATGTTGGCAGAATAGAGCCACCCCCAATACCAAAATTTCGCCCGAATTCGGATCCAATCGCGTTTTTATCAAGCGTTGAACGTTACAAACGTGTATGTCGTTTAACGGATCCCCAATTATTAAGCTACGTAGAACTTATGTTAGACGGCGATACGTTATATTGGTGGGACAGGGTTTCCCGTTCCGTGCAAACCTGGTCTCAATTTAGAGATCTCTTTTGTCGCGCTTTTATAGGGGTCAACTATAAAGATGACCTATTAATAAAACTAACTCAGAGAAAGCAAAGGGAGGATGAAAGGGTTCTTCCATTTATTTTGGAAATGGAACGCCTTTGCATTCAAGTTGACCCAACGATGGCTCCACAACAGATTATAAATCGCATCACACAGGGTTTGAATCCTCATTTGCACGCTTTTCTTAATCTCCCTCCAAACGCGAGTTTGCTGGAAGTGCAAGACGCGGCTCAGCACGCCGAAACGCTATACAAGGCTTGTAAAGAATATGATTCACGTGGCAATCACCGCAAAACTGTTCCACAGCCCTTTAGGCCTAATAACCGTTTTCAAAATAACGGATTCGGGGGTCAAAATATCTCTGATAGCCAAACTTTAAAGTCCACTCCTCCTCAAGGGTTCAGTGTGAATTCACAGCCAGCCCCACCTCAGTCGGAAAGTGTTATTCACTGTTCCAACTGTGGTGAAGCCAATCATAAGTCCTACCACTGCCCAAAATTCCGTTCCGGTAACAGAGGTAGTAAACCCAAAAACAAAAATAGGTCTAACACTGGCAACATGGCTTCGCTCACCGTAGATTCGAATTCTGCCCAGATCTCAGGGGTCGTTCAAAGCGCACTAGATGCCATTGAACAAAATTCGCCACCTGGCGAAAATGTAGTCCACACCATTGCGCCGATTAGCTCAAGCGAAATTTCGCATTCATTTGACCCCATTCTGTGTCAGGAACTCCCCTTAGCTCCAGACGAGGTTGACACTAGCGTGCCAAATTCAAATTTGCCACCTAAAGAACCTAATAAAAGTCAAGTTAACCTGGCGAAACGCCGACCTAGGGTTAACATAGGAAACTTCCAGGGTCTTGCCGTTTTAGATAGTGGGGCGGAAATTTCGGCCATCTCAATGAGAGTTTGGGAAGCGGCTAAGAGCCAAACGTGCACATTGCGTCCCTGGTCTGGTCCGCCGATGAATAACGCGAATCGGTCTCCATTTCACATAGAAGGTGAGGTTATTTTAATTACCACGATAGCCGGGCGTACATGGAACTATACTTATGCAGTAAGCCCGTCATTAGACAGCGATGTAATTTTAGGTTGGGATTTTGCGGAATTTACTCAAATTCACCCTAAACCACACAATAGCACTTTTGTTTTTGGTACCGATCCCATAGAATATCCACTAGCTAGTATATTCACACCCGCTAGGAACGCTTGCTCCCCTTTAGGAGTTCTCCCTGAACCACTTAACCCTTCAACGCCAAATGGCGGTAGCATTGAGCCTGTCCCTCCCGATAAAAAGGCTCCAGAAGCAAACTCAACGAAAAACTCAACCCAGGTTGAGATTCAAACCCTTATTGCTGTCAAACATAAAAATGTTTTAAATAACAGCGCGTCATTCAAATCTCGCGCGTACCCCTTATCTCCCCCGCGTAAAGCGATAGTAGATGAACAAACTGATAACCTCAAACATTTGACCAACAAGATTTTGAAAATCAATTCTAATGTGAAAACTTGTCGCGCTCAAGAAACATTCGACAAAAGTCGTCCTCAATGTTCTGCTAAGCGTCCAGAAAAATATCCACCATAGTTAAACAATTAATACCACTAATTATGTAATGATTTTGTGTACTCCTTTTAATTTTGTTATCATTGTGTATTTGTTTAACTTCATTTTTGATATTTGTTCGCTGTTATATTTTGTCGCGTTTTACTTTGCATGTTGGAATTTTTTTTTTTTTTTTGTTCGCGATTAAATCTTGTCGCGGTTATATTTTGTACTCGACCACTTCATTCCATTCGTTCAGCCATTGTTTTCGGCTAGCCCATGTATGCTCTACCCTGGTGGTGGGGTTTGTAACGATGGAATGGAGTTTCTAAGAATTTCCCTCTTTTTAAACTTTACCTCTTTTTAAATTGTAAGGCGAAAACACCTAGCGTGTTTTCGTTAAGAGAGAGAGGAAACTTTCTATGCCTATGGAAAGTTTCCAAACCCCAAAAAACCCATCCTCGTGTGCAGGAGCGAAAGCTCCGGCCTTTGGCCCCCACGAGACGCCAGATTTGGCTTAGCTCTAGGAGAGAGCACTCGTATTTTTTCGATTGAATAAAATGGATTAAGACTTTTTAAACGTTCCCCCAACCGGCTCATTATTTCCTTACGGATAATAATATAATTTAAATGCTAACTTAGCAAGTTATTTTGTAGCGAGGTTTTAAACTAGGCTATGAGCCCCTTAACTTTAATTCCCCGCCACACCGGGTTCGATTCCCGGGTCTGACCTGAAGAAATTTTAATTAAAATTAAATCTCTAACCGAGCCCAGTAACCCCTATGGGTGGGTTGTGGTAATATAAAGTTCCTTTTAAGCTAAAATCTGACGATAACGAAGCGACAACCCCGGCCACTACTACTACTACTACTACGACGGCTCGGGTCAAACTAAGAGCCTATCGTATACTACGATATGGCTAAAAAAAGAATTCTTTTAACTTTTTTTCTCGCTTTCCAGAGATCAACAATGAGAAAATTTTGGCCGTGAACAGTAAATTTTCTAGAGGCTAGTGAAGTAAGAAAATCTGATGAGCTCAGCGTAGCGAGAAAAAGAGGGTCGTCAGTGAACGGGCCTTAAAGCCAGAGAGGGAATTGTTAATGAAGTGCAATTTTTGTATTTAGATCTATAGACTTTTGATATCATGTACAAAAAATGTACAAAGGATTAGTATAGACTAAATAGGAAGATGGACTGCAATAACGGGTGTAGTCAATTCTCGCGTCCTTCTCGAACTAGCTTTCTCTAGCCTTACGGAGTATAGGAAAAGTCGTACTTATGGAACACATAAACTTATGGTAACATGGATGCGCGTGAAATACATTCGACGTTTTATAGGATGTGCAACTCCCTATAGCGCAAGGAGAATAATGAACATCTCTTTGTCGAGCTACTAGTTTGTTATTTTGGAAGTTAGGGGGGTTAGAGTTGTATAAACATATCACACCCTGTATATTATTAATATTAGAACTAGTGTAACACCCTGTATATATTCTATTGTTTTTTGTACTACAAAGATAATGTATGTCACATGATATTTAGTCTACTGATATGAGTATAAAAGACCCATCGTTAATGAGTAACGCGGCAGTTCTTATCCTACACGTGACGATCGACATTATGTCCAAATAAACTTTAATTAAAACTATAACCGAGTGTGTCTTCATTCACAAACACAACATGGTGTCAGAAGTGGGATATCCAGAATTACCCACGCCTCAGTAAACATACGCCGTCCCAGATCAACTTTATCATCCAGCATGGCCAACTCGCCGCCACTGAACCAGTCTGCCATTTTTCACATTACGCCACCGCCGCCGTTCAACTTTCCAAGTCCTCATGATTGACCGAAATGGATCCAACGCTTCGAGCGCTTCCGAACTGCGTCAGGCCTTCACTCCAAACCAGAAGTCGAGCAAGTCAACACGTTGGTCTACCTGATGGGGGACGCCGCTGACGATATTTTCGCCTCGTTTGCATTAACAGCCACAGAGCAGAAGGTATATCAAACTGTTGTCTCCAAATTTGAAAGTCACTTCATTGTCCGACGATATGTCATATATGAGCGCACAAGATTTAACTTACGGTTCCAAGAAGAAGGTGAATCTGTAGAGGAATTCATCACGGCCTGCCGTCTTCAGGCCGATAGATGCGAATACGGAACGTTGCGGGATGACTTACTTCGCGACAAGATAATCATGGGGATCCAAGACAAGGCACAATCGGAAAAACTACAATTTGAAGATGCCACGACACTTACATTAGAGAAAACCATGACCATCGTCCGGCAAGCAGAAGAAATACGAAGGCAGCGTAAAACACTCCACAGACCTGCCGTGGTCGCAACAGCAGAGTTAAACAAAGTATCGGCATATCGAAGACCACAATCATCAAGCCAGTCAAATTTTACTTCGACCGACCAAGGGGCCAGATACGGCCACAGATACACTAGGATTCCATGCCGATATTGTGGACACGTTGAACAGCACGGAAGAGAAAAATGTCCAGCGTCTAGAGTTTCCTGTCGCAAATGCGGCATGATGGGTCACTTCGCCAGATTTTGCCTTTCCGCCGGCCACAATAGAGAAATCACCACCGAAACAACTCGACAGTACGAACCGTCTGAATCCCAGCCACTGGTTGGATCCGTGACGACCAGAACTCACCAATATATCGATGATGCATTCCTGGGTGAAGTCTCGACGACAGTACTAGGCGAGAAATGGATGGAATGCGTAGCAGTCAATGGAGCGCTCATTAAATTCAAGATAGACACGGGGCAGACGTCTGTGCGATCCCAGAAAGAATGTATAATGATCTGCCACTCGGCCAAAAGTTGCTCAAGCCAGATAGACAGCTTTTTGGGCCTGGACGGACCCAATTGAATTGCATCGGAATGATACGGGCCGCCTTGGCGTGGAAAAGCGTCATATACACCACGACCACCTCTACATTGTCAAGGGACTGCAAATTCCGTTGTTGAGTCTTCTGGCCAGCCAAGGTCTCCACTTAATTCAACGAACGGATTACGCTGAAATCGCAACAGTAGACAGCATCAAACCTCTGATAGAGTTTCCCATGCTTTTCCAAGGACTAGGATGCATTCCGCAAATCTATCGGATCAAACTCATGAAGGAGGCCGTACCACATGCTATATCCACGCCACGACGCATACCGATTCCGTTGATGAAGAAGGTGAAGCACGAACTGGACAAGATGTTACAGCAAGGCGTAATTCAAAATGTCGAAGAACCTACTGATCGGTGTTCACCAATGGTCGTCGTCCTAAAGCCTGACGACAATGTCCGCATCTGCGTCGATTTAACGAAACTAAACAATTACATTGAACGGAAAAGATACCAAATTCCGGCAGTATACCACACTTTGGGAAGATTGGCTGATGCCAAAGTATTTAGCAAACTGGATTGCAACTCGGGTTACTGGCAAGTGCCTCTTCATGCGGATTCCCAGAAACTTACAACGTTCATCACACCGTTTGGGAGGTTCTGTTTCACTCGTCTCCCCTTCGGGCTAAGTTCTGCGTCAGAACACTACCAGCGAAGAATTAATGAATACATCGAAGGAATTGAAAAAGCTCTCAGCCACCAAGACGATATACTAGTGCACGGGAAGACTGTAGAGGAGCATGATGAAAATTTGAGAAGGGTCCTCCAACGGTTAAGCGAATGTCACGCTGAATGTAAAGAAATGCCAGTTTCGGGTCCTGTTAAATGATAGTAATGCAAGTTTAATTTATTAATTAAAATAGTTTATTAACTAACTGTACAGCATGATAGCTACATGTCAACTGAAGTTAAAATCAATGCTCTGGCCCTCAGGTTATCTCCTAGGGTCAGAGGTCAATTTACGTTAACGATTCCTATTGGTCGGTCAAGGGGTGACCCTTGACCTCATTATAACATCTTCTTTTCCATAACAATTTTATAAATTTTTTAACAGAAAAACACTTAATTAGTATTCATTAAGATTAAGCAATAAGTTAGTTTTATAAGAGATCATACAGTTAAAATTCAATTAAAAGTTTCTATTCTGAACTNCATCCAATAGTTTATTTTATAAAGCATAAGTTGCTAAAGGTGGGTTTTTCATTTCCATAAAATTAATCACAGATTTCGGCGAAAAAACTAAAGAATCTCCATAGAAATAACATGGGAAATTTTCCAACTTACCCATTTTGTAACTACCTTACAAAATAACTATATACGTTTGATAGATTTGAAAACGGTCTTAAATGAAAGCCCATTTTTATGGTGGGCGCCAATTTTTGTTTTCATAAGAAAAACAAAGTTTAAGTATTGTTTTTAATAGTTTTAAGTACCTGCTCCGAATTACGTGGTTTACCTTTAAACTGTGGAACTTAGACTTTTTTGCTTGGTTAAGTAATAAAGAAAAGTCATTCTAGGACTTACGTCGTCGTTTACTTCGGATAATCAAATTGGTAGGAAAATTAGCTAGCTTAATTGTCATTATAACTTTTGCGCGTCCAAATAATTTAGTTGCGAAGTACAGATTAAACTGAATTAAACAAAATATGAATTAAATATAATAAACAAAATAAGCAATTAAAGATAATTACCAATTATAGGTAATTAAATTTTTTTCACGAGTCTAAACTATAACATCTGTTTGTGTACAAGTCTACGGAATCTGTTTAAGCGCAGACCTACAGAATATTTTTGTGCAAAGGGGTATAAAATCTCTTTGTGCAGAGGCCTATGCAATCTTTTTGTGCACAAGTCAGTGGCATATTTTTGTTTCCAGGTCTATGGAATCTTTTCGTGCACAGGCCTATGAAATATTGTTTTACACAGGCCTATGGTATATTGTTTTACACAGGTCTACGGAATGTTTTTGTGCAAATCTGCATGGAATCCTTTTGAGTATAGGAGTATGGAATCTTCTGTGCACAGGTCTATGGAATTTTTTGTTCATGGGTCTATGGTATATTTATGTGCACAAGTTTGAAGAATCTTTATGTGCACAAGTTGAAGAATCTTTACGTGCACACAAGTTTGAAGAATCTTTACGTGCACACAAGTTTGAAGAATCTTTACGTGCACACAGTTTGAAGAATCTTTACGTGCACACAAGTTTGAAGAATCTTTACGTGCACACAAGTCTGAAGAATCTTTACGTGCACACAAGTCTGAAGAATCTTTACGTGCACACAAGTCTGAAGAATCTTTACGTGCACACAAGTCTGAAGAATCTTTACGTGCACACAAGTCTGAAGAATCTTTACGTGCACACAAGTCTGAAGAATCTTTACGTGCACACAAGTCTGAAGAATCTTTACGTGCAACAAGTCTGAAGAATCTTTACGTGCACACAAGTCTGAAGAATCTTTACGTGCACACAAGTCTGAAGAATCTTTACGTGCACACAAGTCTGAAGAATCTTTACGTGCACACAAGTCTGAAGAATCTTTACGTGCACACAAGTCTGAAGAATCTTTATGTGCACACAAGTCTGAAGAATCTTTATGTGCCCTAGTTAAAAATATTTATTTGTACAGGTCTACGACTTCTGTTTGTGCACAGGTCTATGGAATCTGATTTGCTCATTTCTATGACATCTCTTTTTGCGCAAGTCACAAACATTTGTTTATGCACAAGTCTAAAACATCTGTTTGTACAGTACACAAGACTAAACATCTGTTTGTGCACAAGTCTAAATCATCTGTTTGTGCACAAGTCTAAATCATCTGTTTGTGCACAAGTCTAAATCATCTGTTTGTGAACAAGTCTATAACACCTGTTTGCGAGCAATTCTATAACACCTGTTTGTGAGCAATTCTATAACACCTGTTTGTGAACAATTCTATAACACCTGTGAGTGAACAAGTCTATAACACCTGTGAGTGAACAAGTCTATAACACCTGTGAGTGAACAAGTCTATAACACCTGTGAGTGAACAAGTCTATAACACCTGTGTGTGAACAAGTCTATGACATCTGTTTATTCACAAGTCTATGACATCTGTTTATTCACAAGTCTATGACATCTGTTTATTCACAAGTCTATGACATCTGTTTATTCACAAGTCTATGACATCTGTTTATTCACAAGTCTATGACATCTGTTTGTGCACACGCGAGTGACTTCTGTCTGAGCAAGGGTCTACGGAATATTTTTGAGCACGGGTCTACGGATTATTTTTGTGCAAATGGGTTTGCAATTTTTGGAGCATTAGGGTTTGAAATCTGTTTGAGCATAGGGGTATTGAAAATGTTTGTGCATAACTCTATGGAATCTGATGTGCACATGTCTATAACATCTCTTTTTGCGCGAGTCTACGACATTTATTTGTGCACAAGCCTGTGATTTCTATTTGTGCACAAGTGTACGAAATATTTTTATGCAAAGGTGTACGGAATATTTTTGTGCACTGGTTTTCGGAATATTTTTGTGCACAGTGTACGAACTGTTTTTGTTCACAAGTGTACGGAATGTTTTTGTGCATAGGTGTACGAAATATTATGGTGAAAATGGATTTGGAATATTTTTGTGCACAGGTGTACGGAATTTTTTGTGAAAATGGATGCCGAATATTTTTGTGCACAGGTGTACGTGACATTTCTGTGCACAGGTGAACGTGGTATTTTTGGGCAAATGGGTAAGGAAAATTTTTTAGCATAGGGATATGGAATGTTTTTGTGCAGAGGTCCATGGAATATTTTTGTGTACAGGTATATGGAATGTTTTTGTGCAGAAGTCCGTGGAATATTTTTGTGTACAGGTATATGACTCATGTTTGTGCACAAATCTATAGAATGTTTTGTACACCGGTCTAGGACATATGAATGTGCACAAATCTATAGCATCAGTTTGTGCAAAAGTCTAAGGGATGTGTTTTTGCACAAATATTCGACATTTTGCACAAGTCTATGGTATCTGTGTGCGTACAGGTCTACAAAATATATTTGTGCACAAATCTACGGAATCTCTTGTGCAAATGTCGATGACATCTCTTTTTGAGCAAGTCTATGAAATCAGTTTTTACACAAGCATAAGACATCTGTTTGAGCACAAGTCTATGACATATGTTTGTGCACAAGTCTATAACATCGGATTGTGCAAAACCGTGTGACTTCTGTTTGTGCACAAGTCTATGACATCTGTTTGTGCACAAGTCTATAACATCGGATTGTGCAAAACCGTGTGACTTCTATTTGTGCACGAGTCTACGTAATATATTTGTGCGCAAATCTATGGAATCTGTTTATGCGCTAGTCTACGGCATCTGTTTGTGCACGGGTCTACGAAAAATGTTTGTGCAAATGGGTGTGGAATATTTCTGAACAGGTCCAAGGCATGTTTTTGTGCACAGGTCCATGGAATATTTTTGTACACAGGTCTATGTCACATGTTTATACAAAAGCCAATAGAATATTTTGTGCATAGGTCAGTGGAATCTTTTTGTGCACAGTTTTAGAAATATTTCTGCGCGCAAGGGACCGTCCATAAACTACGTCACGCAAAAAATGGCATTTTCTGAACCCCCGTCCCCCCCAGATCACGCTTCGTCACGTTTTTTAACACCCCTCCCCTGAAAACTACGTCATATTTCTTTAACCCCCCCTCAAAGAACTATTCAATTTACCAATTCAATTCGATTAATTTAAAGAGATTCTTCTTGAGGCATGATATGGGTTCCACTCAGAAATGTTTTGCTCGACTTGAAAGTCAAAGTTCATTTTTGTTTAAGCTTTAACAAATATCGTTTGCCCATGATTGAGCTTTAGAACTTTAATGTATGGATGTGCTTTTTTATAACCTTCCAAAATATTTCCATAAAGCGTAGTTAAAGGGGCACACTTCATAGTTTTCGACATTGTCACTTGAAAGCCTGAGCTTGGGATTCAGATTTTAAAAATGTGCGAAAAAAACGAACCATTTAAATCGAATGGAGGATCCGATTGATCCTCGCTAATGCTAGTGGCGAAAAAACAGTGACATTAGAGAGTTTAAGCTGACACTACATTTAGCAGTCCTTATGCGTACGTGTAAGCTAGCTCTGCAGTGAAAGTGTCAATCGACCTCTTACTGACTTCGCAATGAAATTAATTTTAAATGTGACGTCACGCATCGAAGGACCCCTCCTCCCCCTTCGTCACGGACCGTCACAAACTTACAAACCCCCTCCCCTTAAGAGTGTGACGTAGTTTATGGGTGTGAAATCTTCATGTACCACGGTCTATGGAATCTTTAGCGCGCAGGTCTAAGGGATCTGTTTGTGCACAAGTCTACGGGATCTGTTTGTACACAATTATATGACATGTGTTTTCACAAGTCTATGGTATCTGTATGTATACAGCTCTACGAAATATGTTTGTGCACAGACAGGGTGACCACAACAAAGCCTTGTAATAGTTATAGGAAAATAGGAAATTTACAATTGATTTACAGGAAATTATAGGAGACTAGCTGTTACCCGCGGCATCGCTTGAGTGTAGTAAGAACTTCCATCAAGTATGGGTACATTTTACTGATTCGACTAATATTTTTGTAGCATCCTAGGAGCGAAGGCACTCGGCGTCGGCCATCAGCTCGTCGGGACATTTTTTATTACTTTACACGCAGACATTCTATAAAGAAGGGTTTTTAAATATCTGGTCGCCATTTAAAATGGTGACAACAAATCGATCCCGAAAGACCATTCTGCCCGTCTATAGGTTAAAGGAATCCAGTGTACTAAATATTTGTGAAATCGGTTGAAACGCGCGGACTTTGTTGCATAGAGAAGATTTTTTACATTTCTGGGCGCCATTTATTAAGATGGCGGCGGATTGGAAAAATCTTTCTTAGTACGCGCCTACTATTTACGAGTAACGTTCCTCCAAATTTTCACCCTTCTGGGGCCAGCGGTTTGGGCTGGGCGATGATTATCAGTCAGTCTGTAAGTCAGTCAGGACTTTGATTTATATAGATATAGATGTATAATTTAAAAAAAAGAAAAAAAACGGAAAAGACAAGAGAACTACTCTTGAAAAAAATAACAAAATATAGGTTGCAAATGCTTTGAAAGTAATAAGACAAGATTTACAAAGGAACTTTGGTTTAATTATAACCATAAATTCGTAAGATATGTTACATAAATTTGTCACTGGTTACTGAGAGCTTGTCTCGAAGTGACATAAATGAAACGTCATAGATTCTCGTAAAGTGACGCCTGATGAGGCCCTGTCAAAGGCTTAGTACAGACTAAATAGTAAGAAGGAGTAGAAAATCGCGTGTAGTCAATTCTCGCGTCGTTCTCGAACTAGCTCTCATTAAGTCTCTAGCATTTCGAAATATAGGAAGTGTCATACTTATGGAACGTAATCTTAGAAATATATGCTATAACTTTAAAGCATCACGGACATCCGTGACAAATATTTTTAGAGGCTTCCATAGCTTTAGCTACATACCTCATGGAATACTAAACTTAAAACACGATCGGAATATCTGAATCACAGAAGCGTTAGCCTGTATTGTAAATCCACGGTGGCTGATTGCTAGTAGCTAGTGGAAATCGGCATTACTTTCTGTCAAATTTCTGTTTTGAGTGATATATAACAAAACCAAAAGTGAGACTGCACAAAATATCTACAATTTCAAAAAATAGTAACGGAAAATATAAGAAAATTATCGATATTATAGGAAATAATAGGAAGACATCCGAAAATAGGAAAAATTATAAAATTTAGGAAATATGGTCACCCAGCACAGGTCTATGGAATATTTTTGTACACAGGTGTATAGATTGTTTTTGTACACAGGTCTACGTAATAATTTTTTAGCCTAAGTCTTCGGAATCTATATGTATTATTGCATCCACTGTGCTTTGCACATGAAAACGACGGGAAGGCAATTTGAGTTGGACTGGGCGTTGAAGCAATCAAGATTAATACTTCTATAATAGATGGTTAGGGCCTTGTTAGTTCAAACGCGGTAACTAATAAACGCGCAACATCACAAGACTTAAATGGAGCGCCTGCTTTTCAGAATAAGTTTTAAAATACTAGTTTCTAAACAGTTTTAATTCATATTAAGACTGAAGTGACAGATATTAATAAAAACTGTCTTTGTACACAAAGGCGCGAAAAAGTAAGAGATAAGTGTAGAAAATTAACTGTTTGAAGTAACAGATATTCAAATTTTCATTTTTGAAGACGTGATTATAAAACATCAATTATTTGAAAAAGTTTCTTATCTTAGTTTTTTTCACAAAAATTTCAGAGAAACTACCTTGATACTACTTTTTATTTTCTAGAAACATTTGCTTCGAGGAAGTTGAAATACTCGGATATCTGAAAAATAGAGCTAGATGAATTTATTTTTATATTTTAAAATTGAAAATATTGCGAACCGAAAATTACATTCGCCCTTTGACTGTGATGTAGTTATTAGAGTCAAAAGGATCTGTAGCTTGATCGTGATCTTTTGAAAGATATACATCACGTCAATTTTTGAAACTTCGAAAACTTTAAAATAAACGAACACGTTTTGTTAAGTTTTCATGCTTGTTTTATTTTGTCTGCTATCAACGATTTTCTGTCCATATTATTCTCCTTATAGGCCCGAATACTCAAACTATCTCTAAATTTTAAAAAGAAAATAAAATGTATACGTTTTCTATTTTTAAAATGATGCACATGTTTGAGGATAAAATATTTTACTTAAGGAATTTTGGTGAAAAAAACTAAGATAAGAAACTTTTTCAAATAATTGATGTTTTATAATCACGTCTTCAAAAATGAAAATTTGAATATCTGTTACTTCAAACAGTTAATTTTCTACACTTATCTCTTACTTTTTCGCGTCTTTGTGTACAAAGACAGTTTTTATTAATTAATTTTGAGTTGAGAAGCAAGATTATCTTAAATACTAAAATAAATATAATTAATGTTATATATTTTCTTCGTTAGTTATTCACCTTTATTGAGCGATACATCGTTTTAAAAAATAATTAGACATTCTTGAGAGACTTGACTAATATTGACTTTTGAAGGGAAGGATAGCCTGTTGTTTCGTCCCACTCAAATCGGTAGGATATAAAGGTTTCAAATCTTAGCAATGGATAAGCACAGCGCAATTGCGTGAACCTTTGGTGAAAGCCCCACCAATGTGAGGCTAGACGTTTCTCGTAATCCTAGCCGATCGTCGTGTATGTCTTAACCTTAACAATGATAGAAGCTATAGTCTGTCAAACGAAAGAAGAGCCCTGAGAAATTTGTCCAAATTGGTGTCGCCACTATCGACCCCATAGTACTTTATCAACTTGTTTTGTTTTTCAATTGTCGTCTGTAATATAGTCTGCTATTATGCCATTAAAATATATTGCAATGCTAGTTCAACAAAGATAAAACTGGTGTCTTGTCGTTAATTTTGTTTTATATTCTTTAATACTCGATGATCGTTAAAAACCATGAAACATAAACATATTAAATATATATTGGAAAATGTATTGGTTCTATTGCGATTAAGCCTATCTGTTTATAGCAGACTATATTACAGTCGACTATTGACAAAACAAAACAAGTTGATAAAGTTCTATGGGGTCGATGGTGGCGACATCAATTTGGACGAATTTCTCAGGGCTCTTCTTTCGTTTGACAGACTATAGTATGGGTGTACAGACTGGTGTCCATGTGGGATGGACAACAATAGGATGATGGTTGTGTGTAGAAGCCAGTACGTACAAACTGGTGTCAATGTATCATGGACAAAATACAAGACGATGGTGGCGCTTAAAAAGCACTATAAATGGTGCATAAATGCCTAATATTTCCTTAACACTTGCAGGTGTCGGGTAAAACGGGAAAGTGGCGGGTAAGAGACGTTTTATTTTTGGTAAAATAGCTGTTTTCTCTAATTAACTTTAACTTTCCCCGGCACTAAGACGTATTGCGGGCCAAGTAGAACATTTCGACTCGATAAAGTGTGGTGAACCGACACTGCTGGCCAACACGCACCCAGCATCAACTGGGCCGTCACTTTTGTGCTACTAGGGCACCATTATTATTTACAGTGTGTAATTTAAAATAAAACAGAATTCCATTTCGATATAAAACAAAGAACTTTAGGGGATTACTTTATCAATGGTTAAAATATTTTCAGAGTTCTTCGGATGGGGACTACAAAAAATTGCAAGATATTCTTAACAGATCTACTGGACAAAAAGTTTCAGCCGTGGACTTGATTGCTGGAAGTGTGTTTGAAGAAATCCGAGAAAGAAGTCTTGTCTTAATATCCGGCTCAATCACCGTATTCTCAATAATGACTCAGCGAATTTACAAACAGGAAAACCTATACAGTTTGCATGGATCTTACTTCAAGTCACCCGCAATTGACCGAAGCTACGCAGTGTTTGTACAATCGAAAAACTTTGCTGGAACTCCTTTGGCTCAACTAGTCGATGACTTGTGAGTATTGGCTCAAAATGTCACCATACTATATTAAATCGTAGAAAAACGCATCGCCTACAAATTGAATACTTCAAAACGTTATGGATTTGAAACAGGGGACAAACAAATAATAAAGATGACAGCATGCTTGACATTTAAAAGTACAGTTTTCTAAATCTTCTATTAGACTGGTGAAAAGCATTCAACAAAGTAACTTTAGTAACACACGTGATTTTACACAAAATACGTTCTTCCATGAGTAAAATTTCACCCTTGGCCCTTGTGTATTGTTACTAAAACCTGGTTTGAACAAAAAAACATGCTTCTTACTGGCAGGTTGATGATTAGCTTTGAATCAAGTTTAATCCATCGAGCCACCTTGCCCATATATTTCATGTACGACTTTTTATTCTGGAAGGAGCCCGTCACAGAGAGCACTAAGCTGAGCTTCGAAGGAGCCAAAAGCGTTATCCTTCTCTACTTGCTTGGAAATGCCATCGCAGCTGGTGTCTTCGTCGCTGAATACACGGTTCAAATTTACCTTGTGTGCTTCAAGTAAACTACACAGAAAAAAAAATGTTTAGAATCTAATAACTTGCCTAAACACGAAAATGCAACAGATTCTTTATCATGTTTAAAAATACTCTTGTTTAAGTATAGGCATGTTGTTTTAGTTTGCAACACCGTATGTATAGGTTCACAATATGCTGATCGCTTGCCATATCTAGTATTTAAACATACTTATGGTAGAGGATGATATGTAATTATATTATAATCCAAAGTATGCAGAAATGGTTACGATATTATATGCCTAATTGTATAACATATGATTAGGTTTTAAACATGATTAAGGTTTATAAGCTAAGCTTCCAAACAAGTTTAAGGGTATATAAGCTTAGTTTTAAAAATATTTACATGTTTATCTTCAAATCTTTTGATTGGTGTTACGATGTGCGTCTATCTAAATGGTATACTCCAATTGGATAGAATCCTGTTTGACCGAATTCAGATTTGTACAATTGTAGCCAAATTTTAAGCAATTTATAGCCCAAAGAGCGATTTTCTGCGGTATGGGAATATTTACATGGAAGAGCTTTCGACTGAATGGGATGGGTTTGCACATATAAAATCATATATATATAGCTCCAGTAGCGCAATGGATAGAGTGAATTGGATGATCGAAGAAGTTACGCAGCCGTCAGTACTTGGGAGAGTGATCTCTTAAAGGTAAGGTTGGGTTAGGTTAGTAATAATTTATAAAGAAAAAAGTACAATGTTACGCCTTTTCCAAAATATTTAAGTGTATCTTCATTGACTTTCCAAATTAATAAGCCTTTTCCAAAAAATTACATTTTATATTCACTTCCGATATAACACTACTTCTTTCTGAATAATATTGTTCTTTATTTTTGTACTAAGATATTCGCATTACAAATGAAACCATTAGCTCTGATCATACAAATAAATACTAACTTAAAAAACAATAATTTGAAATAAAAAACAGAAATTAAAAGGAAAATGCATGATTGTAAAACCGCCCAAAATAACACTTTTGATTTGAAACACCGTCTGAAATTGAACATGGGAAATTGTTAAACATTTTATTACAGACGATATTCATGAAAGAATATATTTTTATCCTTTAAATAAAATGAACAATGAAATTGGTAATTAGTCGGTATTGTACCTTCATAAAACACTGCTAAACGTGTTATGCAACACTCTTACAGGTGTTAGGCGACATTCTTAAAAGTGTTATGCGACACTCTTAAAAAGCGAGAAAAGGTTAACTAATGGCCTCACAGTATAGGGCGACTATAGAAGCTTGTTTGAGAGACCAACATGTGGGGCACTTGCTTTAGTGACATGTTTTATCATTATTTTGAGAACAATTAGAGTACTAAATGGATTTTTTTTTTGTAAATATTGTAGACTAAATTAGGTTAAAAGCGTATCTGATGCTCGAAAAACTCTTAGTGAAAAGAGATTATTAAACTTAACAAGAACGTTTATTTCTACTGCTTGAATATTATGGCCTCAAAACCAGGCATTTGTACAAATTGAAAATTTTCTCCCTTTCTCAGAAGTTTATAACACGTTGCATGCAGTTTCAAACTGGATTTTAAGTCGTTCAAGTGGCTAACTTTATATGCAGTTTCACACTGCATGTGAGAACTACCCTCGCTTATAGGGGTTTAGTTTTCCCTGTAAGTACTCTCCTCTTAAGTTATCTCAAGGTGGAACCTTGCTATTCTAGAGGGCCGGTAGGCCCTTCTAGATAAGATCCCACACCCTCCCGTAATGTTAAATGAAAATTCACAGATTTTCGCCGATTTTCCCATAGGAATAACATGGGGTTTTTGGTGCTCCTGTACATCGAATCATTTAAAAACTAAAGCTAAGTTACGTTTCGGAATACTTTCAAATTAACAAGTAACTTTTCAAGGTGTGCCTTTTTCGTGGGTAACTTAGTTTCATCAAAATTAATTAAGTCTAAGTATGTTAATTTAATTAAAATTGTAAGTACCTCAAAAGATTATTCTACAGCAGACGACGCTAATTGTTCATTACTCTACAGTAGACGACGCTAATTTGCCATTTCACCGCCTTGAAACTTTAACTTGATATTTTTCAATAAATATAACACTATATTTATTAAAAATTTCTCTGGCGGGTCTATTTTTCGTTTAATTATGTGTCTCGGTTGAAATTCTATACTTAAGATACCTTTTTAATTTATGTTTTAGATGTTAGTTTCGACCAAGGCTTAAGTTGCCTTACTTAGGCCATGGATTTATAATAGAAGCTTACGCTTCATGGATATTTCACTGTAGCCTTCAGTAAGGCATAAGGATAGATGGATCAGTGTTGGAAATAAGGATTTTTTAAACTAGACCTGTGGCCTAGGTATTTTAATTAAAATAACTGGCCACGGTGCCACTCACTGCAAACGTACAAGGGCAGTGAACGCAATGTCATGGATAATTGTAATCGTAGAGTGGACTGTAAAAGATACGGATTTGATAGTTTAAAAATCGTGGCAGGATGTTGGTTTTGAAGTTGACTATAAAGCTCGGGTGCTAAAACGAATTGTGAGCCGTATCTTTTAAGAATTAGTAGAAGTGTAGAACCATATTTAACCTCGTCCTAGAAGTGAAAAATTTCGCATTTCAGGCAAAAAATTGTTTTATAATAGATTAATACAAATGCAGACTGAAGGAACAGATATTATATAAAAAAGGACTTGGTTTGCCCAAGCCTAAAAAACAAAACGATAACAGTTTTTTCCAGTTGACTGAAGCGCGGATATTTTATTTTTCCATATAATTTTAAAGACAATCCCTATTTTACTACTCTTTAGAATTTAATTCAATCTCCTGATTTTACTGCTAATGGATTTATTTCCTATAAATTAATTGAAATAAAAAATTACTTATCTCAGATTTTTCAACAATTCCATTTTCGTAAAATTTTATCATGAAAAATCTGAGATAAGTAATTTTTTATTTCAATTAATTTATAGGAAATAAATCCATTAGCAGTAAAATCAGGAGATTGAATTAAATTCTAAAGAGTAGTAAAATACGGATTGTCTTTAAAATTATATAGAAAAATAAAATATCCGCGCTTCAGTCAACTGGATAAAACTCTTATCGTTTGGTTTTTTAGGCTTGGGCAAACCAAGTCCTTTTTTATATAATGAATATAGCACTAATTGCTAATAATACGGCGGAATGGCGATTAATTGAAAATTAATAACACAGTAAACCATACGATTATTCGATATTTGAGTGGTCAAAAAGTAGTTATCCATAGTATTTTCTCCGTCATCGGTTTAGCTTTTCAGTCTAGAAAAATATTTCATTCCTACTAAAAAACTCGTCCACTCTTAAAAGTGTTATTCGACACTCTTAAAGGTGTTATGCGACACTCTTAAAGGTGTTATTCGACACTCTTAAAGGTGTTATTCGACACTCTTAAAGGTGTTTTTCGACACTCTTAAAGGTGTTATTCGACACTCTTAAAGCTGTTATTTGACATTTTTTCCTCTTGCCTTGAGAATCTACGATAGAATATATATGTTAGAATATTTAAATTTAAAACACAAGCCTTATTTGAAAGGAGAGTTCTTATGTATTTTTTTTGTAAATATTTTTATTGATACTAATGTGCACATTCTCATGAGTTCCTGTAACTTATTATGTACTTAATAAACTTCTATTTCTGTTCATTTCATTATTATTATTTTCAGAATTTATTTGAAAAATAATACTTTTATTTTGCGAAATTATGCTGTGCATAAAGAACAACTTTATATATTCTTGAAGGAGAGAGTAATGGAGTGGAAACCCCCATACCTTAAGCGTTGCCTTTGTACCCCCACCTACGGCACCATAGTCCTCCCATCATCCCCAGCGGTTAGGTAGGGTCGTGCCGGACGAAATCGTAAAGGACGCTCCCTCTATCTCAAAAATAGAAGCTAGTTCTCATTCAAATAAAATGGCGCTACGCGGCAGCACTTGGCAATCGCCTACGGAAGGGTAGGGGCGTGCGCGAGGTACACTGGGAGAGATATGGTGCCGTAGGTCGCCCATCATCATTTCCAATCCATCTGACTCCCTTATCCCTGATATATTAGTCGCGAGTGAATCAAGTAGCACGATTTATCGCTCCCTCCAAAGTCGTCTGCCACAGTGCCACTAGTACTAGTATTGGAAATCGGCCAAGGCTTAATAACAACAACCGTTAAAACGAAACAATTTATCTATTAAACTTAAACGTATATTTATTTTAAATATGAAATGAACTATTAAACGAAGTTTTCTCGGAATTGTTCGACAATAATATGGACAGCGACTCGGAAGTTGTCGAAGCAGAACATTGTCTAGTGCAAGACTGTAAGTACAACCGAAAGATTGAAAAATCAAGTAGAGTCCCGATAGTGGCCTGTGATATATGTCTAACCAGCTACCATGTCTCCTGAATAAATATTAAAACTACCGAAGCTAAACGTTTCTATTGCTGTAAGGAATGTAGGAACATACTAACGACACCCTGTGCGTGCGATCATTCGAAAGATATACAAGAAATCATACAAATTAAGAAGCAACTATCTGCCTTAAAACTTCAACTAACTAGTCAAGCGAAAACACACACTGAGGAACTTGAGAAAATAAAGAAACATTTTAATCAGGAACTTAATGCAAAATTAAGTATCAGTCAGACGGTCACCAGCGAAAGTATCGCGGCACTAGAACGAAAAATAGAGACTACTGCTTTATCTAATACCCCAACATACCTGGAGGAAGCAATAGGTCACAAGCAACAACAAACTAAGCATACAGAACTACCCCGGAGAGCGATTCAGCAACAGGTCCTCCCATTACTACAACACGTACCATTCAATTCAGCTGCCCCTACTACTCTACTGAGCCGACTTTCTCGACCAACGAGGCCCCCAGCCACAGCTCCTAACAAAAGAGTCAATAATTTGGCCAAAAATAAAGGCAACACGGGCATAATGCCAAAAGAAAAAGCAGCTAACTGTAAAATTAAGCCTAAAACAAAAACAAATGATTTCTTTATTGGGAATTGTTCCTTCACTACCACTGCGAACCAAATCCAAGCCTATGCCTCGAAGAAAGGGATGACAATTCTTGACATTAGGGCTACGGCGAAATCAACGAGTCCCACGGCCCGTTACAAATGCTTTATAGCACGATCTGTTGCGCCCAAACAAATTTTCCTCGACCCAGAAAACTGGCCAAAAAGTGTTACCTGCATATGCCTGTCAACAATTCATCATGAATCAAACAAAGTGATTGGCACGGACGATGCAGAAGAAGCAAGTGAAATTACATATTCACCTACATTTAAATATTATTTGTCTAATTGTGACAAGGACGTGCAAAATGAAGATATAAGTGCCCATCTTCTTGAACTAGGAATCCCACAGATAGAAATTTCAGAACAAAGACACAGTAATAACTGGCATAAGTCCTTCATATTGGAATGTAATCACATCTACGATAGTGTAATTAAGAACCTGGAAAACTGGCCCAGCCCTATCAAAGTCAGCAGATACAGAGAACCGAGGAAAACCTGCATAAATAAGGAAACACAGGACCTAACGAGTCTAAATGAATGACCACAAATGGCACACAAGGGTCTCAAGATTGGTCAAATTAATATTCGCAGCCTTGTTCCACATATTGAAGACATAAGAAATATTATTTCTAAATATAAATTTGATATCCTAGGAATAACCGAAACTTGGTTAAGCGAATCTATTCCTGACGTGATCATAAACATTGACAACTTCAACTTTTTTCGACTGGATAGGTTAAACAAGCGAGGTGGTGGTGTTTGTCTATATTACCGTTCTCATCTTACATTAGTTCAGAACACTGCTCATAATCTAGATTCTAATACTATCATCGAATATATCTGGTGCACACTATACCAGACAAACACCCACCCCTTGCAAATCGGTATCTGCTACCACCCTCCTACCCATATACCCGCAGATTCCTTCGCAACCGAGATAAAATCACTCCTTTCTCATGTACATCAAAACCCGAACCATGAAGTAATACTACTTGGAGACTTTAATTGTGATCTAATTAAAAGCCCGAATTGTTCCAAAACAAAAATTCTGAAACAATGCCTCTACTCCTTTAAACAACTCATTGACACGCCGACAAGGATAACATTGACTTCAACCTCCCTTCTTGACCTTATTTATACATCTTACCCAACCAGAATAACAGAGAGTGGCGTAATAACCTGTGGTGCTTCGGATCACGACCTAATATACTGTATTAGGAAGAGACATTGCCCCAAGATCCTAAAAACAATAAAAGGGAACAGAGACTATAGAAACATGAACTATGCTGACTTCACCAAATCCCTTATTAACTTAATGTATAGCCTAACGTTTAGTCATGTTGATGAAGGAGTAGAAAAACTAGTGTCATTAATAAGATCACACCCCAGTAGCACAAGCCTTCCGCATAACAGTCGGTTAAAGGTCGAATAGTCGGTTAACGGTCCAGTCGGCTGTACCGTGCTTATTCCGACACTTTTCCGACTTATGAAGCCGACTACTTCTTTTAGTTGGCAATGCCGACATCTATCTGACAGTTGGAACTGAGATGGTTTAAAGTAGGCTTGCCTACCGTGTAGAAAATTCCAACTTATTTTTTGCCAATTGATTACCGACTCTTTCGCGCTAGTCGGTATTGTGACGTTTAAGAAGAGTAAAATTAAAAGCAGAGTTATGCTTAGGCCGTTAAGTAACCGACATTTATCCGACAGTTGGAACTGAGATGGTTTAAAGTAGGCTTGCCTACCGTCTAGAAAATTCCAACACATTTTTTGCCAATTGATTACCAACTCCCTCGCGATAGTCGGTATTGTGACGTTTAAGAAGAGTAAAATTAAAAGGAAAGTCATTCTTAGGCCGTTTAGTAACCGACATTTATCCGACAGTTGGAACTGTGGTGGTTTGAAGTATGCTTGCCTACCGTCCTAAACATGTAACCTATTTTTGCCAATTGATTACCAACTCCTTCCCGCTAGTCGGTATTGTCACGTTTAAAAAGAGTAAAATGAAAAACGAAGTTGTTGGTAGGCCTGTGGGACGGTTTTTTTGACTTTTACTATTCCGCATATGCCACCAAAATATTTTTGTTAAATATTTAACTTATACTATATTTCGACCCACAATCAGAAGTTGATAATACTATATTTTTGGCAACACTAGAAACATAACGTTACAAAAAACTGCAAAGCAAGAAAACACATCTGATTTTCTAGTTTGCATTCTCCCTCCTGTAATATCTCGGGTCAGGTGACACGCCTCTGTTCTACTGGCGTAACTAAGGTAACGCCATGCACGTCATCATCGAAGAGGGCGCTGCTAGTGCGAAAGCAAGTCAGCCTTTCCAGTATCTCTGACGCTGCTGAGTCGTTAGAATGTTTAAACGAGATTTTTGTGGTTGAAAATGATTAGTTCTAGGCTTGCTAACTTTTAATTTCATCGCTAAGGTTCTTTCTCACATTATATAAACTAGAAACGTCTTCGTTTGTCACGTAAGGTTTGAATTTTGTTATTGAATTATCAATTTATCTACCTCTTAGAGCCATTTTTATGCTAAGCCTTTGCTTTTTACCTAGCTTCTCATCTGCTGGGAACCACACCCCTATAAAGTGAAACCAAAACTTAAACGTTTATGTATACCTTCAGTTTCTTTGTTTGAATATGAAAGAAGCAAGTGTTTTGGGGCGCTTGGAGTTCAAAAACCTTATATATTAAGTATTTTAGAGATTTTTGGTTTTGAAAATAATACTGAATTCCAAAATAGATCTCAATGTGTTTTAGTAACAGAATTTTTATGCGGTTTCAAACATTTTAAGAGAAAAATGTGTGAAATAATACGATTGTCTACCATTGGGTCGAATCCCATTGGATCGAATGTCTCGTTCGACCGAATCCCATTAGACCAAATACCGCAATTTGGGCGGTTTTCCAATCATGAATTTTCCTTTCAATCCTATTTTTCTATTGATTTTCCTATTAAACTTCTTGTTATTGCAGAAAATACTAAACCAAACGTAACCTAATATAACAGTAATGATTTGGAAAAGTCAATGAAGCTAAATTTCAATATTTTGGAAAAGGCGTAACATTGTTAAATGATTTATAAATTATTACTAACCTAATTTAACCAAACCTAACCTAACATAGAAGTAATGTTTTGGAAAAGGCATATTATTTGAGAAGTCAATGAAGCTAAACATCAATATTTTGGAAAAGGCGTAACATTGTTAAATGAATTATAAAATATTACTAACCTAACCTAACCTAACCAAGCCAAACCAAACCTAACCAAACCAAACCAAACCAAACCTAACCTAACCAAACCTAACCTAACCAAACCAAACCAAACCAAACCAAACCAAACCTAACCTAACCTAACCTAACCTAACCTAACCTAACCTAACCTAACCAAACCTAACCTAACCTAACCTAACCTAACCTAACCTAACCAAACCTAACCAAACCTAACCTAACCTAACCTAACCTAAACTAATTTAACCTAACCTGACCAAACCTAACCTAACCTGACCTAACCTAACCTAACCTAACCTAACCTAAACTAACCTAACCTAACCTAACCTAACCTAACCTAACCTAAACTAATTTAACCTAACCTGACCAAACCTAACCTAACCTGACCTAACCAAACCTAACCTAACCTAACCTAAACTAACCTAACCTAACCTAACCAAACCTAACCTAACCTAAAAATAAAATTGATTTTCTTATTAAACTTCTTGATACTGCAGCAAATAATATGTGTTTACCAATAACATTCTTCAATAAATTTCAGAAAATAACTTCCATTTTTGGAAATTGTCTAACCCTAACCTAACCATACCTAACGTATTCTAACCTTACCATTAACAGATCTCCCTCCCAAGTACTGACGGCGCTCGATGCTGCTTAACTTCTTCGATCATCCAAATCACTTTATCCATTGCGCTACTGGAGCCCGGCAACTCAAGGAAAACGCTATGATTTTATATGTGTAAACCCATCCCATTCAGTCGAAAGCTCTTCCATTTAAATATTCCCATTCAGTAGAAAATCGCTCTTTGGGCTATAAATTGTTTTAAATTTGGCTACAATTTTAGAAATTTGAATTCGATCCAACGGGATTCTATCCAATAGGATATTACCAAATAATACCCTTTAGAATTGTATGTTTTTCTTTCTCCTTAAAAAAATCTGGAAGTGTATAATAATATTTTTAATTAAGATTTTTGTAATTTAAGAGATAGTAACTGGCCACATCGAAGATATTAACAATGAATATTAATAAATGCTTTAATTGATGTAAATATTATACTCGCCCTGAAAAATTATACTTTTTGTTGAAACCAATTAGCTACGCAGCTAATATTTCCATTAAACTAGTCGTGTAATATCGAATACATTGTTTAATATTTGAAATTGTTATAATTGATGCTCAACCTGTATGTTACTTGAAATATTCAAAGTACAAATTCTAAAGTGATTTTCATTGAAAATGTATTAAAGAAATTTCAATACTAGGTATCAGCATCCTTTACTATAAGCGAATGATGCCTCGAGTTAAGTCTTGACCGTCGCAAAACCGTCGGGCCTCGACTTAAGGTTTGATCGTCGCAAAAGCGTCGGACCTCTTGCTGACAGGCGGTTAAGTCGACTCTCAAACGTGTTGGATGAGGGTCGTATTTCATTCGTGTCGTAACAGTCGGTAAACCAGTGGGCCATCGTCCAACCGGGCGGACATTTCGATTCTCAAACCCTTACTCTACCTGCCCTTTACCGAGGATTTACCGTTCCTATATTAAAAGCCGCGAAATCGTCGGATTGAGCGCGGCCTTAGGTAGGCATAATGACGCCGACATATAGTCGGCCAACAGTGGTTTTATAGTCGCCTCATAACAGTCGGAAAACCGGCGGGCCGTCTTCCCTCCAGGCGGACATTTCGACTCTCAAACCCTTACTCTACCAGTCCTTTACCGACGATTTACCGTTCCTATACTAAAAAGCCGCGAAATCGTCGGATTGAGCGCGGCTTTAGGTAGGCATAATGACGCCGACATATAGTCGGCCAACAGTCGTTTTATAGTCGCCTCATAACAGTCGGAAAACCGGCGGGCCGTCTTCCCTCCAGGCGGACATTTCGACTCTCAAACCCTTACTCTACCAGCCCTTTACCGACGATTTACCGTTCCTATACTAAAAAGCCGCGAAATCGTCGGATTGAGCGCGGCTTTAGGTAGGCATAATGACGCCGACATATAGTCGGCCAACAGTCGTTTTATAGTCGCCTCAAAACAGTAGGAAAACCGGCGGGCCGTCGTCCGTCCAGGCGGACATTTCGACTTTCGAACCATTACTCTCCCGACTTATTAGTGACTTTTTACCAACTCGTCGGTAACACACAAAGCCGACCATGTAGGCCCTACGTCGGCAGTGCTACTAGGGCACTTGGACCGATACGCTCCAATGGTTATGAAGCGGAAAGAAATTAAAACTACACCTTGGCTCTCCAACGATATCAAGCGGGCCATGCATTTACGCGACGTCCTAAAAAAGAAAATTAAAAGAAATCCTGGGCTGCCAAACAATTATCGATTTCTACGCAATAAAGTTACAAGCCTCGTTAATATAGCGAAAAATGAATACTTCAGGAAAAGTACAAAACACCCTTCAGATATTTGGAAAGCTATAAAACCATTCGTAAAATCCAAGGACAACACGAACCCCATATTAAAGACTAAAAATGACCTAATTACTGAACCAGAAGAGGTTGCCAACCTCTTCAATGACTATTTTATCAATAAACAATCACACACATTACACGGGTCACACCACGAACCAGATAGCATCACATATAAATATAAAAAACTCGATTTCAAGGAAGTTAATGCTCAAACTGTATTTGCATATCTGCGGAAACTACCCAACAGCTTGGCGGCAGGAACTGATGGCATCTCCACGTCATTAATAAAGGGCATGGCGATAGTTATTGCACCTGTTGTCGCACGAATTATCAATCTATCATTTGAAACTGGACATTTTCCCACCAGATGGAAGGAGGCCAAGGTCGTACCTATTTTTAAAAGCGGTGACCGCAGCGATCCAGGGAACTACAGAGGAATCTCGGTATTACAAGCGCTATCAAAACCACAGGAGAGATGTGTACATGACCAGTTACTAGAGTTTGGTCTTGGCAATAAATTATTTTATCATATGCAATCAGGATTCTTACCAGGCCACTCGACCCAAACATGCATAATGAATCTTCACGAGCGCATAATATCCAAACTAGAAAATGGCAAGTTTGTAGCAGTCGCCTTCCTCGACATGTCAAAAGCATTCGATAGCGTGAATCATGACATCCTACTACACAACCTCCAAAGATCGGGGATTGGTGACATGGCGGTCCAATGGTACAGCAGCTACCTCAAGAATCGCACTCAAAAGGTCTACATCGATGGAAAGTACTCTAAACCCCTTGTTTTAAACTCTGGGGTACCACACGGAAGTGTACTTGGTCCTCTTCTTTTTAATATATACACATGTGATAACTATAAATCGTTGCGCTATTCTGAATTACTCGAGTATGCAGACGACGATGCCTTAATCGTTGCAAATGAGGACCTCATTACACTACTGGACAATCTGTCGGCTGATACTATCTCCCTAATAGACACCCTACGATCTAAGGGTCTGTCAGTCAATACTAAAAAATCCGCGTTTATGATCTTCTCGCCGGACAAATCCAAAAAACTTGAAGCAAAACCCGTATCTGAGTTAAAGGGGGTAGGGATATCAAGAGTCACAGTATTCAAATACTTGGGAATGCATCTGGACGAATCTTTTACCTGGATCCCACATATTGATTACACATTTAACAAAGCAAAGCGGAAAATATGGTTATATAAACAGTTTATAAATAATCTTAATGTTAAAACACTGTGTCTATTGTACAATGCATTAGTGCAACCGGTATTCGACTACGCCGATATTTTCTATAATAATGCCTCGCTGTCTCACTTAAAGAAACTACAAATCTTGCAAAATAACTGTGCCAGATCCATTCTACGTAGGCCGATCCTCAGCCACAGATGCAAGAAATGACTTGACCTGGTTAACTTTAAAACAGAGAGCTGAATATCATACGCTTCTAGTCATGTACAAAATTTACCATAATATATGCCCAAATTACATAATAGAAATATTTGCCTCCGTCCTAAATAAAAACCATTCGCACAATACTAGAGGAAATCTAGTAAACCTTAATGTACAAAAATGGTTAAATAAATATAGTGACAATAGTCTAAGAATAAAAGGTGTGAGACTATGGAATGAACTAGATCCGTCATTGAGAAATCAAAACTCATTTAAAACATTTAAAAATGACCTTAAGAAACTATATTTGCCAAATGATGTATAAATCTTTATGACATAACTTAATCTTAGTTGACATGAAAATAATATTTATATGTATAAACCACTTTAAACTACTGATTATAATTTATTTAATCTTAACCGATGGAAATGTAAAACAACATCTAAACTAACCTATTTCATTTTTAATTTAATTTAACTACAGGACTCTTATGTAAACCAGCTGTGCAGCTGATGAGAATATCCTAAGAATAAAGCTTTTATTATTATTATTATTATTATTATTATTAACTTTGAGGAAAATTTTAAAAGTAAAAATTTGTCTGAGATTGTAAATCCAATTCGATTTAGTTCTATTCCCTTCACTGCAAATCGAAATGGAAATGCTCATTACGTCTAAAACTAAAACTCGATCGCTTAGCTTATGCTACTGAATATTCCAAAAAGACATTTGATTTTGTTTAGTAAGACAAAGGATTTGTTAATATTCTTTCCAAGCTATACATGCGTGACAATTTTAAAGGGATATTAAATGGCCAAGTAATATAATAAATTCATTTAACCTCTAACATAAAAATACTGGTATTTACGTTAGCGGGAAAATCTCTTGCAATTTTATGACGTCTTGTTAGTTCCGAAACGGGCAACAATATTAAAGTAGACTAGACATCCGTTGAGAAACTTATAACAAGTTAACTGTAATAGAAATTTGTTTTTAAATTGGAATTATTTATATTATTTTAAACGACAGCATATAATTAAACTATGACTTTTATAGACAGATAAAATTGCTAAAAACATTTTATCCAATAAAGGTGAAGAATCAGAAAGTGAATGATTTTCAAAAAAAAAATAAAGGTTTACACAACCAAGCGCGTGTGAAGCATAATGCCGTTCCCAACTTTTGTAAATGTGAATTTTCCATTGCATATTCAGTTTAATGCTTTGAAGGCTAAAAATAGTTATTTTTATGTTTGTTTCGGGTTTTTTTCGAAAATTTTAAAAAGGTAAAAAGTTTTCATTAAGTATACCTTTTGATTAGCCATTCCTTGCATGCCCTTGTTTTAAAAATTCATAAGGAAACATTTTAATGAAGCTGGAAGTCAATATTTCCATCGAAAACTAGGACACACTTCCAGCTCGCTGTCATTTTCGCGAACGGGATTACGGTGGCAAAAAGATATTTAAAACTATACTGAAGGTTTAGGGCATAACAAATTTAAGGCGTTGCCCCAAAGATTTGTGAAGATTTTCGGAAATTATAGAGCCAAAATATTGAAAGTTTCGTAAAGAATAGAAAGTTTTATCGATGACTTTTCAAAACCATTTTAAAGGTAAGTGATTAAAATATAAGTTTTCACAAATATACTGTAGAACCCAAAATACTATTTTCGAATATATTGTGTAACAACCTAACCTGAAACCGGATCGGGTAAAAGCAGGGTTGTTTGATTTAAATCAGTTGGATTTAAATCAAGCGATTATTTTTTAAAAAAATCATTTGATTAAAATCAAGTATTTATTTTTATTTTTAAACAATGTTTTCTTAGATTCAAAATCAAGTGTTTATTTTTAATTTTAAAAAATGTTTTCTAAGTTTCAAAATCAAATATTTATTTTTTTTTTGAACAATGATTTCTAAGATTCCAAGAAATAGTTTAAGAAACCTAACTAGAAAAGACCCATAATTAAAAACAATCATGGTTTTGACATATTTAAAATGGAAGTTTTTCCCAGAACTCCAGCTTTCTTGCCACTCGTGGTCAATTTTAACTGGAGTAAGATTCGAAATATTCTGGGAAAGGAAATAGCGGTCAAGCTAGTCCTTTAGTACAAGCATTTGAATAGTAACAATAGGAATAACTCTGTAGAAAATATCCAATAGCTGCTAAATGTCAAGATTATTTTGCTTTTGGTTCATTTTGACTCAAAAGTTTTCATGTTGGTAATTAACTAACTAGTTAAGTAAAAATCAAATAAATAAATAAAAATCAATTAAATCCGATTTATATAAAAAAAATTAATTTTTATGATATTTTATTTTTTTTGAAAAAATCAACAACCCTGGGTAAAAGGGATCAAAACATTTATGTCAATGTATCGGATGACTTATTTAAGAAGCAATTATCATTTAGCACTAAAAGGAAAAGCAACACAGTAGGCATAGTAGTTATATTAATTATGCTTATGTATTTTTTTCGCATACTAAAAACAAGTACAAACTTTATCAGGATGATCTTAACCATTTCTATAAAATTATAAATAATAATCTCATAAATTTTTGAAGATTAGGAATTACACTTCGGAGAAAAATTATATAATCAACCATTAACCAGACAGACATTTTTTGAATTTAAAACATTCTATAATTTAATCAATTGAATAAAACTAGTTATTTCGAAAAGGAATTTAACTTGATTATGAGTATGTGATTGGAATGATTTGGTTAAAAAATAGGTGCACGTCCACCTTTAGTGCAGTATATATGCTTGGAAAGTTTCCCTTGAAAATTGGATTTTTAATGATAATTTTGGTGCAATACAAGGCTTGAAATTTTATAACTGTACTCGATTACGATGTTCAAAAAGATTTGATTAGGAAAATTTTGACTTTGCAATAGCCTCATCACTCAGAAACGAACTATGATTTGGTAATAATGGAAATTTAATAATTAATACAACTTTGAGTAGGCCTAGTAGAATTTAGTACTAATAATACTCCAAATTTTTTATACAATAATTTTTGTATTAATTTACGTGTAATCGAATTTTATGAATATCTGTCGCTTTATTAATTAAAATTCTGTTTAAAACGTTTTCTCAGAAGATGAAGCTTTACCTTGAAGAGAAAGGATATATCATTAACTATTTAGTAGCAAGGTAATATCATGGACAGTAAAATGTGAAAAGCTATTTATAAATTAACCTCTTAGAAGAAAAAATTTTAAATTAGGAAGTTGACTTGTTTATGCGGATGCAGTGTGGGT
The DNA here is from genome assembly GCA_019434445.1 of Phalangium opilio. NCBI lineage: Eukaryota > Metazoa > Arthropoda > Arachnida > Opiliones > Phalangiidae > Phalangium > Phalangium opilio. The sequence continues at coordinate 475,033 of JAEQBA010002176.1, forward strand.
GCTGACGTCTATAAATTCGTTGTAAGTACTTTAAATAATATGATTTGTTCATCGAGAGACTTCATTTCCCACAAATTTCCTCTTAAAAGTCGCACTTTTAGTTATTTCTTTTCAAAAGGGCTGAGAATTTCTACCATATAAGTGTCAGTATACTAAGATTAAGAACATTTTCTTAGGAAAAGTCTGAATTTGAAAATACGTCAATTCTTAATACGACTAAAGCATGCAGAAGAAAATTAACCGTAAATGAGTATGCTAATCTCTCGGACAACGTAAGTGCAAGCAACTATTAAATTAAAATTTCAAGATAATAGTTTTACTTTTAACTGAATATAGATTTTACACATCGAGCAAAAACCTTATCCCATTGGTAAAATGTTGGAAGATATTTTTTTGAAAAGTCGAACAAGTCACGCGCCAATTTTCTTTGATTATGAGGAAGCCATCACTATTTCTAATCCAGTCATAAAAGAAACTACAAGTCTACAGTTCCTAATAATCGACTGGAAAGTAAGTAAATTTTATTTTTGCTATGTATTTGGAAGAGAATATTTTTTTTAAATAATTGAACCGAGTTTCCCTTCTGAAACATAAAAATTTTATAAGAATTTTAAGTTTTATAGATAACCGATAAGTTTTAAACTTAATTAAAACTTAACTTTCGTAACAAATATCATTGGTGTGTGAATGAATTATCTTAAAATCCGCGACAGGAGAATTTGTGTTAATTTTTACCCCTCCGAGTGACGATTACATTACAGAGAGCTATAACTCTGGACATCTGTATGTCTCTCTGGTCGCGATCGTGATCGTGTTCGCTGTTCGCAAATTAGAGTAAGTTCACGGTTCTCAGAAATTTGGAAAATGTACATATATCGTACTACCACTAATCTTTTCAAATCAACACGGAACAATGATATTTCATATCATAGTTTACCCCAGGAAAAAAACCGGAGAAATTTATGGTTGAGTAAATATAACTTCCCAAATTCATCTAAGTTTAACCCTAAATACGCTACGATCTGTTCAGTTCGTTTGACGTAAAGGATTTTCAAAGAGATCTTAAAACCGAACTAATGAATTTAATACCCAAGAAAACTTTGAAAGCAAGTGCTGTAGCGGACAGGGTTGTATCTGAGACTACAATAGATATTACAAACACTATTACCAAATTTCCTGTTCCTACAAGCCCTGTAAATGTCACAAATCTTCAACCCCAAAAAATTGCCATTGCAATGCTAAAGCAATATTGCAACAATCGGGGAAACTTAGATCGGGGTAGAGCTCGGCATTTTCGATCAATTATCCACAAATTGGTGGATAACCGATTATTTATAAACAAATTTGTGGATTATAATACGATTTAACATGTAAGTTCCGTGGATAATTTTCGGGTATGGATAAAAATAAAATAAAGTGGATAATTGATCGAAAATGCCGAGCACTAGATCGGGGAAGCTCTCATATGAGCGGATTTCATAATAGCGGTCCTCATAACAGCAGTTTCCGAAATGACAGTTTACTCGTTACAGCGGTTTTCGTAAACGCGGCGTACCGTTACAGCAGTTCTCTAAAGAGCAGAAAAACAGATATGCGAAAAACTATAGTTGTTTATTATGGTGTAAGCTGGCCCAGCTGGGTTATATGAACTCAAAAAGAACTAGGTCAGATACGGATAATTTGGTTAGGTTAAAGTTGATTATTTCAACGAAATAGTTTTAGGTCAGGTCAGGTTAGGCTGACGTACTTTGTTAATTAGTTAAAGTACAATACTTAGACTTCATTAATTAAAAATCGAAACAGGTAATTTTCCATTTAATAAATGCTTGTTAATTAGAAGTATTCCGAAAACTAACTTCGTTATACTTTTTCGGTATGGCCTATGACAATTGCGTTAAAAAAACGAAAAATTTATAATGCTTTTTCTATGGGACGCTAACCCTACAAGGTGTGACTTTTTCATTAACATTACGGAAGGGTATCAAGTCATATCTACAAGGGCCTACCCATTGAGTTCTAATATATGTATTTCTAGAGTTTTTGTTGAATTTCCTCATTTATTTAATAAATGGAATATTGATCAATTTCTTATTAAATGCGTGTTTTTACTTGGGAATTATATGTTATTAGTTATTAAAGTAACACATAATGTGAAAATGTATTAAATTTTAAAATGGGAAGAAAATGCTCAGTTGAAAAGTTTGTCAACACGGGTAGAAATAAAAATGTTTTGTGACATAAGTATATACGTATAGAAAATTAATAAATAATTAGATTGTTCAACCCTTTTTGAACTGTACGATTAATATTCCCTACAAAAAATTCGGAATTACCAAAACAATGGTGTCAGGCCCTTAATGGAATTGAATGGACTGTAAAAAAAGACATTGCCGGGGATCATTTTTGTCAAGTTGACTATCACGAAAACTCAAAAATACATATACTATCGGTTAATGCAGTTCCTTCTCTGTTTTTACTCGAATCTAGCAATTAACTTTCATTATCATAGCGGTTTCTAAACATTTCCTATCTATACTAAGAAATTATAGCAGACGCCATAGTAACAAATATGTGTTTTTTAAGTGAAATAGATGGCGCCACCACCTAATGATAAAGTTATCCGTCCGTCCCATAATTTCAAAAACGATGGTCGCGCGAGCGCGAAAACCCGATATCCAAATAGAACTCTAGAAGGATATATGTTCTGAACTCAATGGGCCTACCGGCCCTGTTGAATAAATTTGTAGGTAGTCCTCTCGAATTGGAGCGGTATTATTTTAAAGTTCTAACTTGTTTTTCCCTGTCGCGTCATGTTTCTTCACACAAATTTATATTAAATGAAATTTAATTAAAACAGGCAAGCCTTCTTCTGCTCTCTGCAATTTTACTTTTCTGTATTTTACTGTGGAAGACCAAGGACAAGATTGTGTTCAAAATGGAAAGAATATCTCATATTTCGGATATTATTCTGTTGCTTATGGAAGTGATTTCGATTTTTTTCCTAAAATGTAATGCAACGCGTTTCAATAATAACGTAATTGTTTTCTTGATTTAACATTGATTGACATCACAAAATTTAATTTCAGCATTCAGTACAGTATCTAAAAACTTCATATGGAAATTCTTGTGCGGTTCTTGGCTACTCGGAGCTCTTCTTTTGACCTACGAAATGTCAGGATACATGAAAACCAATTTCACTGTCAAAGAATATTTGGTTGTTGATAGCTTAAACGATGTTCTAAACATGACCATTAAACGGATACATCTAGGTTTTCAAGATTACTTCTCAGAGACAACATTTTTTTGCAACTTGGATTTGCCAGTGAGATTTAAAAAAGAAAAAAAAAACAAAAATATGCTAAAATGTTTGTTTATGTTTAAAATTCTAGCCCAATTACGCGTACAAACATTTCGATCCACAAATGATAATCTGGAGGTCTAGGATAATGGTAGAAGACCGCATTGAAAAGTCACACTGCCAATACGATCCGGCCATCGAGAATAAAGCGTGGTTCAGCTTAACTACCAAGAGTGAAATTTACGATTTGATGCAGTATGAACACAAGTGCAAGGAGAAACAGCAGCTGTACTTTTACATTGGGGCTCACAGTTACCGGAATGAATACTTTTTCCTTTACATCAGGTCCTTCCGTGTCAGACAAGATATCAAGGAATTAGTAATAAGATCGTAAGTGTTTCTCCGTGAAAGAAAGACCCATTGTTTGTATTAGGTTTAACAACACTATTGTAAAATTTAGGTCAAGAAAACTACAATTGGATATTCTCCTTGTAGAGTTAAATGAAAAAATCTATATTACTTTTGTTTAGTTTAGTTATTTTATATCTGGGTTCATCTACATCACAAAGTCCTTCCGTAGCAAGGAATTAGCAATCAGATCGTAAGTGATTCTCTCGCAGATCAACTTACTTCGATGAAAGAAAGAGACATTTTTTGTGTCAGGTAATAGGTGGTTTAACAACACCATTGTAAAATGTAGATCAAAAAACTTTGGCTACAATCAAATATTTCCCTAAGCAGATCTTGAAGTAAAAACGCACATATTTTTGGTTAAACTTTACTTCAATTTATTCTGGGTTCCACTACATCTCTAAGAGAAAACGGTGAAAAAGAGTATAGGGAAAATTCAAGATTTTAAATCTGAATTATAGAAAGAATCTCTTAACAAGAGTATGCCTAACTGTCTCATCCTAAAATACTTTAAACTACTCACTTACGAACTGTGTCAATGGCAAATAAGAAAATTTTCCATGTTATCTGTTCCATCCTTGTTTTAAATTAGGATCATATACATATTATTGGCTCAAATAAAATTCGTATATAATACAGTTTGCAATTGCTGAAAGAATTCAGCATGTTTAATAGAAAGACAATGTTTGACATAATATCTTTTATGTTACATTGAGTTAGATCTCAAACAATATATCGGCAAGAATCTGGGCTTTTCATGTGACAATGACATGGAACTAAAAAACCTTTTATAGGGAATAAAAATGGGCACAATATAAGAACCGCGACATAAGAAATTATACAAAAAAGTCTCGGTTTGGACCATGGCCAAAAAAAACAAACGATATGTGTGAGGTTTATCAATTGACTGAAGTTCAGATATTGCAATTTTTCTTTATTTTTATTAATTTAATCCTAAATCACTATTTAATTCAATCAACTGATTTTACTGTTAATCGATCTATTCCCTCTAAATTTATTCCAAAAAATTCATATCTACGCTTTTTCAAGAACAATTGCATTTTCCGAAAACATTTTATCATGAAATGAAACGTAAAATCAAGCTAGCGTTTCCCTATTGCAGCGTCATCTAAGTGCACTGTTATTTTAGCAACAATTTCGAAACAATAATTATTAAATATTAACTCTATATAAAATCAAGAAGAGATTTATATAAAGACCTAAGTCGCGATTTCTTACGCTTCTACTCTTTTACGCAGGTGTTAGTGGAGAAGTAAGCCCCACGCCTGTCATTGCTCTGCGCTTTCCTATTGGATCCCGTGGGGATAGGTCATACAGACGCAAATGACGTATTCCGACTAGAGAAAAAACAAACCTCTAGCAAAGAAAACAGAAAATGGAGGCTGCCCGCGGTGCTGAAACAGTGCGACGGTTGTTTTTAATTGCCAGTAACAAGTTAGTTAAACGTTTTGAACCTAACTTGATAGATTTTGAATATGTGTCTCTACGTGAAAATCGGTCGTCCTATAATTGTTTCTAAATCAAATCAAGTGTACACTATACTTATAATTTCGTCAGTGCAAAACCAAACCAAGGCTTAACGAAACTGGTGGAAAACACAGAGTAAGATAAAATATTAAGTCCCGCCTCCGTTTCCACCCTCCCCCACCCATGAAAGGGGTATTGTCGACTATCACTCGCGCGTTATTTTTGGTCTTGTTATATAAATTCCTTCTTGATAAAATTCAGTGTTTCAATTGCAAATTTCATTTGTGAGTGAAACAGTTTAAAATAACTTTGCCATGTTTAAGTAAAATTAAACCAACAGGATGGCCCTAAATAGTGTATCGTTTTGGAGTAGCCCACGGCCCACCTGGCTTTCGTCCCGAGTATTCCTCCACCATTTTCAGGCTCCCACCAGACCCAATCATTTCCGCGGTTACTGTGCGTATTTCTCTCAGAATTTGTATCCACCCCCCTCATCATCCTTGTTAAAATTAATAAGAAAATGCATATTGAAGTGCAATAATATATCGGTGGGTAAAATTTTTAAGATGCAGAGTGTTAAAAATGGACCGTTAAACAATTTTAGAGGCGTTGTTTAACAACATTAATAGTGTTGTTTTTGAACCCGTCTCAGTTAAGACAAGAGGATCTAAACCACACCTTTTGATTTAAGAGTGATTTAAAATTTCACATCATTGTTTAATGACAGTCACGTGAGTGTTGCATTGAACGATGTGTTTCCTCTGCGCTCATAGTAAAGGGGTCTAAAAACATTTTCTTTTTTTGAAATACTAATCTTCATTGATATTTTTGGATTAAAGGACATATAAATAGCGCATAATATATTCTTCATTTGTAAATCCTCAGGGTCCTAAATATTATGGAGCACAATTTTATCCACTATGACTCAATTCCGAAGAAAATTATTTTCGAGATGTCAAGATGGAGGCGACCACCGGAGGAAACAACACCTTTGACAATTAAAGTTGTCAGTGGATCCTTTCTCTTGTGGCTGATGGGTCTTGCTATTTCATCGTTCGTTCTCATCGGAGAAATGTTTTTAATCAAAAAGGAGTATTATTAATCAAATCGGCTGTTATTACGAAAACCATAGTTTTATATTTACCGCTATTACAGTGAATGCATAAAAATACCGTAGGTTTATTTACCTTTTTTTATCAAATAAGAAAGCCTTCTCACTTTTGTGACGTACAAGTGCAGTGCCCTCTAGCGATGAGTAAGACCACAAATCTCGCTAATTTTCACTATTGATTTGTCTATGGTGGACAAACCAAAAACTTTTAGTACCACAAGGATAAAAAATTATAGTAATACGCAATTACCAAGTAATTACAGGTAAAATTGAAATTTCTTCGCATATTTCGTGTTTTAAAGTCAGATTGAACCAAAGTTCACGGTTTGAAATGTATATATACAGTGTGGAAGAGAATTAGTAGGAGAATGTTTTGGAAAAGGTGGCAGCTAATTAATAGGATAATAACCTAACCTAACCTAACGTTTTGAAAGCAACCATTTGCAGCATAAAATATTAGACGAAACCATTCGATTGGGAGAAATGAGAATTGAATAGTTTGGGATAAAAATTCCGATTAGGAAATATAAGATTGGGAGAACTGGGAATCGGAAAGTTTGGGATAAAAATGTATTTTGGAAAACACAGAATTGGGAGAAATGGGACCATACCGAAAAATTACGCTGAAACTATTTATATATATTCCCTCAAACTTTTGAAAACATCTAAATCGAAATATTAATTACTAATTATATTAGATTGGAAAATAGTAAATTTAATGTATCTCCAAATGAGAGGAGCAAAGGTAGTGTAGTGATGATTTTTTAAGTTATTTCCCCGAAAGACACACAGAAGAGTGGCAATCTTTCCAAAAATTAATGCTTTTAAAAAAGAGTTAAAAATAGTAAAGTCTTGAAAACCTTCAATATATGTATACAGTGTGGAAGAGATCAGAGCAACACCTACCTTTGTGGAAAACCCCCAAAACCCCTGACGGACTACTTCACTGCAGTACATTTTCGAGCTCGTATACAGGGTGTGACATGTGTCATTGTATGCAAATGAGAACGTGCAACAAGTATCATAGTGAATATCGTTTAATGATATGCACTTTGAAACGTTACAGACCTATGATTAAGCTTAGGAACTAAGGCATCACACTTCAAATTAAAGGGCTGTTTGGTAAACCCATCAGCGTAAATGTTCGATGTGCCTACCGTTGTGGTGTAGGCACTCTTCAAGACGATTTCCATGCCTTGTATTACGTTTTCTAGCATTTGAGGAGTGATTCGTTCAATTGCGCTTCGAATTCTGGCCGTCAAGTCGTCTACATTTAAAGGTTCTGTTGCAAACATCTTCCCCTTAACATATCCCCATAAGAAGAAATCAAGTGGGGTTAGGTCAGGGGATCTTGCTGGCCACGGAATTGGTCCACCTCTACAGATCCAACGGTTTGGAAAGTGCTCAGTTAGCCATTGGCGAACATTGACCGCCCAATGTGGTGGCGCACCATCTGCTGGAATCACAGGTCCCGCATCACTGCTAATGGTAATGCGTCTATCGCATCACTAAACTCGTGGTTTTGGCCTACTTAGATAAGGAATCCATACGAGGTTACGAAGGTCAGAATTTTCCGCGGCACTGAGAATTCAGCACATTATTCAATCAAACGTACGCGTCGTTACTAGCAGCTTAGTTCGTATAAACGTTGTAAGTCCTGTGTCGTAGACGAATGGCAGCCTACTGCAACCGAGAAAAATTGGACATGACTTTTATTTTGGGTGAGTGTCGCGGTAACGTTCAACAAGCGGCATTGCTTTATGCCGAACGCTTCCCAAACCGACGAAGGCCGGTTCGAAGAACCTTCACGAACATTAGAGACAACCTACGAGTTTTCGGGAGTTTCGTCGTGCAAGACCGTCAACGTAGAAGAGACCGTAATCATGATAGGGAAGTCGACATTCTAGCACGTTTTGAAGGCAATCCTCATACTAGTAGTAGAGCGGTCGGAGAAGAAGTTGGTCTAAGCTATTCAACCGATCTTGCCATTTTACATCGGCATCACTACCGGCCCTATCATATCCACCTCCATCAAGCCTTAACGGACGATGACTACCTAAGACGTCAAGACTTCTGTCTTACCATGCGCGAGCTAATTGAAGCCGATCCATTGTTCTTAAGAAAGGTTCTTTTTTCTGATGAGGTGACATTTCACAGGGATGGTACGGTAAACCGACATAACTTACATTACTGGACCCAACGAAATCCATACTGGTTACGGCAACATTACCATCAAATTCGATGGAAGATAAATGTTTGGTGTGGCATTCTGGGGAACAGAATCAACGGACCTTTCTTCTTCGAGGACAACATTACTGGTGACAGGTATTTGCACTTCCTGCGCCACGAGTTTAGTGATGCGATAGACGCATTACCATTAGCAGTGATGCGGGACCTGTGGTTCCAGCAGGATGGTGCGCCACCACATTGGGCGGTCAATGTTCGCCAATGGCTAACTGAGCACTTTCCAAACCGTTGGATCGGTAGAGGTGGACCAATTCCGTGGCCAGCAAGATCCCCTGACCTGGATATGTTAAGGGCAAGGTGTTTGCAACAGAACCTTTAAATGTAGACGACTTGACGGCCAGAATTCGAAGCGCAATTGAACGAATCACTCTTCAAATGCTAGAAAACGTAATACAAGGCATGGAAATCGTCTTGAAGAGTGCCTACACCACGACGGTAGGCACATCGAACATTTACGCTGATGGGTTTACCAAACAGCCATTTAATTTTTGTGTGATGCCTTAGTTCCTAAGCTTAATCGTAGGTCTTTAACGTTTCAAAGTGCATATCATTAAACGATATTCACTATGATACTTGTTGCACGTTCTCATTTGCATACAATGACACATGTCACACCCTGTATACGAGCTCGAAAATGTACTGCAGTGAAGTAGTCCGTCAGGGGTTTTGGGGGTTTTCCACAAAGGTAGGTGTTGCTCTGATCTCTTCCACACTGTATACATATATTGAAGGTTTTCAAGACTTTACTATTTTTAACTCTTTTTTAAAAGCATTAATTTTTGGAAAGACTGCCACTCTTCTGTGTGTCTTTCGGGGAAATAACTTAAAAAATCATCACTACACTACCTTTGCTCCTCTCATTTGGAGATACATTAAATTTACTATTTTCCAATCTAATATAATTAGTAATTAATATTTCGATTTAGATGTTTTCAAAAGTTTGAGGGAATATATATAAATAGTTTCAGCGTAATTTTTCGGTATGGTCCCATTTCTCCCAATTCTGTGTTTTCCAAAATACATTTTTATCCCAAACTTTCCGATTCCCAGTTCTCCCAATCTTATATTTCCCAATCGGAATTTTTATCCCAAACTATTCAATTCTCATTTCTCCCAATCGAATGGTTTCGTCTAATATTTTATGCTGCAAATGGTTGCTTTCAAAACGTTAGGTTAGGTTAGGTTATTATCCTATTAATTAGCTGCCACCTTTTCCAAAACATTCTCCTACTAATTAGCTGCTACCTTTTCCAAAATATTCTCCTAATAGTTAGCTGCCACCTTTTCCAAAACAATGGTTCCAATAATTCTTCGCCACCTTTTCCAAAATATTCTCCTATTAATTAGTTGCCACCTTTTCCAAAATATTCTCCTAATCATTAGTTGCCACCTTTCCCAAAATATTCTCCTATTAATTAGTTGCCACCTTTTCCAAAATATTCTCCTATTAATTAGTTGCCACCTTTTCCAAAATATTCTCCTATTAATTAGTTGCCACCTTTTTCTAAATATTCTCCTATTAATTAGCTGCCACCTTTTTCTAAATATTCTCCTATTAATTAGCTGCCACCTTTTCCAAAATATTCTCCTAATAGTTAGCTGCCACCTTTTCCTAAACATTCTCCTACTGAATATGTAAAACATATCATTGTTAATAAAACAAAAAAATTCTCTTTGAACTTATTAACATATGTTTTATGCTGAATTGGGACAAAAGAAATTGGGGGAAAAGACATAGTGTTGGGTCAAATGGGATTGGGAGATATGGGAATTGGGAGAAACGGTTTGGGTTAAATGGGAGTAAATCCAAACTATGTAAAATTGTCAATTATCCCAAATAGGTTTACAAAACAAATCGTTCAGTGTTTCTCGGTTGGCGAATATTTGTTTAGTTTTAAACGTTTTAAATCGAAATTTTTTTGTATCCCACATAATTTAAAGCACTTCAACAACCAAAAACTTTTGCTATCTAATACCAGTTGTAAAAGATTCAGAGTATCCATTTACGAAAGAAAAACGAGGCGGTTGCTTTCGGAATGGAAACTTGGTTTCAAACATTGGAAATGAAATAATTTATATTCGAATTAATATATCTGAATCAGGGATAGATTTATTTTTTTAAGACGGAATGGGTAACAGGGTTATTCGGGTGCGCGTGACAGACGGATATGAAAGAAGAGGCGGGTCTTATTTTCGTTATGGCGTTGTATCTATATCCGGGTCAAATAAACGTCGTCTGCCCCTTCATCTGCCAAGTTGGAATGGGCTCGGACTGTAATTTTTTAAAGAACATTGTTTAAAAATGGAAGTTACACAAGACATAGGGCTTGCAACTGAAAACAAAAACGCGGAAGACCCAAGAAAATTAAAAGTGAGTTAGAATTGAGTAAAAGTCTTCATAGATATTACAACACGAACAGGTTTTAACCAAACACTAAGCTCACAAAACTCCTGGCCATTCACTAAGCCTTGGTTAACTTCATCAAATTCGTTTACAAAATCATGAGGATAGTAGACATGAATGGCTTAAGAAAGAATTAGCGAACACTTTTCACCCTTACAGATGTACTCCAAATCCGAAACACCGGCACCAAATTCACTAACTACCTTCTTGATTGCTATTAAAAACAATTCCCGAATAATTTCCGGACCCTCGCTTTTAGACGGCTCCATTTTGAACGCCTGTGAAGACGCTTATCTGTACAACGAAAGAGGGGTCGTAGACATAGCGACAGAGGTAAACAGGATTTACGTATTTTTGGCCCTCCTTGTCAGCAACGTCACCAATATCTAGTTTTAGTGAGCCAATAAGATAATTTAATTTTTTGGTTACGTGTTGAAGGAAGGGGCTAAATACTCGGCTATGAGTCGGACTGAAGTAGTCCATTCCTTCTTAAAAAAATAAATCTATCCCTGTCTGAACCTATTAGTCTAAGATCACTATGTATGTATGTAGCGGCCCTAATGATGTGACCTGACATCCTTCCGTAATTTTTATTTAATAGCAATGAACCCATTTTAGAATATATTTACTTATATTAAACCCAGCCCTAACTTTGTAATTATTCATCCTCATCATAATTTCAACCTATTTTTCTCTAGAAATGGCCGAGTGTGAACAATTTTATGAGTAATAATACGAATTTAGGTTATATCATGAATTTATTTATTAACATGAATATATATCTGCATTGACTAGTTAAACTATATATTCAGGGATGGGAGGGGCTTAGTTTGCGTGACGTCAGAGAATTTCCGGCGGTTTATTTTTAAAGCTAAAGCTCTTGTCATGTGAAAGGTTAATTATGCTTGTAAATTGATCAACTACCGCATTAATTTTACTTCCAACGGCAGGAAAAAAACCAGCATCATCAATTCTCACGATTTCAAATGTTAGTAGTTTATTTTCAACCGTGTGTTTCATTTTCTTAATGGCCAAGGCTTAGCACTTTACCAACCTTTCAGAACAGGAAAAACATTGCAGGCACTTAATATAATTTCCATTAAAATATCAATATCACTTTCGGACATTGTGTTGAGATATTTATTCACGTATCGGCGATCATTTTTAATATTCAGTTGACGCAGTTTGGTAAACCTAACCGAAAATTGTATCCCTCATACAATTTTGTTAAACTGGTCGTCTGCTGTTCGAATTTCCAGGTGCCTCGATTTTGATTGGCTACCGCGATGACGTTAAACGCGTATGTAATAGAAAGGTCCCTACCATCCCTGAATAGCATGATAGAAAGGCTAATGATACACATGTATATTCATGTTAATAAATAAATTCATGGTTATATCAAGAAGTGATATCTAGTTTATTAGGGAGAAAGATAAGATGCCTAAGTATTCGCGTGTCATGGTCCCGGTCCCCCTTTCCAAAATACAAGGAGGGACGTAAAAGGAGGCCGGGTTATTTCGCCTCTCGTGAGTCGGAAAATACATAATTTTCGTCATTTGCGTCACGCTGACGTTAGTTTTCAAGAACCAATGAGTTAAATACAGTGAATGAACTATTAAGAATCATTAGACTGATGATAAACACTCCAAACGAAAAGGATGAAAAATATATGTACTATCAGAGGGGAATAAGAGAGAAGGGACACACTTTATATCTCCATAATGCTTTACACTCGTAACAACAGTCTTACCAACCTCAAATCAACTACGCTTCACTGATTGGCTATCAAACTTCTGTCTTAGCTGTGACGTCAGATAAGAAGGTGACGTCTCGCTTGACGTATAAAAAGTAGTTTTGTTTACAACTTTACATTGAAGGAGATAAAAATGGCCAAATTTAATGTTGATAAACGAAATCAAGCTGTGCAATTAATTTAGACACACGGGAATTGAGAACATACCAAAATCAGATAATTTGAAGGTAATAAATAGATGAAAACTAATTATTCTGAATTAATATTAAAAATAAAAATTAGTTTCAATAAAATACATACTTGAGGTTATAATTACACAAGAACGAAACATGGACAGCCCTAAGCCTTTGGAGAATGAAAATCTAGCAGAAAAATAGGCCGCCTGACACCGCGGAGAAAAGAACTATATTTGCTGTAAATTGGTTAAAAGCTGTGTACTTGCGCAAAGTTTTCGCGGTTTTCTTGAGGTTGGTCGGACTCCCGTTACCATAGCAGGCTCTAATGTCTCCCTTCTCGCTTATTCCCTTCTGGTACTATTTAATTAACTTTAGTTGTATTTATTAAATATGCTGCGATCCCAAGAATGCTACATTAATTTGATAGAGTTAAATAAAAAACACGGCACATTATTAAATAATATTTTCGAATTTATCAAAACTATTTTATACAGAACTAAATAATTGCAATATAATTAAGGATAATTTATTTTATAGACAGGTTAAAATAAGGAAATGTTACACTGTTCGAAATTAAAGTCCTTACAATAATTGATGGACTGACTGTTTTATAGACTTTATCAAGAAAACCTTAGGCCCTTTGTCTGTGGGAGGGCCGGGCCCACACCTGTAATGTGTTTGACCCTACCAAAAATATTTCCAAAATTCATCAAAAAATGTTTGTGGCTCTACCGGCAGTTTCGTTGGCCCTACGTACCTATCCCCAGCCCTACCAGGCTACGTGAGTTCGTGGCATTTTGATATGCCTATAAACAACCTACAATTAAAAAAAAGTCGCAATACTGGAGGTCTAGAGTTTCATCAAATGAGGCTTCTAAGTACATTTTTTTCCCATATTCCGAAATAGAGAACCCTTGCCAGGTGTGGGCGTAGTGGCAGTAGCGTCGCTAGGGTTTGAAATTTGGGGGGGCTAAATCTGGGCAAACTATTTTGAAGTTATTATAAGAACTTAATATAAACAAGATGGCCCAGGGGTTGGGACTTAATAGTAGCCACATCGTTATCTATTTAATTAGCACATAAATAAAACGAAAAAATTTCAAAGACCCTAAAAAAATCAGAAGTGTCCGACCCCACAGTGGTAGCGTATCTAACTGCTGCGCCAGCCAGCCGGGTTCAATTGCCGGGTGCGGTGAAAAAATTTTTAAATTAAAATAAAATCTCTGAGCTCAGCTATCACTATTGGTGGGTTGAGGTACTATAGAGTTCCATTTAAGCTAAAATCTGACGATAGCGAAAGCGACAACCCCGGCCACTACTACTACGGGTGTACCTCATATGAGCAGTTCCCGGAAGAGCAGTTCTCTAAATAGCAACCGCGATTCCAAAAAAAAAACAGCGGAGTTTTTCAAAACTGCTGTTTTAGAAATAGCGGCTGCTATTTTGGGAAATAGCAGTGTTTGTCATTTTTTTGGAAAAGGCATATTATAATTCGATAAAGGTTATTTTATTTCGGAAGTAGATAATTGTAAACAGTAATATTTTGGAAAAGGCGTAACACTATGTTACGCCATTTCCAAAATATTACTATCCTAAGTCTAACCAAACGAAACAAAACCTAACCTAACCTTTCCTAATACTATTTAGTTGAAATAATCAACTTTAACCAAACCAAATTATCCATATCTGACCTAGTTCTTTTTGAGTTCATATAATCCAGCTGGGCCAGCTTACACCATTATAAACAACTTTAGTTTTTCGCATATCTGTTTTTACGCTCTTTAGAGAACTGCTGTAACGGTACGCCGCGTTTACGAGAACCGCTGTATCGGTAATTGCTGTAATGGGTAAACTGCCATTTCGGGAACCGCTATTTAGAGAACTGTTGTTATGAGGACCGCTATTATGAAATCCGCTCATAAGGGAACTGATCATGTGAAGGCTTCCTACAGCTTCTACGGCTCGGGTCAAACTAAGAGCCTATCGTATACTACGATGTAGCTAAAAATTGCATAATGGGTTCATTGGAAAATGTGTAGACCTTTAAAACTATCCGTATAAATTTATGTCAACGTAAAATTATTCGTATTTTAAAGATATACAACCTTTTATAGATAAAGACTACGGAACCGATTATGAAGGATTTTCACTCGTCTTAGGCTGATTTTTAGTTTTGGTTAGCTTTTAGTCCACACTATTGGGACTCCCATCGCAAGAACGTGAAACATTTGTCTCCATCTGTTTTTTCTTCAAAATTTTTCTGTTTGATATTGAAAATTTTTTACATATTGCCCCAGAATTTTAGGTTGGTAACAGCAATTTTTTGGTAGGGTTTACGGATTATTTTGGGGGGGCTAAGTTTGGAATTTGGGGGGGCTATAGCCCCCCCAAAAAAGGCCTAGCGACGCCACTGCGTAGTGCTCGCCTTCCATTGGACAGAATCGCATAGGGTAGAAATCAACATTCGACCGAAATAAAAATGTTTCAAAATGAACGGAAATTAATTCCCATTAAACCGAAGAGAAAAACTAGCTCCAGCACTTGGAGGCTCACATTGAACGGTCAAGGGAAATTAACAAAGCTCAATAATCATTAGGGCATATATTTCGAAAAAGGTGGCAACTAATTATTAGGGCCATTTTTTTGGAAAAGGTGGCAACTAATTATTAGGGAAAATATTTTTTGGAAAAGGTGACAACTGAGTATTAAGGTCAATATTTTGGAAAAGGTGGAAACTAATTGTTAGAACCGATATTCTAGAAAAGGTGGCAACCATAGACATACAAGAGGAGCAGATGAATTTTTGACTCTAAGCACGGGTCTATGGCAGAACTCCTTCGTATGTGTGATAGGGTGAGTCGATTGAGGTGCCAGCTACAAGCGGCGAGGTAAACTAAAATTTTACCAAAGAGGATGTATAAGAGAGCAGACTCGTTCAGAAAAAGGGTAGGTAAAAAAAGAGATAGATACCTCATACAGTGGTGCGGAACTTCGATGTGCAAGACATTGGTTAAGGCGCGTTGTTGGAAACGTGGGATATTCAGGGTCGGGTCAACCCGGGTACGAACCCCGTCGGCGACATTTTATATATAAATAATTTTTAATATTTTCCGTAAATAATTAATGGAAGGAAACGTGTTTGTAGGATGCAGAGAATTAATACATTTGCAAGATGGAACGTTCACGAATTGGTTCATTGTTCTAATTTAATAACTCATTCCCTCGTCGATGTAATCGCTACATACCACTCATCTTGTCACTAACGCGAAGGGGATTTAAATTTCCTTCACAAAAAGGCACGAGACCCGCCTCGAAATAGTTTGTCTTCGATTCTTAATACATGTTCTATTGTCTATGGTGGCAACCTATTACTAGGGCCAGTATTTTGGCAAAGGTGGCAATGGAATATTAGGGCCAATATTTTGGAAAAGGTGGCAACTTAATGTTAGGACTAATATTTTGTAAAAAGGGGAAAACCAATTATAGTAAAAAGCAGAGCAGAGCATTTCATAGAAATTTTCTGGGTTTCACCAAGCTTGGCTGTACAATTCCCCCCTCCCTTTTTCCGTGAAATGCCCACCTCTGGTAAAGTGGCATGCATCATCGTGACCCAGATTTGTGAGTCAAAAATAATGCCTTAAAACTTGGCACCGCGACCCATCCTAAAATTTGACACTGCCGACGGCCCTATAACACCTGAAAATATGATATAGTACACTTCTAAAAACTAGATGACAGGATTTAGGGAACATTTAAAGAAAATTATTATTTATAGGGTGCTTCTTAAATATTTTCGATAACCATTGCTATTTTTAGGACCTAGTTTAAATGTATGTCATAGTTGAATTATATATGTACTTGTAAATGTTATGGTTTAACGAAAAATAAATATCTTTGTGTACTGAGCAATTTTTAAAAAGTTTTTTGTTACAAATTGATTAATAGAGTCAATGTTTTGATGGAAAACACTTACTAATGATATTTTTTTTAAAAAAAGTTATGGATTTAATTTAAATAAAAACAACTGAATCATTTTGATAGAATTTTAAACTAAAGGTTTCGTAACCAAAAAGTACTAGTGACAAGGTTGTAATGGCTTTCTTTTATCCATCAAGAAGAAACTAGGTCTAGATTTTTAAACTTTAAACATTAAGATTGAGTTTTAACATAATCCTCGTTCGCTCAAGCTCCGAAATTGCAACAAATTTACTCTTTCTTCTTTTTGCAATTTTGAATTTATTAGGTTTAGCCTTTTAATTTATTTTTATAGTCAGGTTAATATACGAAATGTTACATTGTTCGAACCTATAGTAAGGATAAATAGTTAGAGCTCCACTTTATCTTTATCCATACCCGAAAATTATCCACAGAACTTACATGTTAAATCGTATTATAATCCACAAATTTGTTCATAAATAATCGGTTATCCACCAATTTGTGGATAATTGATCGAAAATGCCGAGCTCTAGTGGACAAATAGCAGCTTGGATGTAATGACAATGTTAGATTTATAGATTCTATCTAGAAAACTTGAAATTATGACATAGTACACCTCTAAAAACTAGATGACAGGAGCCAGGGATCATCTTTTAACCGATTTGTAGAAAAATATGATTTATACGGTGCTTTTTAGATGTTTTGGATTAACTTTGAAATAAATTAAAAATAGATGTTGCTATTTTTAGAACCTATATTAAATCTATATCATAGTTGCATTATATATGTACTTCAAAATGTTATGGTTTAGGCCTAACGAAAAATAAATATCTTTGTGTACTTTTTCTAAATATTTCTTTTAAATTGATTTTTATTGAACAAGTTAGCGTTTAGAAGGAAACGTTTATTAATGAAGATTTTTGACTTTTTGTAAAGTTAGGATTTTTCTTAAAAAAATGAAACAAAAACAAAACTTAAGCATTTTTGTAGAATTATAACAATAGGTTTCGTGTCCAAAACGTACTAGTTACAAGGTTATAACCACAAGGAGTTAAAAAAACTAGAGAAAATAAATATACTTCAGCCGGGCCAAAAACCTTGCTTGAAATAGAGCTCGGCATTTTCGATCAATTATCCACAAATTGGTGGATAACCGACTATTTATAAACAAATTTGTGGATTATAATACGATTTAACATGTAAGTTTTGTGGATAATTTTATAAGTATGGATAAAGATAAAATAACATGGATAATTGATAGATAATGCCGAGCTTTAGGTTGAAATCAACAAATATCCCATTTCGCGGAAAAAATATCGCTTCTGGTAAGGGTAATACAGGAGACGTTTGGTTTGGTATAGGCTAGGTTTCGTTAGGTTCAGGTTTTGTCCTTTTTTAGTCTCGGGTTAGTTTAAGTTTTATTAGGTTCACGTTAGTTTCAAAGCACAGACTAGTGTGGTATGAACGAAGAACGGAAGATGGCATTGTTTAGAAGTCAGTAATAGAGATGTGAAAATACCGTAATTTTTAAAAATGGTAATTTACCCTGTAAATTACCGAAACATTTCCGGTAAATTACAGATTAAAATTTTGAAATTACAAAAATTACCGCAATTTATGGTATTTTATGTTTTAACAGGCTTATTACCGCGGTAATTTTGTAATTTACCGGTAAATTACCATCCTAAAATTACGATAAGATATAAATCGGAAATTTACGTGGTATTTGGTAAATTACCGGTAATTTACGGACGGTATATTACCGACTCACATCTCTAGTCAGTAAGGATAGACTGGTGCCCAAGTGGGATGGACGAAGACCACAAGAAGGTGGTGTTTATAAACCAGTAAATACAGACTAGTGTTCAAGTGGTCTGGACAAAGACCAGAAGATGGTGGGTGTTTAGAACCCAGTAAGGACAGACTGGTGTCCAAGTGGGATGGACGAAGACCACAAGAAGGTGGTGTTTAGAAGCCAGTAAGGACAGACAAGTGTCTATGTGGGATAGACAAAGACCATAAGGTGGTGGTGAAGACAGATAATGCAATAGTGGCCAGTGCGTTTCATTAGACTTCAGTGGAATACAATTTTCCAGATTAGAGCTGGGCATTATCTATCCATTATCCACAAATTGGTGGATAACCGATTATTTATAAACAAAGTTGTGGATTATAATACGATTTAACATGTAAGTTATGTGGATAATTTTATAAGTATGGATAAAGATAAATTAACGTGAATAATGATGAGATAGTGCTGAGCTCTATTCCAGATTTCCGTGAACTGTGAATCATGTCCGGATATTGAGAACAAGTTGGCTCTGATTTGCAATCTGCAAACGCGGTCCCCTGGGGTGTAACAACAGACAGACTGATTGACAGACAGACTGTCGATAACAGAACCTATCCTTGGCGTACGTCACTCAGAAGGATAAAAATAGTTTCGGCTTGATACGGTTCGAATTACGTCTCTTCGTGGTCTAAAAAATCTGGTGAGACTGTTATTTCACATGACTAGATATAGCGCCATCCTACCGCTTGGCGAACAAACGCATCCTGAAATCTCTACTACTCTATGTGCCCCCATGATCGATAATAATAATCAACTTCTTGTAAATGTTTTACGTTCGTACCAAAACCGGTATGAAACAACATATACAAGTGTTTATTCCTTGCAAGAGGGTTTGTTTCTTCATGAGCGCAATTTCTTTCTTTCTGATTTCAAGAACGATTCTCAGTAATGATCTCTCCCATGCGTACAACTTCAAAACGCGGATTCCGTTCAAGATTTCACTCGTAATTTTCATTCTGTTGTCCTTCAGCATCATCAGCTCAACCTAATGAACGAGATAATTAGTGAAACCATATTGTAGTCAAAGTTAATATTCACCTAAATAAAGTGAACTGGAGCTCGGCATTTTCTAACCATTTTCCACAAATTGGTGGATAACCGATTATTTATAAACAAAGTTGTGGATTATAATACGATTTAACATGTAAGTTTTGTGGATAATTTTCGGGTATGGATAAAGATAAAATAACGAGGATAATGGATAGATAATGCCGAGCTCTATTATCCACACTCTCTTTCATTCGTTTCTTGACATACTTGTTTTTCGCGTACCCGTAACAGACAACAAACAAACAAACGAACAAATACGAGCGCAGTATTACGTTTGCTTATTACGTAACCACACTGAGTAAAAATTTGGAGTATTACCATTTGGACTTCGGTTGCGTACGTATGTTTTCTGTATTGCGGAGAGGTGTCACTCAGTGCGTGTAATACGAGGGTAACTACTACTAAAGGGTAAATTACCGACTGAATTACCAACCCAAAATAGTCATCTTTGTCGTTCTGAAATATTTCGCGTTTTTATTTTACCGTAATATTATTATAAATGGGAAACAAAACCATCGCTTACCTGTAAATAGTATTTCATGATGGTGGATCTCAGTTTGATAGTTTGCATTAGTGTTAAGAGGAACCAAAACAGTGTCAGGATTCCTGACAACACAGTGCCACCACCGCTGCCGTAAATTGCCAGGAATAACGCCAAGATCTGCAACACGGGAGCCCACTTTATTTCCTCAAATCGTAAGATATGGAGTTTTTATAAATGTCTTACGTAAGTTCCAAATTCAAGAACCACCGCCAAATTGTCAACGACTTGAAAACGCCAAAGTATATTTGTTTGCCAAATTTTAAGACGCTAATTGCGGCCAGTAACAAAACCGAGAGCTGAAAACACAAAACAAAACTAATTGTTACGCTTTAGAGACTTTTCGGACATTCGACAGATTATTCCCGAGATTCGAAATTAACAGTGCCAAGAACGCGCTCATTCTGGACATTGCATTTGTTAGATCCTTGCTAAACTAGGACTTACACTTTTCATAATGCAAATAGAAGAGCGACGGACGCTTCGCCGCTCCGACTTGACGATCACCGCGATTTCTAATGGGAGGAACACCCAGAGAATCGCGCATGGCACCCAGACCAGGATGGTCTTTTGAAAACACGGAGTCAAGTCCGGATCATCCGTGAACCATGTCAAATTGGCGTCCTGTTGAAAATAGTTACATACTTCATTATTAAACGCAATTAATAAAGTAATTTATCTCTTACACACCCAAAATGGAGATTCACAAAAGTCATCCAAAATGGTGAAACCCATTTTAAGATGATTAAAACTACATTCTTTGCTTAAGTAAAATAGTTGGAGAAATTTATTTAACAGGCCAGTCACTGTGATGTTATCCGGTGACGAACTAATCCTTTCAAAGTTTTGAAATCAAGCGCATAAAACTGTACATTCAGTCCTTGATCGAGTCTCACTCGCAAAACACAAGTGGTTGTTAGAAAGAATTCGTTTACATTCGAGCTGAATAACAAAATAACAGACTTCAGGCGATATAATCTTTCTTTCATGAACTACATTTTGTCCGCTGGAAAGATTATATAAGAATCTTTGGATAGTTGATTACAGGCTATATATGTGGAATTTATTGATTAAATTTATTTAACAATTTATCCTAGTAAAGATAATCGAATCCTTAAATGATTAGAAGAATTCATTTCAATTTGACGTAAGATACGAGAGGTCTTAATCTCAAATTACTAAGAAGAAAAATATGTCAAGTCTGCAAACCAAAGCCAAAAACAAAAGGCCTAGGCCTCGAGGGAAGTCAAAGATTTTACAATTTGGTGTCTTGCCCTGGTGAGCCTTTGGCGACCCGATATTTGCGTTAATCCATAGTGGGACCTTGTCAGGTGTCTACTGTAGATAACGAGTAATTCCTACAAAATGAGACCTCAAAATTTTATGGTTCATATTAGAAATCATCTTATCAAGATTATTTAATTTCAGCAGTAATTTTCCAAAATTCTTCGTTTTCGAACCAGTTGATGTTTTCAACGCTTTCGAATGAAAAACGTGTAGAGGCAGTACAATCCTCTGCATGCACTGAGACCTTGCTAAACGCGAGTGTTTTGCTTCAAAAACAAAACTCAAGGCTTCTCGCTTTCAACGCGTTCATCTCACCTTTTAGCAAGCGTTATTTTGTACGATATAGAATAAAGATAATAATTGATGGATGTTATGTAGATATAATAACCTTCTTGCCTTCTTCAGATTAAACCTAATCGCTCAGATTTTTGAAATAATAAAATTTAGAAGATAATTAAAAGTTCAATTTTGATAATGGGAAAGAGAAAAGTCTCATATAATTGACTCTGGCTGTTGAAAACTAGCGGGTTTTTGTTATTATCAATCGCCTCCGCTTCCTGAGACCTTTCCTTTAGATATTGACTTCCGAAATTTCGACTTGGTTTGAAATAAGTATGGCTTTATCCAGTGAAATGATCCCTGGTGTCATAGCCTTGTTGTAGGATACGTTTTTTAAGTGGGTGGCATATTGAAATATTGTTTCTTAATTCTAAGAAAGAGGAAACAGCTTTATCTTGTTTACATATAGTTTCCACTATAAGGGGCTTTTGCCGTTCCCTCAGTGTTGCCAGGCCGTAGGTGTCAATAGATTGCGAAGTGAAAAGCTAGAGTTTCAGTTCTTGACCAACTTGACTGGCAGAGGGCGTGATAATGCTGCAATGAAGCTTAAGCTGAGAGAGGGGAGGCATGTTTTTAGCTCCTTCAGTGAATGACCTTTTCGATGTAAAAAAGGTGGTAGGCAACCCTAAGTATCGGGACATAAGAGGGGGTTGATACATTGCCGTCTCTGCCAACTCTCAGGACACAAAAAGACAACAGCGCTGTTGGCAAAAGCAAGATAGAAGGCAAAGTTTTAACCCCGTGTCTTTCCCTATTTCTTACATCGAAATGGTATATTGTGGGTAAGTTTGTTTAAAAATGGTTTCAAACAAAAATCGGCTACAGTTATGTCACATTGGAATTGTAATTATGCTGCAAAAAATATGCCAAAATGGTATTTGCTTTAGTGTATTTTATACGCAAGCCAGGGCCCTATATTTTAGAAAGTGTCCTATTTTGTCCTATAATTTCACAATTCGTCCTATAAAGTCCTATATTTTTGGTATTTTGAAGCAAATTTATAATCCCAGCTGTATGACGTTTTAAACGCAGAATTATCAAGATCTCATTTTGTCAAATCAAAAACTCGCGAACCTCGCTTCGCTCGCTCATCAATTTGTTACAATAAATTTTAAAGTAATTCAACTTAAACCATTTATTTTTTGGTATTTATATGAATTGATAACGATTACTTTGCGTTCTGAGTTGCGTTTAAAAATAACACAAATGAAATTCGCTAAGCTCAAATGTAGCACAGCAAACCTTAAAAATATTTTTAATTATTAATCTCTGAAAAATATCTCTTCCAAAATGACCCTTTAAATAGCTTGATTTGGTAATTTTCAGTCACTTATTCAAGTAAATCTGAATATGTGTCTGTGCCAGCCCTTCAGTATTTGATTAGATCCATATGCGATTTAACACACTTTAAGGAATCTTACATTCTCCCTAAAATAAAATTATAAACGCTGAGTCCTATATAATCCTATAATTTGATAAATCTGGTCCTATTAAATCCTATAATTTGATAAATCTGGTCCTATTAAATCCTATTATTTTGCGAAAGGAACCCTATTTTTCCTATTAAAAAAATCTCTAAAAGAGTTATGGTGCCCTGGTAAGTTGAATTGATTACTTTTATAATATTTTCAAATGCGTATATTTAAATTTCACTGTAGGATGAGGTTAATTACATTCCACTTTGGGGTATTATAACTCTGGGTCTAGAAGAGATACGGAGAAACCCTTTGAACATGTCATAGTGTCAATTCTTCCCTTTTCAACGATACTAGGTACTTGGGGTTGTAACAATCTGAGATAGAGTAAATATTGATACAGACAGAAACAATATAATCGATGTTCTCTCCATTCTTTTTTTGCCATATATATATATTTTTTGCCTTGGAAAGGGCAAGAAAAAATCTTAAAGGAAAAAGTGAGATAACATAACATTATACCTTAAAAGAATGGCCTTTTTCTTAATATAAAAGGAAAAATATTGAAAAAAAAATTAATGATCTCTTATTACAAAATAATTAGCATTTAATTATTCTTAAAAACGAGGGCTACTGCGCCGCCATTGGTTAAGTTGCGTCTGCTAAATGGAACCTCTTACCCCTAAAAGGATTGGTTGAATTCTCACCGACTGAGGTAGGTATGGGTAAGGTATTAGTAACGTCACGAAAGTGAATTGAGCCACTTGTAATGGAAACATGTGTTTTTCTCGTTGAATGAAGACAACAACGTTTCCGAAATCCGAGGGGTCGGACGTTCGGCATTTTTGTGTACGGGATTTTGAGATTTCAAGATTTTGACCAAGATTTTGAGATTTTCCCCAGATTTTGAGATTCTGACTGAGATTTTAGAAATCTTGAAATCTACTCCAAGATTTTAAGATTTCGGGATTTTCAATGAGATTTTCAGATTTTGAACGTGATTTCCAGATTTTGAAGGAGATTTCGGGATTTGGAACAAGATTTTTAGATTTTGAAGGAGATTTTCAGATTTTGAGGGAGATTTTCAGATTTTGAGGAGATTTTCAGATTTTGAAGGAGATTTTCTGATTTCGAGGAGATTTTCAGATTTTGATATTTAAGGGTGATATTTCGGGATTTTACGTTAAGATTTCGGGATTTCTAGATTTTAATGTGGGATTTTTAGATTTTAATGTGGGATTTTTAGATTTTAATGTGGGATTTCGGGATTTTAGGTGAAGATTTCGGGATGTTCTGATTTTGAGGTAGGGATTTTGGGATTTTCAGATTTTGACGTGAGATTTCGGGATTTTGACATTTTAAGGGTAAGATTTCGGAATTTCGAGATTTTCGAGAGAGATTTTAATAGATTTTAAACGAACTGTACGGGATTTTGACAAACGTCCGACCCCTCGCCGAAATCCTTATGAAATTTTGAAATGTTACAAGCTGGTAAGCGTCAAGTTAATGAAGTTCCAGATTCCAGGAAGGTTTTTTCTTGTCTTCATAACATAGGTGTTTGTATACAGGTTAGGTTGCTATGATTCCTAATATTAATTATTGTTAGGCTTAATTTCCAACATTTATTGGGTGTCTCTTTATTTAATAACTTTTGAAGTTCTCAATCGATTTACGCGTCGTAAACATTTTTGGCTTCTGCATGACAGCACGCGTCCAATGAGCCCACACTCAAGTCGATTGGACTGTTTATTCGTGACGTCATATTTGGGGGGTTTGCCATTTCTGTTATAATTTCCACTTTAATGATGCTACGATGACCATTTTAATTGCATCAGATTTTGCGTCAATATTCTTATCTAAAAACTCTACACTCGACTCTCTAGCCCCATTAGAAAGAAAATGGCAACCACATAAAAACGGCCAGAAACTTATGATCACGACTGTACATACTTTAATTCAGAATTTTAGAAAAAATGGCAATGATATTATGGATACAGTTACCCAAACCTTAAAATGGAATATTAGTCAACTAAATTAATTCTTGATGAATACGAACTTTATTCTAGTTGGAGAAAGACTTCCAAAAGAGTGAAACGGGATATAACATGACCTTTTTAATATTTTAAGTATCACTTATACATTTCCAAAGTTGAAAGGAAACTATGTGTTTAACTTTCTGGTAAGGTTTCTCCGATTTGGTATTTTAACATTTTGGTCTCGCGAATATTTTTTGCGGGGCTAGTTTGGTATTAGCCCATTTTTTTTTGGAAAACGTTAGGTAAGATGAGATAACGTTTGGTTAGGTTAGTGTTTCCATATAACGTTTGCAAACATATAGGTTGTATATTCTAAACAAATAAATCCGATCGGAAACAGAATAATAAGAGGACCTGTTTCCCAACACCTTCAGCCTCAAATGAATTAACGACACTGAGGTGTTTGGTTGGCTAGAACGCTTAGCTCATGCTACTGAATATTCCAAAAAAAGACATTTGATTTTGTTTAGTAAGAGAAAGGATTTATTTATATTCTTTCCAAGCTAAACATGCGTGACAATTTTAAAGGGATATGAAATGGCCAAGTAATATAACAAATTCATTTACCTGCTAGCACAAAAATACTGGTATTTAAGTTAGGGGAAAATCTCTAGCAATCTTATGACGTCTTGCTAGTTCCGAAACGGGCAACAATATTAAAGAAGACTAGACATCCGTTGAGAAACTTAAAAAAAGTTAACCGTAATATAAATAATTTTTAAATTGGAATTATTTATGTTTTTCCAAGAAAAACGACAGCATATAATTAAACTACGACTGTTATATACAGCTAAAATTGCCAAAAAAATTTATCTAATAGAAGTGAAGAATCAGAAAGTGAATGATTTTCAAAAAAAAGTAAAGGTTTGCAAAACCAAGTGCGTGGGAAGCATAATGCCGTTCCCAACTTTTGTAAGTGTAGAGCTCGGCATTATCTATCCATTATCCACAAATTGGTGGATAACCGATTATTTCTAAACAAAGTTGTGGATTACAGTACGATTTAACATGTAAGTTCTGTGGATAATTTTCGAATTTGGATAAAGATAAAATAACGTGGATAATGGATAGATAATGCCGAGCTCTATGTAAATTTGTATATTCAGTTCAATGCTTTGAAGACTGGTGGTTATTATAATGTTTGTTTCGGTTTTTTTCGAAGATTTAAAAAAAAGGTTTTCCTTAAGTACACCTTTTCATTAGCCATTGCTTGCATGCCTTTGTTTTAAAAATTCATAAGGAAACATTTAATGAAGTTGGAAGTCAATATTTCCATCGAAATCTAGGACACACTTCCAGCTCGCTGTCATTTTCGCGAACGGGATTACGGTGGCAAAAAGATCTTGAAAACTATACCGAAGGTTTAAAGCCATAACAAATTTAAGGCGTTGCCCGAAAGATTTGTGAAGATTTTCGGAAATTATATAGCAAAAATATTAAAAATTTCGTAAAGAATAGAAAATTTTATCGATGACTTTACAAAACCATTTTAAAGGTAAGTGATTAAAATATAAGTTTTCAAAAATATACTGTAGAACCCAAATTCTATTTTCGAATATACTGTGTAACGACCTAACCTGAAACCGGATCGGGTAAAAGGGATCAAACCATTTAAGTTAATGTATCGGGTGACTTCTTTAAGAAGAAATTGTCATTTAGCACCAAAAAACAAAGCAAAACAGATTGTAGTAGTTATATTAAATATGCGTATGTATTTTTTTCGTATACTACAAAACAAGTACAAACTTTATCAAGATGATCTTAACCATTTCTATAAAATTATAAATAATAAAATCATAAATTTTTGAAGATTAGGAATTACACTTCGGAGAAAAATTATATAATCGACTATTTACCAGAGAGACATTTTTTTGAATTAAAAACATTCTATAATTTAATCAATTGAATAAAACTAGTTATTTCAAAAAGGAATTTAACTTGTTTATGAGTATGGGATTGGAATGATTTGGTTAAAAAAAAGGTGTACGTCCACCTTTAATGCAATATATATGCTTGGAAAGTTTCCCTTGAAAATTGGATTTTTAATGATAATGTTGGTGCAATAAAAGGCTTGAAATATTAATTATACTCGATTACGATGTTCAAAACGATTTGATTAGGAAAATTTTGACTATGCAATAGCCCCATCACTCAGAAACGAACTATGATTTGGAAATAATGGAAATTATTTGAGTTCTAATAATACTCCAAATTTTTTATACAATAATTTATGTATTAATTTACGTGTAATCGAATTTTATGAATATCTGTCGCTTTATTAATTAAAATTCTGTTTAAAACGTTTTCTCTGAAGATGAAGTATTACCTTGAAGAGAGAGAATATATCATCAACTATTTAGTAGCAAGGTAATATCATGGACAGTAAAATGTGAAAAGATATTTATAAATTAATCTCTTAGAAGAAAATATTTTCAATTAGGAACTTGACTTGTTTATGCGGATGCAAGTTGGGTGCTCAAGTCTATAAATTCGTTGTAAGTACTTTAAGTAATATGATTTGTTCATCGAGAGGCTTAATTTCCCACAAATTTCCTCTTAAAAGTCGCACTTTTAGTTATTTCTTTTCAAAATGGCTGAGAACTTCTACCATATAAGTGTCAGTATACTAAGATTAAGAACATTTTCTTAGGAAAAGTCTGAAATTGAAAATACATCAATTCTTAATACGACTAAGGCATGCAGAGAATTAACAGTAAATGAGTATTTTAATCTCTCGGACAACGATTATGCTAATCCCTCGGACAACGAGTATGCTAATCTCTCGGACAACGTAAGTGCAAGCAACTATTAAATTAAAATTTCAAGATCTATTATAGTTTTACTTTTAACTGAATATAGATTTTACACCTTGAGCAAAAACTTTATCCCATTAATAAAATGTTTTTGAAAAGTCGAGCAAGTCACGTGCCAATTTTCTTTGATTATGAGGAAGCCATCACTATTTCTAATCCAGTCGTAAAAGAAACCACAAGTCTACAGTTCCTAATGATCGACTGGAAAGTAAGAAAATTTTAACGTTGCTATGTATTTGATCTGATCAGCTTATTCTAGGAAAAGAACAGTTTTTAAATAATTGAACTGATTTGCCCTTCTGAAACATAGAAAATTTATAAGAATCTTAAGTTATAGAGATAGCCGATAAGTTTTCGAAACAAATATCATTGGTGTGGGAATGAATTATCCTAAAATCTGCGGTTTTGTAAGAAAGTAATTTTGTTGAACACGTTTAAAAGAATGAGGACAGGAAAATTTGTTCTAATTTTTACCCCATCCGAGTGACGATTACATTACAGAGAGCTATAACTCTGGACATCTGTATATCTCTCTGGTCGCGATCGTGATCGTGTTCGCCGTTCGCAAATTAGAGGAAGTTCACGGTTCACAGAAATTTGGAAAATGTACATATATCGTATTACCACTAATCTATTCAAATCAACACGGAACAATGATATTTCATATCATAGTCTACCCCAGGAAAAGCCGGAGAAATTTAAATATAACGTCCCATATTCATCTAAGTTTAACCCTAAATACGGTACGATCTGTTCAGTTCGTTTGACGTAAAGGATTTCCGAAGAATTGTTATAGCATAACGCGACTCCAGTGGATCCCCTACAAGTTGACTTTCCGTACAAACTCCAGTTTTGGCTTGGCAAAGCTAGAGGCATTTGTGGGAGGGATTTATACGTGCATGTATATATCCGGCCCACTAGCCTTTGCCAAGCCAAACCCGGAGTTCAGGAGAAAAGTCCCTTTGTAGGGAATCCACTGGAGCCGCGCTATGCTTTAAAGCCGAACTAATGAATTTAATACCCAAGAAAACTTCGAAAGCAAATGCTGTAGCGGACAGAGTTGTATCTGAGACTACAATAGATATTACAAACAGTATTACCAAATTTCCTGTTCCTACAAGCCCTGTAGATGTCTCAAACCAAGGAGGCTCGTGTCCAAATAATGGTCAGCCACTAGCTAGTCAAAATATCTACCCAAGGGCATCTTACCGGGCACCGGATACCTCCCAATTTGAAACTGTTGTACCGAACAGAGTTGTACCCGAGACTATACAAACAGTATTAGCAAATTTCCTGTTACTACAAGCCCTGTAAATGTCACAAAAAGTGGAACATCTTCAACCCCAAAAAATTGACATTGCAATGCTAAAGAAATATTGCAACAATCGGAGAAACTTAGATCGGGGAAGCTCTCATATGAGCTGATTTCATAATAGCAGTCCTCATAACAGCAGTTCCCTAAATGGCGGTTTCCCGAAATGGCAGTTTACTCGTTACAGCAATTACCGATACAGCGGTTCTCGTAAACGTGGCCTACCGTTACAGCAGTTCTCTAAAGAGCGGAAAAACAGATATGCAAAAACCATAGTAGTTGTTTATTATTATTAACCAAGCTGGGTTATATGAACTCAAATAGAACTAGGTCAGATATGGATAATTTGATTAGGTTAAAGTTGATTATTTTGACTAAATTGTATTAGGTCAGTTCAGGTTAGGTTAGTTAGGTTGGGTTGGGTTGGATTCGGTTCGTTTGGCTAGACTTAGGTTATTAAGTGATGATGTATTGAATATATTTTTTAAAATTGTGCATACAGACCTCAGAATGGTTTTTAAGTGATGCTTTAAAAACTAAAACGTGCTCTTTTAGAAAATTTTAACACAATTAAATTTTAGTCGTGTTGATATAATAGTAAAGCCAACAACGTGTACATACACAATTGAGAAGGGAGTGAAGTCCTACTGAACATGACTAAAAATATTCCTGTAAATCAGGCATATGGTACTGAAATGGGGGTAGGGAGGGTTGATATGAGATGAAGAGGGTGTGAGATGGGGTAAAAAGTGACTTGAAACGGGGTAAATAGTGACTTGAAATGGGGTGAATAGAGACTAGCAATTGGGTGAATTGAGTCTTGAAATGGGTTAAAATAAGGGTGTGAAAAATGGTGTAATTACAGGTTTAAAATAATGTAAATAGGGGCTTGAAATGGGAATAAATATAGCCTTGAAAAGAGGTAATTAAGGATTTGAAATAGGGGTCTGCAATTGTGTAAATTGGGGTTTCAAATGGGGTAAATATTGACTTGAAATGGGGTATATAGGGGTTTGCAATAGTGTAAATGTTTTTAAAAATAAGCCCCATTTTCATATTATTTTAACACCATTTAATGGTAAAATCGAAGGTGTTATTTTAATCCATCTAGGTATGATTTCAGCACCTTTTATCGAACGATGTTTTTTGAACCCTATTTTACACCATTCATCTTAGCTAATGGTGTTAATAAAAAGTCGCACCATTTTCATACCACAAAACACGTATCAAGGTGTACAAATAGTGCAGAAAAATTAACACCACTGCAACACTATTTAGGTACCATAATGTTTTAGGGTATATGGTGCTTCGCGTTCAAAAGTCGCGGAAATGGCGGTGCAGGTCGATAGCTATATGAATATCACGTGGTTTCTAAGTTCTAATACAATATGGATGACGTCAGGGGTGACGATTTCTACAGACCGCAGAAGACCCAGAAAATGCCCTGCTAAAGATTCCAAGTAGAAAAAATGTATGCATTACTGATGATGTATGAATGCCTAATATGTCCTTAATACTTGAAAATAATATTTGTAAATGGCGTCAATTGATCACAAAAATGGTGCACTTTAGTGCACCATAAATGGTGTCGTTTTGGAATCGAAAAGTAGCATATATGGTGTTTGAATGCACCATTATTAAACCCTATTCACTCATTGGGGTACGGCATCCAGAAATTATTTACCAAATAAGGTTGGACATCGTGAATCTAATCACTCAGATTTTCTGTACTACTGTTAAACGTTAAGGTATGCGTTCCCGGTATTAGTTTTAGCACTGCATGGAGCTACTCACTCAAGTCTTCTGTTTGTATTTTACTAAACACACGCATAAACACATAAAAAAACCTAATATTTTCATGTGAATAGCAAAAAGGGTGTTATATTTTTGTTTTTAAGGTGACCATTACCTTCGGAAAAAAGCTTGGTTAATAAAGGTGTAAAATCTGGAATTAGGCCTTTTTTGGAAAGAGTGTGATCTCAGCTTTAATATTTACCTACTATTAAAATATTTGTTGTAAACCCCAACCTTCATGCAATATTTGTTGGGCCGCCTAGTGTACTGAGGAAACTTTGCATTACTTTACACTCTTGCAAAATATTTCTCATATTTATAGATTATAATATAATGTCGAATTACCAAAGTAGGGCTAATTCTACGTTAAAAAAAATCTAAAAGCCCAAAATTCTATAACCTAGGAATTTTGTTACAATTTTTTTCCGAATAAAAAACTTTCTTGAAGAACGTTTTGCATCAAGCATGGAAGATACTTATTAATTACAATTGGAAAGACTAGGAATTTTTTTCATCAGTTGCATTTTCTTCAAGTCCCAAAATTACGGCTTCACCAACAGTATTCACTCTGGAAAAAAATGCATTTCACTGTTTATTTTCACATATTACGACAATGTTTATGTTCTGAAATCGTACTCAGAATGTTTTTCATGGTTGAACATTTTTTCCATTTTAATGTTTCCTACCTTATTACCTAACCGTCTTAGCTAACTAAACTCAGAGTGTAAGCAAATTTAGGAGAAAAAAGTGTGTCCTTTAATAGAACCAAGTGTCATAACGCTAACAAGATAACGGTTGTTAAATGTCTAATCATAAACTTTTTCAAGGACATCCTCTTTTAAATCGCTTAGAGATAAAGAACAGATTTAATAGTCATGCTGGGAAACTAAGAAACATGTTGAGTTATTACAGTTAAAATAATTGTATATATAAATAAATAAATTTGTTGGTAGTCCTCTCGAACTGGAGTGTTATTATTTTAAAGTTCTAACTTGTTTTTCCCTGTCGTGTCATGTTTCTTCACACAAGATTTATATTAAATGAAATTTAATTAAAACAGGCAAGCCTTCTTCTGCTCTCTGCAATTTTACTTTTCTGTACTTTACTGTGGAAGACCAAGGACAAGATTGTGTTCAAAATGGAAAGAATATCTCGAATTTCGGATATAATTCTGTTGCTTATGGAAGTGATTTCGATTTTTTTCTCAAAATGTAATGCAACACATTTCAATAATAACGTAATTGTTTTCTTGATTTAACATTGTTTGACATAACAAATTTGACTTCAGCTTTCAGTGCAGTATCTAAGAACTATACGTGGAAATTCTTGTGCGGTTCTTGGCTACTCGGAGCTCTTCTTCTGACCTACGAAATGTCAGGATCCATGAAAACCAATTTCACTCTTAAAGAATATTTGGTTGTTGATAGCTTAAACGATGTTTTTAACATGACCATTAAACGGATACATCTTGGTTTTTTTGAATACTCCTCAGAGACAGCATTTTTTTGCGATATGAATATCCCAGTGAGATTTAAAAAAGTTAAAAAAAAAAGAAAAATATGCTAAAATGTTTGTTTATGTTTAAAATTCTAGCAAACGCGCGCGTGCAAGTATTTCGATCCACAAATGATAATCTGTAGGTCTAAGATAATAGTACCAGACGCCGTTCAAAAGATTGACTGCGTATACGATACGGCCATCGAGAATAAAGCGTGGTTCAGCTTAACAACCAGGAGTGAACTTTACGATTTGATGGAGGAAGAATACAAGTGCAAGGAGGAACAGCAGCTGGACTTTTACATTGGGGCTCACAGTTACCGGAATGAATTCTTTTTCCTTTACATCAATTCCTTCCGTGTCAGACAAGATATCAAGGAATTAGTAATCAGATCGTAAGTGATTCTCTCGCAGATCAACTTACTTCGATGAAAGAAAGAGACATTTTTGTGTCAGGTAATAGGAGGTTTAACAACACCATTGTAAAATGTAGATCAAAAAACTTTGGCTACAATCAAATATTTCCCTAAGCAGATCTTGAAGCAAAAACGTACATAACTTTGTTTAAACTATACTTCAATTTATTTTGGGTTCCACTACATCTCTAAGAGAAAACGGTGAAAAAGAGTATAGGGAATATTCTGGATTTTATTCCTCAGAAAATCTGAATTATAGAAAGAATCTCTTAAAGGAGAACCGTCACCAGAAAAAATTTGTTTAAAAACCATGAAAATATTTAGAGGACACCAAAAAATGGTTATTCTCTAATTTTCATCAGAATACGATAAAAATTTAATTAGGTAATTAACAACGAAAGATACAGTTTCACCCCCCCCCCAACAAAAAGTTTAGTTAGACCGCCAGAAAGAACCTACGTGTAGCGCCATCTCTTTCGCGTCGAGTTTCATTCCCTGTTTTCCGCTGACAGTGATCTAATTTCTATCATTCTATGGTGGCGGTCTTGTGGTATTAGGCCTCGGCTATTTTTTTCAATTATCCGTTATCGCTAGTTAATTACCATTTGATCGAGATTTATTTTGCGATGCCTTACAATAAACGATGCGCGATTCTTGGATGTTCAATTTGTTTAACAGAAAAAACTAACATAATCCGAAAAATTTCCCTTGACAAATCCTGTAAGCCTTGGCTAGACCCGACGCTCACTCGCGGGAGCTACGGTCTACCTCCTAGAAATGAGCCGAAGTTACGATCAGCTGGCGTCGATAGTTACACTAAATTCGCTAGAGAGGCGCTGCACGGGTGTTAAACATAGAATCTTTAAAATCTGATCGGCTATCCTATACAATTTGAACTTTTTGTAATAACATTTTAAATAAATTTTTAATAATTAAATCCTTTAAGATGGAAAATATTTGATATAAAATCTATCACCCTGTACAGAAAACACGAAAATTTTGATTCTGTTGTCGGTGGTCCTTTAACAAGAGTAGGCCTAATTGTCTCATCCTAAAATACTTTAAACTACTCACTTACGAACTGTGTCAATGGCAAATAAGAAAATTTTCCATGTTATCTGTTCCATCCTTGTTTTAAATTAGGATCATATACATATTTTTGGCTCAAATAAATTTCGTATATAATGCAGTTTGCAATTGCTGAAAGAATTCAGCATGTTTAATAGAAAGACAATGTTTGACATACAATCTTTTATGTTACATTGAGTTAGATCTCAAACAATATGTCGGCAAGAATCGGGGCTTCGCATGTGACAATGACATGGAACTAAAAAACCTTTTTAGGGAATAAAAAAGGGCACAATATAAGAACCGCGACATAGGAAATTATACAAAAAAAAGTCTTGGTTTGGACCAAGGCCAAAAAACAAACGATATGAGTGAGGTTTATCAATTGACTGAAGTGCAGATATTGCAATTTTTCTTTATATTTATTACCAGAAGTCCATTAAATTAGCCTAGGAAGTAACCAAAAGCGGGGTTTGGGATTCCCCTCTCTTGTGTAGCAATACTGAAGAGGGGCGACACATTCGCCACCTCGCGACAATTTTTCTCAGAGCTCAGGTTTAGGTGCGACTCGTACGCAAAAATTTGCCCTATTGAGAGAGAAAAAACTATTGGCTGGAAATGAACACTATTTCTCTAAAGGGACCTGAAAACGCCCCCTTCCACTGTAAAACAGAGCCCTCTTTAGCATAGAATCAGGAAAAGGGATGGGAGTGTGAATTTTGGAACAGTCAAGGTCATTCAGTTTTTTATGATTCTTCATAAACCTATTGATAAAAAAACTATTTATCGACCGTTGCCGTTCCTTTTTTTAATTTTTAAGCTTTTTGCCCATAGCAAAAGCTTTATACGGAGACCCCTGGAAGCAGGCTGGCTGGCTAGCTGGCAGGACGGCTGGCTGTTTCGCGTTCGTGTACATTTTCGTAAATTTAAATTACGCGGCAGAGCTCGCCGGAATTTGATTCTCCACCGCACTAGCGACATCTATACTAAATTCGATCATATTTTTGACGAGAAAATGCTTACTCTCGGAGGTAGCGGGATTCGAACTGACGTTGGCGGTGTTGGATGCGGATACTTTACGTCTGCGCCACTACGGATTGTTGTTAAGCTATCGATATTTTTCCCATACTTTTCCACGCCTTTGCTTATTGGTAGCGGGAATCGTTGACGTTACCGGTGTGAATATCCCTAATTTCGGGTTTAAGTTAAAGACAATATCACACTGCAAAAAGCGTTAATATGTCTTGGGGCATATCTTGTTTATAAAGCAATTAAGCAAACAATCTACCCTTTAGAGATCTAGCGTTCATGGGCTGAAGAAGTCCCGCCCCGCTCACGTCAAGAAAGACTTCCTAGAGAGGAGCTCGAGATTTCTAACCGGGTTAGAAAGGGGGAAAAATTTAACCCCCCATCCATGGAGTTAAAAGGAGTTTTTATCCCAGCAGAGACGTACGCTATACCAGCTATTGTAATTATTTACTTCCTAGGCTAATTTAATGGACTTCTGTTATTACTTTAATCCTTGATCACTATTTAATTCAAGCAACTGATTTTACTGTTGAATCTATTTATTCCCTTTAAATTTATTCCAAAAAATTCATATCTACGCTTTTTCAAGAACAATTCCATTTTCCGAAAACATTTTATCATGAAATGAAAGGTATTAAATAAATTGTCCGTAAAATCATGCTTGCGTTTCCCTATTGCAGCGTCATCTCATTGCACTATTATTTTAGCAACAATTTCGAAACAATAATTATTAAATATTAACTCTATATAAAATTTGGTGTTTCAATTGCAAATTTTATTTGTGAGCGAAACAGTTTAAAATAACTTTGGCATATTTAAGTAAATTTAAGCCAACACGATGGCGCTAAATAGTTTATAATTTTCAAGTAGCCCATCTGGCTTTCGTCCCGAGTAGTCCTCCACCATTCTCAGCGACCCAATCGTTTCCGCAGTTACTCAGAATTTGTATCCACCCCCCCTATCATCCTTGTTAAAATTAATAAGAAAATGCATATCAAAGTGCAATAATATATCGGTGGGTAATATTTTTAAGATGCAGAGTGTTAAAAATGGACCGTTAAACAATTTTAGAGGCGTTGTTTAACAGCATTAATGGTGTTGTTTTTGAACCCGTCTCAGTTAAGACAAGAGGATCTACACCACACCTATTGATTTAAGATTGTTACGGCCATTTAAAATTTCACATCATTGTTTAATGACAGCCACGCGAGTGTTGCATTGAACGATGTGTTTCCTCTGCGCTCATAGTAAACGGGTCTAAAAACATTTTCTTCTTTTGAAATGCTAATCTTCATTGATATTTTTGGATTAAGGGACATATAAATAGCGCATAATATATACTTCATTTGTAAATCCTCAGGGTCCTAAATATTATGGAGCACAATTTTATCCACTATGACTCAATTCCGAAGAAAATTATTTTCGAGATGTCAAGATGGAGAAGGCCTCCGGAGGAAACAACACCTTTGACAATTAAAGTTGTCAGTGGATCCTTTCTCTTGTGGCTGATGGGTCTTGCTATTTCATCGTTCGTTCTCATCGGAGAAATGTTTTTAATCAAAAAGGAGTATTATTAATCAAATCAGCTGTTATTACGAAAACCATCGTTTTATATTTAACGCTATTACAGTGAATGCATAAAAATACCGTAGGTTTATTTTTTCCTTTTTTTATCTAATAAGAAGGCCTTCTCACTTTTGTGACGTACAAGTGCAGAGCCCTCTAGCGATGAATAAGACCACAAATCTTAGTATTTTTCATTATTAACTTGTCTATGGTGGGCAAACCGAAATCTTCTAGTACTACAAGGATATTAGTAAGGAAATTTATAGTAATACGTAATTACCAAGTAATTACAGGTAAATTGAAATTTCTTTGCATAATTCGTGTTTTAAAGTCAGATTGAAACTAAATTCACGGTTTGAAATGTATATACACATATATTGAAAGTTTTCAAGACTTTACTATTTTTTAATCCTTTTTAAAAGCATTAATTTTTGGAACCACTGCCACTCCCCTTTGTGTCTTTCAGGGAAATAACGTAAAAAATCATCACTACACTCCTGTCACTTGGAGTTACATTAAATTTACTATTTTCCAATCTAATATAATTAATAATTAATATTTTGATTTAGATGTTTAAGATAATATAAATAGTTTCAACGTATTTTTTTCCGTTCAATATAACAGCTTTATATTTAAATATAAAAATGTCATTAAAGCTTAGATTTGATGTTTGGAACATAAAAAACCAATAGAAGTTTAATAATTGAATTTCTGAGATCCCGTATACGTTCAAGGTTTGTAAATAAGTTTCATGCATTTTTATGTAGTTTGATGTATGTACGTACATACGTTCATAGGTTTAATTATTAATATTATTTATTTTTTTATGGGGATAGCCAAGTGTTTCTCGGTTGTCGAATGTTTGTTTAGTTTTAAAGGTTTTAAGTTGAAATTTTTTTGTAACCCACATAATTTCAAGCACTTCTACAACCAAAAACTTCTGCTATCTAATACCAGTTGTAAAAATTCAGAGTATCCAATTACGAAAGAAATAAAGAGGCGGTTGTTTTCGGAATGGAAAGGTTTCAAATATTGGAAGTGAAATAATTTATATTGGAAGTGAATTAATATATATCTTAATCTATTAATCTAAGATCACTATGTATGTATCTTCAGAGCCTAGCGGCCCTGATGATATGACCTGACATCCTTCCGTAATTTTTATTAAAAGGCCGACTTCCATCGAAAAGAGTTCTAGCGAACTGAAAACCGAGCATCGAGACTAACAATGAAGCGACGGTGCCGATTTTCGAATCCCTGCTGGGGTAAAAGATGGAAAGGTTCCAGCAAACTGAAAGCCGTGCAATGTGGTTCTAGCGAACTGAAGATACACAATAGAGAATTTCCTTCAGGGGAAAGCAAAAATTCGAGAGGAAATAAATTTAAAAGGATTTCTATTTTTCATCTTCAGTTCGCTAGAACCACATTGCACGGCTTTCAGTTAGCGAGAACCCAGCTTTTGACCCAGCGGGGCTTCGAAAATCGGCACGGTCGCTTCATTGTTAGTCCCGATGCTCGGTTTTCAGTTCGCTGGAACCCTTTTCGCTTTAAGTCGGCCTTTAAAAGCAATCAACCCTTTATAAAAATATATTTATTTATATTAAACCCAACCATAACTTTGTAATTATTCTTCCTCATTATAATTTCAACCTATTTTTCTCTAGAAATGGCCGAGTGTGAACAATTTTATGAGTAATAATTCGAATTTAGGTTATATCAAGAAGTGATATCTAGTTTATTAGGGAGACGGCTAAGAAGCCTAAGTATTCAAGGAGGGATGTAAAAGGAGGCCGAATGGGAATTCGGTCCTTCAGAACAGAACCATATTGCTCCCAACCATAAATACAATGAATAAGCTATTAAAAATCATTTAACTGATGATAAACACTCCAAACGAAAAGGATGAAAAATATATATACTATTTAATTAACTTTAGGGGTTTTTTTTTTTTTTAAATTTTCTATGATCCCAAAAATGCTACGTTAATTTGATAGAGTTAAATAAAAAACACGGCATATTATTAAATAATGTTTTCTAATTTATCAAAACTATTTTATACAGAACTAAATAATTGCAATATAATTAAGGATAATTTGGTTTTATAGACAGGCTAAAATAAGGAAATGTTACACTGTTCCAATTTAAAGTAAGGATAGGACAATAATGGATGGGCTGAAAATATTTGAATTATAGAATTTATCAAGAAAACCTTAGGCCCGTCGTCAGGGGGGGCGGGCCCACACCTATAATAAGTTTGGCCCTACCAAAAACATTTCCAAATTCTTCAAAAACTGTTTGTGGCACTACCAGTAGTTTCGTTGGCCCTACGCCCCTATCCCCAGCCCTACCAGGCTACGTGGCATTTTGATATGCCTATAAATCAACTATAATTAAAAAAAAATATTGTCATGTCATAAAGAAAATCGCAAATAGACGCTAGAGCAGACAATACTGGAGGTCTAGAGTTTCATCAAATGAGGCTTCAAAACAGGGATAAGGGAGGTGAGATGGATTGGAAATGATGATGGGCGACCTGCGGCACCGTATCTCTCCCAGTGTACCTCGCGCACGCCCCTACCCTTCGGTAGGTGATTGCCAAGTGCAGCCGCGTAGCGCCATTTTATTTGTATGAGAACTAGCTTCTATTTTTAAGATAGAGGGAGCGTCGTTTACAATTTCGTCCGGTACGACCCTACCTAACCGCTGAGGATGCTGAGAGGACTACGGTGTCGTAGGTGGGGGTACAGAGGCAACGCTATAGGTATGGGGGTTTCCACTCCATTCCTCTCTCCTTCAAGTTCAAAAGACGTTTTTTGCCATATTCAGGAACAGGGCCGGAAATAAGGAAAATTTCTTATAGGACATGTGTCCACTGACCCCCTCTTTGATTGGAAAATTTATAGGACATTATTTTAAATATTTTCCGTAAATAATAAATGGAAGGAAAAGTGTTTGTAGGATGCAGAAAATTAGAACATTTTCAAGATGAAACGTTCACTTGTTTGTTTATTGTTCAAATTTAATAACTCGTCGATATAAGCGCTACATACCACTCATCTTGTCACAAATGCGAAATGGGATTGAAATTTCCTTCACAAAAAGGCACGAGACCCGCCTCGAAATAGTTTGTCTAGGATTCCTTAATACATTTTCTAATGTCTATGTTGGCAACCAATTATTAGGGCCCATATTTTGGAAAAGGTGGCAACTGAGCATTAGGGCCAATAATTTAGAAAATTCGGAAACTAATTATTAGGGCCAAAATTTTGCAAAAGAGGTAACCAATTATAGTAAATTGACATGCATGATCGTGACCCAGATTTGTGAGTCAAAAATAATGCCTTAAAACTTGGCACACGCATTGATACCGCGGCCCTTCCTAAAATTTGACCCTGGCAACGGCCCTGGAATATCTGAAATTAGATGAAAAATATATGACAGGATTTAGGGAACATTTGAAGAAAATTATTATTTATAGGATGCTTCTTAAATGTTTTCGATTAACATTGCTCTTTTTAGGACCTAATCTATGTCATAGTTGAATTATCTATGTACTTGTAAATGTTATGGTTTAACGAAAAATAAATATCTTTGTGTAATGAGCAAACATTTTCTAGGTATATGTTACAAATTGATTCATAGGGTTAATGTTTTGATGCAAAACACTTTCTTATAATATTTTTTTAAAAAGTTATGGATTTAATTTAAATCAAAACAACTGAATCATTTTGATAGAATTTTAAACTAAAGGTTTCGTAACCAAAAAGTACTAGTGACAAGGTTATAGTGGCTTTCTGTTAGTCACCAAAAATAAACTAGGTCTAGGTTTTAAGACTTCATATTATATCTAACTTTAAACATTAATATTGAGTTTTAAAATAGTCCTCGTTCGCTCAAGCTCCAAAATTACAACAAATTTACTCTTTCTTCTTTTTGCAATTTTCAATTTATGTTTACAAAATATTTCTTGCATATTCTAAAGGTCAGTAATTTTAACTAGCGTTTCTGAGCAATCAGAAAATATAACAATTAGAAATCCAACAGATTTGATCATAAAATGGTGTCAATTTACACCATAAATGCTGTCATTTTTTGTCACAGCATTTATGGTTTTATAATGCACCATTATATTTTTACAGTGCGTAATTTAATATAACACAGAATTCCATTTCGATATAAAACAATGAACTTTAGAGGATTACTTTATCGATGGTTAAAATATTTTCAGACTTCTTGGGATGGGGACTACAAAAAAAATTGCAAGATATTCTTAACAGATCTATAAGACAAAATGTTTCGAACTTGATTGCTGGAAGTGTGTTCGAAGAAATCCGAGAAAGAAATCTTGTCTTAATATCCGGCTCAATCACAGTATTCTCAATAATGACTCAGCGAATTTACAAACAGGAAAATTTGAAGGGACTTTAAGTCACCCGCAATTGACCAAAGCTACGCAGTGTTTGTACAATCGAAACACTTTGCAGGAACTCCTCTGGCTCAACTCGTCAATGACTTGTGGGTATTACCTCAAAAAATCATCATGCTATATTAAATCGTAGAAAAACGCCTCGCCAACAAATTTAATACTTCAAAACGTTATGGATTTAAAACTGGGGACAAACAAATAATAGCTTAGCTTCCAAACAAGTTTAAGGGTTTATAAGCTTAGCTTCCAAACAAGTTTAAGGGTTTATAAGCTTAGTTTTAAAAATAATAGTATGTTTATCTTCAAATCTTTTGATAGGTGTTACTATGTGCGTCTGTTGAAATAACCCCTGCGAAATAAGATACGTTATTCAAGCGAACGACATTTACCAATATAATAAACCGTTATTTTCTACGCTTCATATTGACCTATAGAGATCCGTTAGTAACCTCAATTTGTAAATTTAAAAAAATTGATGGAAAAATTTAGTAACTTTTCAATATTAAATAAATTCTTAATCATAATTATGGTCTTTAAAAATTTGAAAGGTATGTAATTTATTTCAGTTAGCTTTAGAGGGAAGATTATTCCTTTTGTCGCAAAACCAAATTTAATTCGTTTGATTTAATGCATTTTTATTAATATCACGATATTAATATATTTTAAAAATATATCTTTTACATATAACCATATAACCTTAATAAGTAGCAATTGACGATCGTCTTTGAAGACTGTAGGGCGGATAGTAAAATAATGGAGAGAGGGTCCACGAACAGCAATATAGCTTACGGACGCAAACTCGTGGATTTAAATCAATAAATGTTGGTATTATTATTATTATTATTATTATTTTCCAGAATTTATTTTAAAATTAAAACTTTTATTTTGCGAAATGATGCTGTGTATAAAGAGAGCTTTTACTTAAGGTAACAAAAGAAACTGCGAGGAAAATCTTAAAAGTAAAATATTGCCTGAGATTTTAAAGTCAATTCGATTTAGTTCTATTCCCAGCACTGCAAATCGAAATGGAAATTCTCATTACATCTAAACTAAAGGTAGAACGCTTATCTTATGCTACTGAATATTCCAAAAAGACATTTGATTTTGTTTAGTAAGAGAAAGGATTTGTTAATATTCTTTCCAAGCTATACATGCGTGACAATTTTGAAGGGATATGAAATGGCCAAGTAATATAATAAATCATGAGTGAATAATATGTTAGCTCCCTATAAGTTACTCAGGCTCCATAGGCGTAATGTATCCAGCGATTTCTTCTCATTTCGTCCGCGCGGGAAAAAAAATCCGAATGTTGCGCTCTCTCTTGTCGAAAAAAAAATCCCGCTCGTACGGCTCCTCGACCTCGAGTCGTCGGCTGCTTTTTCACCAAGGAAGTGTTTTAGTCGTGAATGTTT
This sequence comes from Phalangium opilio, assembly GCA_019434445.1. Lineage (NCBI taxonomy): Eukaryota > Metazoa > Arthropoda > Arachnida > Opiliones > Phalangiidae > Phalangium > Phalangium opilio. The sequence goes on from JAEQBA010002176.1 coordinate 517,710, forward strand.
ATGTTTAACATTAAATCATGGCGTTTATGTCAGTACCGAGACAAAAAATGCAGGAACTCAATGCAATTTTCCGATATTGATAAAGAATGCTAAAGATAAGAGTTGTTATTGTGACTAGAAACCAGAAAATTATACAACTGAGCTAAATCCAATTCACTGATCTCTTAACTGTTTTCTTAACCGAAGCTACTGAGCGAAATATTCGGCTGCTTAAATAGCTCCGATATCATTGGCTAGCTTCCACTACACGCGCTTCCGGGGAAAAACTGGAAAGAAGAGTAAATAAGATTTTCGCTCACGTGGCGGCCGCAGAGCGTCGCATATAATTGGGAAGCCGGCGGCGCGGGAGAAAACGCTGGAGTATAACAAGATGGCCCCGGCCAGATTACACTTTTGCGCGCCCTCTAGTGAGTAGAATTATGACCCCGGCAAATTTAAAATTTTCCGGTTTTTTTCCCATCGTTTATAAAATAGCATTCCGATTATGAATAAAACCAATCTAGTAAGAATTTGGTTTACAGTTTAATTAAATAAGTAATTAACAAAATCTGTTCTGTGAGTGAACTGGAACCTGGTTTTGTTAATTTAAATATAAAATAATACTCCGATTATGAGAAAATCAATCTAGTATGATTTTGGTTTACAGTTTAATGAAATTAGTAACAAATTTCTGTCCAATGAACAAATTCTTGACTTTTTCTTAATGCAAAAGTAGCATTTGTAGCATAATATATGACTGATGGCTAAAATTATTCAATGTTTGTACTATTATACCAATATACAACCATTGCCTAGAATTAGCCCCCAGTCATGTTGTCTGAAATTTGATACCAGAGAAAACAAATAGCCTGTCTAATGAGTAAGAATCATACATTAGTAGGTTTCTTTCTTTATCAAAATTGTTAGATTACTTTCTTACTAATTGAAATTAAATTGAAAAATTAGTAGTTGTACAGTTTGGAAATGCTTCCCTCGTTGGGGGGCCTTGATTCCCTTATTTACAAAAAGATTAATTTGCAGTGTTGGCTCTATTACAAGTATAATGTATTTTTGACCTCGTAGTTTTACTTACTTCAATCTCGAAACAGTGCTGATTTCTTAGTTTTATCTGGATTAATGTTGTTGTTGCAGCTTATATGGAGGGCCTCTTTTATCCTATTATCTGAAACGTAAATGGGTGTCTTTCTCAAGGATCCCAAGCCTTATATGGGTGTCTTTGCCAAGGGTCCCAAGCCTTATATGGGTGTCTTTGTCAAGGATCCCAAGCCTTATATGGGTGTCTCCCTCAAGGATCCCAAGCCTAATAGGGGTATCTTTTTCTGGGTTCTCAAGCCCACTGTTGATCTTGACAGTTGTAGGTAGCTCAATCTGGACATTGTAGATCAAGTAGTTCTATTTGGGCTACCATAGTACCGTTCAACTTGTAGCATATATGTGGACTTCATTTTGTAGGATCCTAAACCTAATATGGGTGTCTTTCTCAAGGATCCCAAGCCTTATATGGGTCTCTTACTCTAGGTTCCCAAGCCTAATAGGGGTATCTTTTTCTGGGATCCCAAGCCCACTGTTGATCTTGACAGTTGTAGGTAGCTCAATCTGGACATTGTAGATCAAGTACTTCGATTTGGGCTACCTTTCATCTTGTAGCATATATGTGGGCTTAATTTTTTAGGATCCTAAACCTAATATGGGTGTCTTTCTCGAGGATCCCAAGCCTTATTTGGGTTTCTTACTCTAGGTTCCCAAGCCCACCATTGACCTTGTAGTTGAAGTTTCATCTTGTTAATGTAGATCTTGAAGTTTCATCTTGTTACTGCAGATCTTGAAGTTTCAAGTAGCACTTGTAGATTCATCTGGAATTCTGTTAATTACTTAAAAAAATATGATTATAACATTAGATCATGTTTTATTGCGAGTGAGAGCATCTTTCTCTAGGGCGACAAGCCTAATTTGGGTTTCTTTAACTAGGATCCCAAGCCTAATATGGGTTTCTTTAACTAGGATTCCAAGCCTAATATGGTTTTCTTTAACTAGGTTCCCAAGCCTACCATTGACCTGTAGTTTCATCCAGACAACTGTTGACCTGTAGTTTTATCCAGACAACTGTTGATCTTGTAGCTTCATCGAGATCAATGTTGATCTTCTAGTTTCATCCGGAACAATGCTCATCATTGAAAATTTGAAAAATTGGTTTGAGAAGTCAGATGATGTCTTAGATTCTAGGTTATTTAAACTGTAAACATATTCCTTTATGATAAGAATAGTAACATTCTCGATAACTAGCGCTGAAAATGGTGGAAAATTTCTCATCGCCAAATGCTAAATCCAGTTGAGTACCACCATCAGTTGATTGCTTCAAGTTAAGACCTTGTAAAAGTTGAAACCCATTATCAGAGAAGAAATCGATTAGCTTCTTGGTTTCAAGAGATGATGTCTCAAGAAGGTTAATGTTGAAGTCACCAACAATGACGCTGGGAATATCTTCATCATAATATTCCGCCACGCATTTCCCAATACCATATATTATGTCGCGAATGTTGCAAGCTGGGGAAGAGTAAACTGCTAGTACAGAAAGGCGTAAATCATTTAACGATCCATCCAGCCACAAGCATTCAATATGAGAGGTTGTTGTTGGTTCGGAAGTGTACATACGAATTCTGGTGTGAGTTACAGTTTCTTTGATATAAGCTGATACTCCATATGGTTTTCGTCGAGACTGACGAGGAAGGCATATACCATTTAGCTCCGAAAATCCAGGAATTTTAAAATTGTCAGTTTCTTTGGCCCAGGTTTCCACAAGAAATATCATATCCGATTCCATTATCTTGAGATCCGAGGTTACATCTTGTAAATGACAGTTTAAAGACTGTACGTTATGCACATAAATAGACGTTTTTTGATCCAAAATAGGTAGCATCAACGGGCAATCTTTTCGAAGTCGCTCCATCTCTAAGGCAACAGAGTCTTTACTTTTAACCACTGGGTTAGGCGCCGTGAACTTTCCCACGATGAACAAACCGTTTGAAGTTTTGGCTCTACTACAAGCGACGTATAACTGAGGCCTTTTCATCTTTCGCTTTTGATTAAGATGAACAACTACTTCGGAATAGGTGTCTCCTTGGCTCTTGTGTACAGTAATAGCTTCGGCAATTACTAGAGGATACTGCTTTCTTGAAACGTAGATGTTTTTTTGTCCTGAACGTCTAGTGAAACTTCTGACAACCTTCTCAACAGGCGTCCATAATTCATTAATATTATTGGCTATCATTAATCCTTGAGACTGGGCTCTAGTCTCTTTTCCAGTCTTGTTATCGTTAAATTCAATCCAAACTCGAACGGGGACTTGTTCACCTTTTTGATTTTGACCATACTGTATTTTTCTTAACCTTCCAGTTGCACCATTTACTAGACCATCGGCGGTGTTCAAATTATTGGTGATCATGTACCTGATACCAACCATTAGGGTTAATTCTCTTGGTAAACCGCTGGTTTCTTGGGGTTTCAAGGTTTTTACGGCTTCAAGAATTCTTGTTTTGATTTCATTGCTAGCGTCACCCGTAGCCGAGTCAAATGCGACAGAGCATATCTTTTCAGCATTCCGTGAACATAACTTTGATTCATTGAACGCATTTACTTCATCATTTGTTGCAAACAAATGAAGGGCTTCCATAGGTAGGGGCCTTGAAATAGATGTTTCCAGGCTTCTAAACAAGTCAACGTCGGCGGGTGTCATCTCTCCCATGGACATTCGATTTAAAGCCATAGCGAATATTTTGTCATCTTTCTGTCTCATAATTTCATCAAGCTCATACAACTTAAATTCCTCCCACAGTGGACTTCCAATTAGGGCCGCATAGGGGTTGTTCTTTTCTTTTAAGGGCATAAATGTGTAATTATCCCCAACAGGGGGTAACTGGTTGAAGTCTCCCACGAGAACAACTGAAATACCACCAAAATGCTTTGGAGATCCGAAGATTTGTTGGGCTCTTACATTAATATAATTGAAGATTTTGGCTCCACACATAGATATTTCATCTATTATCAGAAGTTTCAGGCCTAAAAGTGAACATCTTTTTCTGTTCAAAGTGTCGTTGTCCAAAGGATTCATCTTGCCAGAAAATTGATTTGTTGGCAAGTTAAAGGCAGAGTGAAGAGTGACACCATCAATATTAAAAGCCGCTTTCCCGGTGAATGCCGTTCTTAGAACAGATAATCGTGATGGATCGGCACCGGGTTTATTCTTTTCATGCCTGGATACGGCTTCAAAAATGGCTTGAATCAAGAGACTTTTCCCAACACCAGCACCGCCTGTTATCAGAATCCTCAGAGGTTCTTCTTGAGATGTTTTGAAATGATTTAGTACGTAGCAGAAAATTTCTCGCTGCTTTAAATTTAGTTTTCGAAGCATGCTGTAATATTCTTCATTGTTGACAAGAGTAATTGTTGGAGTGAAGTCGGCAGCGCTAGACTGTTGAATATCAGAAGTTACGTCACAAACGGCTTCTTGAAGAGAGTTGACAAAAAATTCCGGGTCATCCAATGTGAAACTTCTATCACGCTCGTTTTGATGTTCAATCATAGGTTGAATATTTTGAACGTCATTTGAGTGTTGGTTTTCTCTTACTTCTTGAATCATTTGGTCCAGATCCAAGTCATCAACTTCACTTATAAATTCCCTTCTAGCTTCAGATATTTCCTGCTTATGGGCTTCATAAATTTCTTCTACGTTAGCTTCTAGCAATTCGGTTTCCTCACAACGCCAAGGTAAAAATAACATAATTTCCACTCGACAGTAGTTTTTGAGATCTTTCACCATACTGTACTTTTTGAATCTGATTACTTTAGCCTGCATCCTTTTCCTGACGTATCCTGAAGAATCTTTCAGCTCAAGAGACGTTTCCACATTAGTCGTTTCAATTTCTTGGTCTTCATCTTCGTTCAAATTTTGGGTTCTCCTATTGCGTTTGGTTCGGGAAAACTCATACCATGAGGCGAAAGCGGCTAGACTGAGATTTTCCAGTTCATCGGGCCTCACAATGTAGTGCTCGATGATTCCATCAGAAAAAACGTTAGTACTATCATCAGGCAATAATTCCAATTCAGATGGTCTTTTCAAAATGTGTACCCTTTCTTCAGGGGGTGAAGTGTTTATGAAAATATGAGCACGACTGCTCCGGCAAATTGGAATGGAAAGTAGTATGTAACAGCATTCTTGGGCGCTAATTTCTTCACAATGAATAAACTTATTAGCAATAACTTTTAATCTCTCTTTTATACCACTGCCTTTATTTTTCGCTTCCTTGATTGCCTCCCTCAAGAGCTGTGACATCCCCTTTTGGGCTTTGCCGATGTAGGAAACTATATACATGAGGCAGGCGTACGGGTCTAGGACGTATTGAAGATCCATATTAGCGTTCCATAACTCCAAAATCTTCTTGTTGTATGGATTAATTCTTATTTCCTGCGGCGACCTTTTCAGAAGGACAGTGAGCCTTCTAATTGGATAAGTTATAGCTGCAATATATTGCTCTTCCGTTATGTTCAGCGTTTCCAAAAATTCTTCAAATGTTTCCGGTGCAGTTTCGACTTTCAAATTCTCGATAGCATTTCGCACCAATTTGCTTAAGGCTTCAACCTCTTCAACGTTTTCGTTTTCATCACGCTTAGAAGGGTCGTAAATAAGGGTTCTTCCCATTGGCGGAAAAGGTATGCCAAAACGACACGATGACTGTCCACTATCGTTCTTCTTACGACAGGTTTTGGAATGCTTGTGAGTTTGCAGCTTGACCAAGTTGTTCCATTTTTCACTTCCATCCCCTTTCGAGCAGGTAATGTTGGAATCAATGAATATGATAACCTCTTCTAGATTGGAGTTATCGGTTCTCAATTGTGGGGCGTTTTTATTCCATAGTAGAATATGGGCGTGTGGTGATCCCCTCATTTGGAACTCTATTCTAATGTAGTAATCATCAATGATTCCAATCGGTGACTCCTTGCTTCGCAGAAACTTGAAAAATTCTCTCAAACGATAATCAAAATATCGGCTGCAGGTGACAGGGTCCTCGTTGATAAGCTTAGCTCTCTCCATAAATCCCAAGGTTTTTACATATTCTTTCGCAGTTTCTCGAGGGTGCCCGGCAATGACGCACAAGGACCCCAAAAGCTCTTCCCATTTCGTCTCAGCGGCACTCAGCGTGAGGAACCACGTAGGATTACCAAGTTGGCGAACCATAGCCAGAAGATCTTTCTCACGCTGTTGTAAATAGCCAGGGGAAGATCTGACGCTTTCCAAAACTTTGTAACCATCATCGTGTTTCACCAAAGAATCCAAACTTCCAGGCGCTGTTAATGCTCCCGCTGTGTATGCTTGGCCAGCCTTGGACTTGGTTTTTCTCATGCAAATATTAGTAGCGCTCCGTAGTTTTGACGATACTAATTTAACATAGGAATAAAATATTTTTGGAATACTAGAGGCACAACGCCTATCGCTGCATCTGAACTCCCATTTTATTTGCTGTGTGTACGTTGCCTTAGGTGGTAGCTTCAAAGCTTGGCCAGCGTAAATACTCGGGAAAGAAAGGTATTCGGAGTCCTCATCATAAAGAATTGATTGTGGTGTCTGCCCTTCTCCAGGAGCATAAGCAATACTCTCAATCTGGGGCGTAATTAGATCTTCAGATGAAAGCAAAAGGGTATCACTGTTGCCATTGTTCAATGCTGTTTCTTCATCAATTTCGTCCCATTCCTGGTCGCTGTCAGGTGCTTGTTGAGGTTCTACAGCAAAATTACTTGGTTGATCTGTACCAACAGGGGGCGTGTGCTCCACTTCAGTTGGCATATCTTCCTCATTCGATACGAAATTATTTAGTTGATCTGTACCAACAGGGGGCGTGTGCTCTACTTCAGTTGGCATATCTTCCTCATTCGATACGAAATTTACACTATTAGATTCGCTGAACTCCAAAGCCACTTCATCTGGAACTGTAACTTCATGTTTCAAATACAAAGGAGTTGTTATTAGAATCTTTAAAGCATCCAGTATTTTTCTGGGACGAACTGTTTCAAACATATAGTGGTGTTGATATTCCTTCTTCCTCATGAGTTTAATTTGAATAACTTGAGTGTCAGTGGGGCCTCTGGGCAGAATTGAAACAGAAGAGTCGATTGAAACTGGTACATTTACGACATTACCGCGAATGCCTCTTTGCTGATCAACTCCTAGTTTTCTTATTTGCATAAACGGTAATCGCGGAGAAATCATTCTACATTCAAGTTCTGTAAGATCTTTCAACTCCATGGGCAAATCAGGAAAAAAATAGCCGTTTTCTCTGGAGAGTGGTGGTACTTTCCTTCTAGAAACGTAGCTGTGGCAAGAACCACACAACAAAATATGTGACGGAAGCACTCTCTCATGTACTCCTTCAACTGACAAGTATTTCACCGACTCTGTTTTTTTAACAGAAGTACGGAAAAATAGTCCAGAACAGCATTCGCATTTATAATCTGGACCATATGATATATTTTGCAGATAGGCGTTTTCGAAATATTGTGAGTGTTGTCTCCTAACGGTTCTCCTAGCATACTCTGTCATAAGCTCGAATTCAGCATAATTTTCATCAAGTCTTCTAATCTGCCTTGTAGCGTTGTCCCTCTGCATTTCAGCTTCTCTATAGTTGGGATCTTGACGCCGATCAATTCTTGACAAAATATCTCTCTGGTTTTCGGCTTCACGGTACACAGAATTTTCACGCCTAATTTGCCTTGTAGAATTATCTCTCTGGATTTCCGCCTTAGCATAATCCATATTTCCTCTTCTTTTCTTCCTAGAAAGATTATCCGTTTCTAACTCAGATTGAGCATAATTAGAATCTGCTCGCTTTTGTCTCCGTTTCAAAAGATAATTTTGCATGTTATTAGTTTTCTGATCCACAACTGAAGCTAAAGGATGCTGACCAGCTGATGGGTCCTGACAAGTAAAGCCCACACTAGTTGATGGGTCCTGCTGAGTTAAAGAACTCTGACTAGTCGATGGGTCCGGCAGAGTTGAAGAACTCTGACTAGTCGATGGGTCCGGCAGAGTTGAAGAACTCTGACTAGTCGATGGGTCCGGCAGAGTTGAAGAACTCTGACTAGTTGATGGGTCCGGCAGAGTTGAAGAACTCTGACTAGTCGATGGGTCCGGCAGAGTTGAAGAACTTTGACTAGTTGATGGGTTCTGCAGAGTTGAAGAACTTTGACTAGTTGATGGGTTCTGCAGAGTTAAAGAGCTTTCACTGGTAGAAGGGCCCTGACTAGCAGGAGATTCTAACACCAACTGCCTCTCTAGCTTCTTTTTTGCCGCATATCTCTCTCGTCTTTGATTTTTTTCTCTTTCTCTGAATTCTGGATTCAAACGTAGCCTTCTCATCTTTTCCGCTGCTGTTTCTTTCACATTAGATGCCATTTCTGAACTCTCTCGTATTTGTATAACAGCCGAGTAAAACGGCACAAGGTCAATTTTGATTTCACACCGTTGAAAATGTCCTAACTTAGTTCATAACTTGTTCGATATCCTGAAAACAATCTTGGTTTACGCGTAAATAGGCCTAACAAATAATAAAATATGACAATGATAGAAAACAAAACTACCCGTTGAAATAAATACTTACTTGAAATTAATTCTGAAAATAAACTATAATTAGTGGTAAATTAATAGGCCTAATAAAAAAAATGAGAACTATGGTAACAAAATTCAAAACAAATACTTATTTCGAACAATAAGTTTTCAATTAGCATTCACAAAAAGCAGAAGAAATCTTCCACAGCCGTTAAACACAGAGTTCGCAAGAGAACCAGAGTAAAGGAAATTCAAAGCAGTGATGCCAGGTGGGACAAATGAAATTTCCCTTTCTAACCCTTAAAATTTCCCTTTTTGGACCAAAATTTCCCTAGTTCAGGGCTGCCAGATTCCGCGCCTAGAACGAAAAGTTTCACTAGTGCCACCGTGCGGAGAAAACACGAAGCTTGATCTAGGGGAAACCATAATGGCAGGCCTGAGACCTGTCACCTGTAGCAGCATCAGCGGCAATGTGTATGTGATGTTTAAACTGATATTTCAGTGCCAAATGAAAATTAGTTCTCGAAATTTCTTGCAATGAATGAACCACAATTTTCAGAAGAGAATATTTTCAAAAATGGTAAGTGTTGAAAACCTAATCACCCTAATATTAACCAAGTTAGTTATGTAAACTCTTAAGCCTTGGTCATAACATTAGTATAAAAATTGGTAATACTGTTTTCATTTTGTTTAGTACCTGTTGCTCTCTCTCTCTTGTCAAAATTGCTACAAGTATTACACATATTTTCTAAAAGATACTACTGAAAAAATTCGAAAAGCTCTTCAGTCAAACTTTAAGGGAAATGAATTCACACAGTATGGAATTATAAACAAAAAAAACTCTTGTTGCTTGAAAAAAAAGTCTAATTTAAAAGTAACGAAGATTGGTTTCGAAGTCAGCCCTTCTTATCCATTCTTGGGGTGTTCCCCTGACGGTCTAGTCAACGATAATTTGGTCGAAATGAAGTGTCCAGTCATTGGTGAAAAAGGAAACTTAGAAACAGTCCTCAAGAAAACTCCTTACGTAATCAAGAAGGACGGAACATTTTCTTTGAAACCCAAACAAATGTATTATGGGCAAGTGCAACTTAGTTTGGCACTTTTAGGACTTCAAAGTTGTCATTTTGGAATTTATTCTAAACTGGAAGATGACTGTTTTGTTATTGATGTGCCAAAAGACCAAAAATTTATTAACAATCTTTTACCAAGATTACAAATTACTTTTTTCAAAAGGTTTTTTGCTTATTTTAATTACTACATTCCAAATTATTTGAAATGGAATAAAAAGGACGGAATGTAATGGCGCAAATAAGGCTGAAGTGATATTTTTAAGTTCATTAAAATGTGATAGAACCTTACAAATTTATTAAATAAAATTGTTTTTCAAAATTTATTATTTAATAAATAATAAATAAATTTATTTATTTTTAATGCATTATTTATTTGCATTTTTTTTCACGGGTTTTAACAAGCTTGGGAACTGCGTAAGAGTTAATTTAAAATGATTTGAGGTCTGAACTTTACTTATTCCAAACAAAGCTGATAGAGCGGTGAATGAAATCAAATGCCAAGTTTTAGTTTCATGAGTGTCAAAAATACCCTATCTCGAGACTCGTAGTTTCCCCCATTCTTGGCCCTCTCTACCTTATTTGTCCATGAAAAAGGGGTATGAATTTACTGTTAATATTTTTAATGATCGCATCAAATAGACCCTTACTTTGTAATCCTGTTAATGAAATTATGGAGGTGGCATTCAATATTTGTTGATCATGTTTCCTTAACGGCAGTTTTTTGGAAGGAACAGCCAAGGGTCTGGGAGGGTAACTTAACTTATCTACAATAATAACTCTAATTATAATTGGTTTTAAATTAATATTATACGCTTAAAACATACCTGAATGTTCATATTTCGGTTGAGGTCGGTAATAATCTTCTTTAAAATGAAGGGAGCAGACAACCATGGACTTGGTGTGTGGTTTACCCATTTTTAAAGCTATATCCCATTGTTTCGACAATTTAACGTCGCGTGGAAATTGGTGAAAGCGGACACCACTCATTGTGGCATTATTTCTACACCCATACACGCTGCAGTACTTAACCATTGTTTAATTACGTTAAAATAAACAGCAAAACTGACAAAAACTAGCCAAATTATCGTTGAGCCGATAGTTGAGTTGTTGATTTAATTTTATAATTATCTTTGAGCAATTCAATTTAATTAACTTTAATTAAACCATGAGTATGTTGACTGCGTTTGTCATTAATGGTATCGCCGGAATTAAGTTACATTTAAACACCTGATTAAACTATCTAATCATCAATCATCTTAGTAAATCAACCTCCCTAACTTTTAAGCAGACGATTCTTCAAAAACGATATCATTGGTGAAATTAGAAAACTCTCTCTGCTTATCGCGCCTTCAGTCGGGGAGAACTTTAATTTCTTTTTTGATTAATATGATAGTATTAATTGTAATGTTTATGTTCCCAAGTAGAAATCTAATCTTGCCTAGGATTAAAAAGATATATAATAATTATTAAATAGCAAAAAAAATTGCAAGGAACACAGCGCTAAAGGCAGTCTGGCGCGCGTGCGAAGTCTGTCTGTCTCTTGGATCTCTCCTCCTCTAGCGCGATACAATATATATTCGACAGCATCCAGTGGCGGGCGTCGGGGAGGTGGGGGGGGGGGTCCTCTCTCTCTCGTCTCGTGGCGGGCGTCGGGGAGGTGGGGGGGGGGTCCGTATCGTTGTACCTCTCTCTTCTCTTCACTATAAATTATCTGACTCTATATTACAAGCAAGCGTGGCTTCGTGGTAAGGCGCGCGCTCGGGCGTTCTTCACTGACGTCTCGTATGGATTGGGACATTGCGGGTTCGAGGCCCGGCGCCGACAGAAAAATAATTTCAATTGAAATTAAATACGTTACGCCACCTATGAGGTGTGAGGTGTACTACGGATGAATTTCGAGTAAAAAATTCGCGGGAAATTTGAAATTCAAAAAGTTTATTTATGACGAAACTTATTATGCGGTTACACCAAATCCAGCCAGCCGTCCAGCCAACAGAGGTCGGAACAATACTTTCGCTGCTCTAAAGAGCGCAAAAGTAAAAATGAATTTCCTGAGTGACTTATAGGGAGCTAACATATTATTAACTCATGAATAAATACATTTACCTGCTAACACAAAAATACTGGTATTTACGTTAGGGGGAAAATCTCTTGCAATCATATGACATCTTGCTGGTTCCGAAACGGGCAACTATATTATATTAGACTAGACATCCGTTGAGAAACTTAAAAAAAGTTAACCGTAATAGAAAATAATTTTTAAATTGGAATTATTTATGTTTCTCCAAGAATAACGACAGCATATAATTAAACTACGATTTTATAGACAGATAAAATTGACAAAAAAATTATCTAATAAAGGTGAAGAATCAGAAAGTGAATAATTTTAAAAAAAAAGTAAAGGTTTGCACAACCAAGTGCGTGTGAAGCATAATGCCGTTGCCAACTTTTGTAAATGTGTTGTATATTCAGTTCAATGCTTTGAAGACTGGTGGTTGTTTTTATGTTTGATTCGGTTTTTTTCGAAAATTTTTTAAAATAAAAAGTTTTCCTTAAGTACACCTTTTCATTAGCCATTTCTTGCATGCCTTTGTTTTAAAAATTCATAAGGAAACATTTAATGAAGTTGGAAGTCAATATTTCCATCGAAATCTAGGACACACTTCCAGCTCGCTGTCATTTTCGCGAACGGGATTACGGTGGCAAAAAGATCTTGAAAACTATACCGAAGGTTTAAAGCCATAACAAATTTAAGGCGTTGCCCAAAAGATTTGTGAAGATTTTCGGAAATTATATAGTAAATATATTAAAAGTTTCGTTAAGAATAGAAATTTTTTTCGATGACTTGAGAGTTCGAATCGATTAAAAACCACTTCAAAGGTAAGTGATTAAAAAATGAAAGTTTTCACAAATGTACTGTACAATCCAAAATACTATTTTCGAATATACTGTTTAACGACCTAACCCGAAACCGGATCGGGTAAAAGCAGGGTTGTTTGATTTAAATCACGCGAATTAAAAAAAAATCATTTGATTAAAATCATTTATTTATTTTTATTTTTAAAAAATGTTTTCTAAGATTCCAATAAATAGTTTAAGAAACTTAACTAGAAAAGATCTATAATTAAAAACAATCATAGTTTTAGCATATTTCAGTTTAAGTTTTTCCCAGAACTCCAGTTTGTCTTGCCACTTGTGGCCAATTTTAAATAAAGCAAGATTCTAAATAGGCTAGGAAATGAAATAGCGGTCAAGCTAGTTTTTTTGTACAAGCATTTGAATAGTAACAATAAGAATAACTTTGTAGAGTATATCCAATAGCTGCTTTAATGTCATGATTATTTTGCTTTTGGTTCATTTTGACTCAAAGGTTTTCATGTTGGTAATTAACTTACTAGTAAAATAAAAATCAAAAAATCAAATAAATCAATAAAAATGCGATTTAATAAAAAATATTTTGATTTTTTTTGAAAAAATCAACAACCCTGGGTAAAAGGGATCAAACCATTTAAGTTAATGTATCGGATGACTTCTTTAAGAAGAAATTGTCATTTAGCACTAAAAGGCAAAGCAAAACAGATTGTAGCAGTTATATTAAATATGCTTATGTATTTTTTTCGCAAACTACAAAACAAGTACAAACTTTATCAAGATGATCTTAACCATTTCTATAAAATTATAAATAATAATCTCATAAATTTTTGAAGATTATGAATTACACTTCAGAGAAAAATTATATAATCGACTATTTACCAGACAGACATTTTTATGAATTTAAAACATTCTATAATGTAATCAATTGAATAAAACTAGTTATTTCAAAAAGGAATTTAACTTGATTATGAGTATGGGATTGGAATGATTTGGTTAAAAAATAGGTGTACGTCCACCTTTAGTGCACTATATATGCTTGGAAAGTTTCCCTTGAAAATTGGATTTTTAATGATAATTTTGGTGCAATACAAGGCTTGAAATTTTATAATTGTACTCGATTACGATGTTCAAAAAGATTTGATTAGGAAAATTTTGACTTTGCAATAGTTTCATCACTCAGAAACGAACTATGATTTGGAAATAATGGAGTAGTAGAATTTAGTTCTAATAATACTTCAAATTTTTTATTCAATAATTTATGTATTAGTTTACGTCTAATCGAATTTTATGAATATCGGTCGCTTTATTAATTAAAATTCTGTTTAAAACGTTTTCTCTGAAGATGAAGTATTACCTTGAAGAGAAAGGGTATATCATTAACTATTTAATAGCAAGCCCTTACAAAAAACTTCTTAAGAGTTCTAAAGGAATTTCTTTGGAACCCTACGGAGCCCTTGGGATCATTTTCTAAAGAAACAATTTCCAAAGACTTCCTTGGAATTTCCTAAAGAATTCTTGAGATAAATTTCCAAAGAATTTCTTGGGATTATTTTCTAAAGAAATTCTTTAGAAATTCTAGAGATAAATTTCCAAAGAATGTCTTGGGATTATTTTCTAAAGAAATTCTTTAGGAATTCTAGAGATAAATTTCCAAAGAATTTCTTGGGATTATTTTCTGAAAAAATTCTTTAGGAATTCTAGAGATAAATTTCCAAAGAATTTCTTAGGATTATTTTCTAAAAAAATTCTTTAGGAATTCTAGAGATAAATTTCCAAAGAATTTCTTGGGATTATTTTCTGAAAAATTCTTTAGGAATTCTAGAGATAAATTTCCAAAGAATTTCTTAGGATTATTTTCTAAAGAAATTCTTTAGGAATTCTAGAGGTAAATTCCCAAAGAATTTCTTGGGATTATTTTCTAAAGAAATTCTGTAGGATTTCTAGAGATAAATTTCCAAAGAACGTCTAGGGAATATTTTCCAACGAAATTCTTTAGGAATTCTTGAGATCAATTTCCAAAGAAGGTTTAGGGTTTATTTTCCAAAGTTTTTCACATTTTTAGTTTGTGGATGACGAAAATTATGGCACTAACTCTTTTTTTCTATTGTGGATGTAAGTAGGGCACATACGTCCGCGACAAGGATGCGATTAGTCAGGGTTCAGTATGTGTTTAAGCAGGGAAGGAAATGAGGTTTGCTTGGGAGGTGACGGAAGGGGTGTGGGGGTCAAGTCACCTAAGGCGGACACGGGGCAGGCGGCACCTATAGGGTTGGATCGCCGACATGTGTCTTATTCCCTTTGCCGCCCAGAAGCTTGGCTTACAGGAGTGCGCCACACTCCCGGCTGGCACTGATTCTTAAAAGTAAAATAAGAGTATATAATTAAAATCGTTATGTTTAGATTTACAGGGAATCTAAGCTGTCAGTCGGAATTTTTGCTTAATTCTCTTATGGCATGTTTTATCTTTATTTCGAGCGTAATTAGAGTCCAAAATAAATATTTTTTAGAAAACATTGTAGAGAAAATTAGGTTAAACGTGTTTCTGATACTTGAAAAACTCTCAGTGAATATACATTATTAAATTTAACAACAACGTCTGTATCTACTGCTTGGCCGTTAAAGCCTTCAAAACCCACATAGTACACCATACAATTGCACAAAGTTAAAACTTTCTGCCGTTTACGGATGTTTTTAAGTCGATTAAATGTCTGACTTTATAAGCAATTTCACACTGCATGCGAGAACTTCCTTCGCTATATGGGGTGTAGTTCTCTACACTCCCTGTATTGGGATATCGTTCTGAGTGTAAGAACTATCCTCGTTTCAAGTGGCTAAATTAATTTACCCACTTCTCAAGATATTTCCCAAGAAAATTCCAAAGACATTTCTCAACAAAATTCCAAAGACATTTCCCAAGTAAATTCCAAAGAAATTTCCCAAGTAATTTCCAAAGACATTTCCCAAGTATATTTCAAAGACATTCCTCAAGAAAATTCCAAAGATATTTCCCAAGAAAATTCCAAAGATATTTCCCAAGAAAATTCCAAAGATATTTCCCAAGAAAATTCCAAAGATATTTCCCAAGAAAATTCCAAAGATATTTCCCTAGAAAATTCCAAAGATATTTCCCTAGAAAATTCCAAAGATATTTCCCAAGAAAATTCCAAAGATATTTCCAAAGCAATTTCCAAAGAAAAAGAGGCCAATATTCCCCAATTTCCAAAAGAACGCCTTAAGGATTTCCAAAGAAATTTCCCAAGGAATTTTCTTAAGAGTTCTTAAGAAGATTTTTGTAAGGGAGGTAATATCATGAACAGTAAAATGTGAAAAGCTATTTATAAGTTAATCCCTTAAAAGAATTATATTTTCAAATAGGAACTTGATTTGTTTATGCGGATGCAGTGTGGGTGCTGAAGTCTATAAATTCGTAGTAAGTACTTTAAATAGTGTGGTGTGTGCATTAAGAGGCTTCATTTGACGCAAAGTGCCTCTTAAAAATCGGCCTTTTAGTTGTTTCGTGTCAAACAAAGCTTGAGAACTTTATCCTCGTGTATCATATAAGTGTTAGTATTCTAATTTTAATAATATTTGATTAGGAAAAGTCTGAATTTGAAAATGTTTCAATTCTAAATACGACTAAGTCATGCAGAAAACTAACCGTAACGGAATATGCTAATCTCTCGGACAACGTAAGTGCAAGCAACTATTAAATAAAAATTGCAGAGCAATAGTTTTACTTTTAACTTCATGTTCTATTTACAAGAGTATACATTTTTATCAGATTTTACACATTGAGAGAAGAGCTTTTCCTCTTGGTAAAATGTTGGAAAAGGGTTTTTTGGAAAGTCGAACAAGTCACGCTCCAATTTTCTTTGATTATGAGGAAGCCATCACTATTTCTAATCCAGTCATTAAAGAAACAACAAGTCTACAGTTCCTAATGATCGACTGGAAAGCAAGTAAATTTTAACGTTGCTATGTATTTCGTCTTAGATATATTTTTATTAAATCAGAAACATAGAAAATTAATAAAAATCTTATAAGATTTTAGCGATAAACCATAAGTTTTAAGGCAAGTTGAACATAAACTAGAGCTCGGCATTTTCGATCAATTATCCACTTTATTTTATCTTTATCCATACCCGAAAATTATCCACAGAACTTACATGTTAAATCGTATTATAATCCACAAATTTGTTTATAAATAATCGGTTATCCACCAGTTTGTGGATAATTGATCGAAAATGCCGAGCTCTAACATAAACTTCCGTAAAAAATCTTGAGAATGAATAATCTTTTACTATCGGCGGTTTGTGAGAAAGTAATTTTGGTAACCACGTTTAAGAGATTCAGCACAGTGTTCTGTACTTACTCACTTATTACAAAATCACCATCTACTGGTCTTCTGTTTCGAAACCCTTATTTACTACCAATTTGAGTAAGGCGAAACATCTTGCGCAGGCTGAAATTCAAACGTCCTTGATAGAACTTAAGTGGAATAGCAGACGTATAGTCCTTGTCTCTAAAACATTTTCAATTGTTCTTTTTTGAAACGTTGTAACACGCACTAAGGTGATAAAATAATAGAAAAAAATTCAAAATTATAATAACTTTTATATTAACATATATAATGATCTTGTTTTCCAAGTCGTCTGTTTGTGTATGAGTCCATTGTTACATTAGTGCACCGCGTTAGCATGTAAGGAAATCCAACAAAACCTCATAATTTTCTTTTTTCAATATAAAAATCGAAAATGTAGGAAATATATATCAGAGTTTCGATAAATATATTACATATTTTTAAAGATAATTTAGGACAAATATTGATATCGTTAGTTAATAGAAGTGGGAAAGAGAAGTCGATTTGGGAAATTGGGATAAATGATCAAATGAAGTTTCAATGTGACTCTCTGAAATACCGTAAGGTGTAGTATTGGATTATCATAAAGCTCCGTTTGATTTCGATATTTCAAGAACGTCTTTTGATATTAATATTTGAAATGAGTGTATACATTTTAATAACGCTATATTGATATATAGCTTAAACGCTGATTCAGAGATTTCACGTAATATATAGGGTTTCATTTCAATCATTTATGTTTTATCTGTTTGTAATGGACCTAAAAAAAACACAATGCCCGAGATGAGATGAATTAAAATTTGTGTGTTGTTTTTATGCTCCGCTGTTAAGAAACATTTACGACTCAGAGTGAGGAAAGAGATAATTACAAATTTAAAAGAATAGTTTTATGTCTTTTTATAAAACCAAGTATCATGACGGTAACATGATCGCAATTGTTAAAATTATAATCATAATTGGGCTATATCTTCGGAGCATCTATTTTTTATGCGCATCCTCTAATCAACGGCTATTGACAAGATTTAATAGTCATGCTGGCAAAAGAAGAAATATGTTGAGATGTATCGAGATTATAGTGTTTAGATGCCAGTCTAGTTCTGAATATTGTTTCGAGTAATGTTTGAATAGTTCATTATCTTCAATTTTTGCCGTTGCAATAATTGCATATCTAGATAACTAAGTTTGTTGGAAGTCCTATTCTCGAACTGTAGCGGTCTTATTTTAAATTTTCTACCTGTTTTTCCTTAAATTGTCTTGTCACGTTTCTACACACAAGGTTTATTTTACATGACATTTAATTAAAACAGGCAAGCATTCTTCTGCTCTCCGCAATTTTACTTTTCTCTCTGTTGCTGTGGAAGACGAAGGACAAGACTGTGTTCAAAATGAAAAGAATAGGTCATTTTTCCGATATAATTCTGTTGCTTATGGAAGTGATTTCGATTTTTTTCTTAAAATGTAATGTACAGTGTACTGAATTTCCATATTATTATAATTGTTTTCCTGATTCAACACTGATTGACATCAGAAAATGTCATTTCAGCTTTTAGTACAGTATCTAAGAACTATATTTGGAAATTCTTGTGCGGTTCTTGGCTACTCGGAGCTCTTCTTCTGACCTACGAAATGTCAGGATACATGAAAACCAATTTCACTGTTAAAGAATATTTGGTTGTTGATAGCTTAAACGATGTTCTAAACATGACCATTAAACGGATTCATTTCAGTTATAATATACACAACGATGAGTCAAAATGTTTTTGCAACTTGGAAGCACCAGTGAGATTTAAAAAAAAGAGAAAGCAAAATATGCCACATTGTTTGATAATGTTTAAAATTCTAGCCGACGTACGCATACAAGTATTTCGATCCACAAATGAAAATCTGCAGGTTTAAGATCATGGTTGAAGACGCCGTTCAAAAGTTTTACTGCGTATACGAGCCGGAAATCGAGAATAAAGCGTGGTTCAGCTTAACTACCAAGAATGAACTTTACGATTTGATGGAGCATGATTACAAGTGCAAGGAGAAACAGCAGTTGGAATTTTACATTGGGGCTCACAGTTACCGGAATGAATACTTTTTCCTTCACATCAAGTCCTTCCGTGTCAGACAAGATATCAAGGAATTAGCACTCAGATCGTAAGTGTTTCTCTCGCAGACTAACTCACTTCAATGAATGAAAGAGTCATTTTTTTGTGTCTCGAAAAAACTTCGGCTACGATCGAATATTTCCCTAAGCAGATCTTGAAGTAAAAACGTACATTACTTAGGTTAAATTTTAATTCACTTAATTCTGGGTTCCGCTACATCTAAGAGAAAACGACGAAAAGTAGTATAGGGAAATTCTAGATTTATGATTCCTCAGAAAATTGGAATTTAAGAAATTTTGTCATAACAAGAGTAATTGTCTCATCCTTAAAACACTTAGTCGTTGAACATGGTAGATAAGTGGAGGCGTTTTTTCATGTGATCTGTTCCACCCTTGTTATAAATTAGGATCATATTCTTATTTTTGACTCGAACAAATTTCGTATATAATTCAAGTTTGCAATTGCTGAAAGAATTCAGCATATTTAATAGAAAGACAAGCTTTGGCATAATACCTTTTACGTTACATTGTGTTAGATCTCAATCTAGAAAAAGTGTTAATTTTTTACACTGTCTCTCGGGCGTTTCCTAAACGGTCACTCTCTATGCCTTTTATCTGGAAATGTTTTTACAGTTCTTCGTGGTACAATTCGTCGTATTAACAGCTTTATCTGAAATCGATATTTTCGCTTTTAAAGGGATACTATTAGCTGAAAATATTAGTGCCGTGTTTTATTTTTTCCTGGTTTATTTTAATTAAATATAAAGTCTCTAATTTTTTCTGATTTTTCAAACAATTTTTTCAATGAAAATTTGATTTTTTAAAATTTGTTAGGCTTAGCAATGGGTTTCGATTTTAGCACACTTGCCTACCGGCCAATAAAAACCTCTTTAGGGATAGAGACAAATCAACCAATCCCGTGAAGTTTAGAGAATATTTAGTCGTATGCTGTCTGCTTCAAATAGGAAAAGCCGAGTTTCCAAGGGCGGGAAATAAGTATTTTTTTAAATTGGCCTGGTCACCATTGACTCCCCGGGACCCGTCGTCTGCTAAAGTTTGAGGACGATAGTAATTGTGATTTAGATTGACTCAGCTGAAGTTTAAAAGATCGGTTTTTTAATTTTTTCAATCCCGAACGTCACAAAGAACACTGATCTTCCCATTCGTAAGACTTGTAACTAGACTAGATTATCAAATATACAACAAAATTACGACACGCCTCATTTTAATATAGTAAGTTTAAGAGAAAAATTTCAGTGTAAGTGAAACGTAAAAGCATAAACCTGCTAATTGTTAATGTTCCTTATCCGCTATTCGTTAAATGATCAAACCCGCGCCTTTCTTTTGAGTTCTAAAAAGTAGAATATAGATTTCCGAACCTAGTGCAGACGACGTCAATGAGACTCGACTGAGAAAATTTTTGGGGATTGCCTCTTATAAATCGCGGGCGCTGATTGGCCGGTAGGTCGCTTTACCAAAATTCAAATGCATGTTTTGGATACAAAACTTCAATTATTGTTTAATACTATAAATAGCTCTTCAAAAAATCTGAAAAAATTCAAGGCGGCATATTTTAATATAAGGAATCAGAATAAAAATAATTAATTTCTGCCAATAATATCCCTTTAATGTTTGTGTACAGGTTAGGAACTGTGAAGATAAAACCTACATTGCGTTTTAGTTATCAAGAAAGTACTCGGTATCTAAATATGAGTAAAAAAGGTTTCAAAATGTTTCTGTGTCAAATTGGAAATCTAAGTGTGCTCAAAAATTACGCTGTTCAAAAACGTAACAAACGTCAGTTTTACGGCATATTTTGGTCAACGAATTACTTGACTTAAAATGTTTCTTCATATAATTTGCCAAAATTTCATGACAAGTGTTCTAAAATGTATCGTCGTTTAATTGGAAATTTAAGTGTAGACAAAAATTTGATCACCTTTGTTATTTTGAAAATTCTGCAATTAGTTATTAAACATGGTATTGCTCTACGCTAGACAAAGTACGGATTAGCTTTCACGAGACAGATTATGATATGCGGTTGAAGAAATGTTTTAGCTAAGGGATGTCCCTGGACAACTCATTAAGGAGCGCTAATTGAGTTTAGCAAGTCCATACCATTTATTTATGAACGCAGAGAAGCAAATACGACAGGGACGGGGGAGGTCACCTTCTTGGATTATTTCAGTCGTGTCAAGAAGCACCACCACTAGAGGCTGTACGACTTAGCTACCCTCCCGCCGTGTGTAGTGAACTTTTTCTCCATCTGGAGTTGCCTCTTGGCTCGAGGGAAATAACCCAGGAGAGTTCTCTCCCCCTATTTTGTTGGTTTCTCTGCTAGTACTTAATGAAATGGTCTATTGTACGCGGGCGTTCTCTTGCGTCTGTCACTCTTCTGTCTCGCCAGCGGGTAGCCACACCCAAATAATATATTTATATTTCTCTTCTCTTTTTAATTATATAAATTACTTTTAACATTCGGTGCTCCGAGTCTTCACAGGAAAAGACAAACGTCAGTTTTTCGGTAGATTTTAGTGATCGTATATTGAAGACTAAAAATGTTTGCTCGTAGGATTAGAAATTTCAGTGTCAGTAGAAATATCACAACTTTAAAATATTGCGAAATGTTTGGTCGTGGAAATGGAAATGAGTCTTAAAGAAAAAAAAAATATGTTCACATTTGTTATATTGAAAATGCTGCAATGTCTTGATTTAGTAAGGTTTGGTGAAAATCGAAAACGATTCACTAAGAGATCATGGATAATATTTCTGATTGCAAATTCGTACGGTTTACACATCATATGTTGGGCAATCGAATTTAATTTTCGTGTTCAATTAGACGGAGTTGCTATTTTGTTTGAAATTACGTTTCTAACGCGTTTATTTGCGGCCTGCTTCATAATTAATAACTGCCTCTTCAGGGAAACATTTAGCGCCAATTTCGTAAAAATACGCAATTTAACGAAAATAGCCAATGAAACAATATCGTATCGAATTTTTGTAGCGCTCGCATTATTGTCAAACGTTTTAATTATTTCGATGAAAACCATTGAAATTGCACAATACAATGTTAACGATACACTTCTTTACATAGAACTCAACCTTTACGATTCACGGTATTTAAAACAGAATTTAAGTTTAGGTAAAATTGTTAGCCTAATTGATCACATCCTTTATTTCCTTATTTTAACTATACCGTTTCTATTTCAAATAATTTTGGCTTTTCAAGCTCACATTGTGCGGTTTCGAGTGATTGAATTAGCTAATAAAATTAAAAATTCACAAATGAACGTTAAACACATCGCGGACATCCATACAGACATTGTGAAAATGGTTCAAGACTCGGATTCAAATGCTAAAACACTTCTGTGTTTGTGGTTAGTCGATTTTTTTCAAATGTTGCTGTTAACGTCTCGCTTTCAGTATTGAGTGACGAATCAAAGTTATATAACATTGCCTTTGCCATATATACATTTTTACCGTTAATTTGCGCGTTATATTTACTGGTTATTTTAGCGAGTATTAGCACCTGCGACTCTATGTTAATTTCAGCTTGTCATTTGAGAAAAAAGTTCATTGGTCTGTCACTTCACGATGCGATCTTAGAACGATTTCTAATTTACAAGATTAAATCAGCTCCGATGCATTACTCGGTCTTGAATTGCGTCAGAATTGACGTTGACTTTATTCAAAGCTTGTTGTTAAGTTCTATTTCGTATTTGTCATTCACTTTGACAATGGTGGAGAAGAAACCATTAACATTTTAGTAGAGACGATGAGAGATTTTGTGTTCCCAGTTTAAATGTGTCGACCAAGACCAAGTTCAGCTACTGACCAGGCCTTACTTTTGCAAGTTTTAATGTTAAAAGTTGTTATAAACAATGGTAAAGACTTAAATGGGATGTTTTGTACACGGTCTCTAAGGGCGTTTCCAAGATGGTTACGCTTTATAACACTTGTCGGGAAATGTTTAAAAGTTCTTAATGAAAACAACTTTATCTGAAACAAATATTTTCGATTTTAAAACAAACTTTCACGTAATATAACATTATACCTTAACAGTGGCGGGTTTAACGGTAAGCGGACTAAGCGGCCGCTTGGGGCCCCGGGATGCCATGGGGCCCCGAATTGAGCAGAACTAATTTTCTTTCATTAACAATTATTTTTTTTTCAAAGTAAAAAAATGGAAGAGACTAATAGTTTTAAAAGGAAATAAATGACGAATATTTTCCCTTTCAGTATTATACCAAGAAGGGATAATAGGGATTTATATAATAGCGTTTTTCTTTGAGGTGATCCGAGCGCTCCCGGAGCGCTCCGAAAAAAATATCGTCTTTCATAGGAAAAAAACGAGCTGCTCCGAGACGGAGGCGCGTGTTACAGAGGCCCAGTTGCTCCCTCCCGGTTTGCTCCCGGATTGATCCCAACCGCTCCGACTCTAGAGACGGAGCGACCTAAATGGAGCGCCTGATGACGTCACAAAACCGCTCTGAAAACACTTTCATAAGGGAGCAACTACATTCGGTCCTCGTGTTAGAGCGATGTCGTAACACGAAAATATGGAGCGATCTCGGAGCGCTCCCGGGCGACCACAAAGGAAAACACTATAAGAAGACCAAAGGCATGGTGTTCACTTGGCGTAAATCACGACTTTTCGCCCGACGTCAAGCAAACAAAGTTTCGCTGGACAGAAATTACGTTGAGTGTGGCGATATTAGCTTTCTATTTTTTCGGCCGCGTTCAACGTTAACGCTCTGCGTGAGCCAATCAGCAATAAGCTAGAGTCGTGACGTCATTTTCAACCACGCGTGTTCGGAAGAGGACGTCCGCGGTCCTCCATCTTTTTATTTATTTCGATCCTAATCGAGTGTTACTAATACAAATCCCTGAAAATGCCGAAGTTCAATGCTGAAAGGTTTATTGAAGAGGATAGGAACAATACAAATCTGTATGATATTAGAAACAAAGATTGCAAAAAAGAAAGACAATAGATGGGCCGCAATTAGTGCAGTGTTCTGTTTATCTGCTAAGCCTTGGTTCAATTATTTGCGGGAACTGCGCTAAGTGAAAACGCTATAACGCTGGGCGACAACGTTAAAAACAAATCTGACGTTTGACGTCCAGCTGCAAAGTAGTTTTTTTCGGTCAAGTGAAAACCATGCTTAAGTCGCGAGATTTTACGCTTCTACTCTTACGCGGTGTCAGTGGACAAGTAAGCCCCACCCCTTTCATGCCCGTCATTGCTCTGCGCTTTCCCATTGGATCCCATGGGGATAGGTCATACGGACGCGAATGATTCCGACAAGAGAAAAAGCAAACCTCGAGCAAAGAAAACAGAAAATGGAGTCTGCCCGCGGTGCTGAAACCAAAGAGGAGAGAGAGGGAACGCGCTTTATAAAATCCGCCGAAAAATGGGAAAATAGGGGGTAGTAAAAACAATTTTCGGTACGTTTAGTTTTAGGACGCACATCCTTTGCGCAAGGGGGGATTGACCTCCTCGCCTTATCTCTGTCATCCCCTACGTCAACTGTGCGCGAGAAAGCTGCGCTCAGGCACTGCGTGTACCATAGATTTACCTCCGTTTTCACCACGAATGGATCACGGCTGCCTACATCGATTCTTTCTCCGTCTTTCTCTCCTCTTTGCTGAAACTTTACGACGGTTGCTTTAATTGCCATGAACAAGTTAGTTAAAGGTTTTGAACATACATAACTTGATGGATTTTGAATATGTGTCTCTACGTGAAAATCGTTCGTTCTGTAATTGTTTCTAAATCGAATCAAGTGTACCATAAGTTTATAGTGTACCTATGATTTCGCGAGTTCCAAAAACCAAATCAAGGCTTAACGAAAAGGTAAAAGAAATAGATGGTAAAAAACAGCGTTTTTCTTTGCGGTAAAACGAGCTGCTCCGAGACGGCGGCACGTCTTACAATGACCCAGGCGCTCCCTCCCGGTTTCCTCCCGGATTCATCCCAACCAGTGGCGGGTTTAACGGTAAGCGGACTAAGCGGCCGCTTGGGGCCCCGGGATGCCAAGGGGCCCCGAATTGCGCAGAATTAATTTTCTTCCATTAAAATTTTTTTTACCAAATTAAAAAAGGAAGAGACTAATGGTTCTAAAAGGAAATTAATAACGAATATTTTTCACTTTCAGTATTATACTAAACCAAAAGGGTAAATAAGGTTTTAAAGCATATTTTCTCGGAATACTAAGTTAGACTTGAGGCGACTCCTTTCACGGCTTCACTCCTTCCCTTGCTATTGCCGCGTCTCTTTAGACCTTTCCGGGTTCCCACGTTTCCTCCCAGAAGGGTGAAGTGCTAACTGCTCACCCCCCATTCCTCAAAAGTGGACTCTACCAAAATTGTCTGGCTAATATTCGCATGGAAAACAAACTAAAACTAAAAGTAGTAAAAGCGTCGAAAATGTCCAGTTAAATCTAGATGCCTGTGGTGCATGATGCGCGTATAAACTATTCTCACAGTGCTAGTAGTCTATTTCTCAAAATTTCGAAATGAAGAGACATCAAAGCGGTGCTGAAAAGCGAAAGAAAGTTAAGAAAAACCTGGAAATTGTTGAGAGCCAAAGAAATGCATTGCACAAGTTCTTAACAGTAAATTCAGATACTGAGATGGAGTTGCCATCAACTTCGTCCGATAATTTGTCTAAATTGTCTGCTCACGAAATTTCTGAACCGCACGGGCTTATAAGTGAATTTGTTGAAGAAGAGAAAAAAGAAGAACAAGTTGAGGATCAACAAAAGGTTGAAAATGCTAATTATGCTAATAATGCTACGGACGAAAGGGAGTTTGAAGATTCGGATGATGATAGAAATCTCGACACACGTTTGAATTTAGACGTCGAAGTAATAAAGGATATAGCTTTATGGCCAGCAATTCTTTCTGATTCCATTATAGATTATATTCTTAAACATGAACCAAAAAATATTGGAAATATAGACAATTTGAAATCAGTGTATAAAGACAGAGATGAAGTTTATTATAGAGGACTTTCTTATGATCATTTTTATAGAAAGAAATCAAATGGAATTAAGGAAAAGAGAACTTGGCTGATATTTTCTGAAACAAGCAAAAGTGTTTACTGTTACCCTTGCAAACTCTTTTCACAATCAAAGTCCAAATTAATAACTGGTTTGCAAAATTGGAGATCCATTACTGTTACATTATCGGACCACGAAGTTTCAAAAGAACACATGTCAGCCATGTGTACTCTGTACAAAAGATCAACAAAATTCAATAGAGTTGATACTCAACTATTAAAGGAAAAGGAAAAAGAAGAATGTTACTGGAGAGAGGTGTTGAAAAGAATTGTGTCAACAATAAAATTATTGAGTCGCTTAGGATTGGGATTTAGGGGTCACGATGAAAGCAAAGATTCCAACAGGAAAGGAAATTATTTATCCTGCTTGGAATACTTGAGCGAATACGATGAGTTCTTGAAATTACATCTACAAAAATATGCCAACCAAGGACGAGGAAATGTGAGCTATTTATCTCATAATATTTGTGACGAATTTTTAGGACTTGTTTCCCGACAAGTAACAACTGAAATAATAGAAGAAATCAAATCTGCGACCTACTATAGTATAATCGTTGACTCCACTCCCGATATTTCTCATGTCGACCAACTTACTTTTGTAATAAGATACGTTTCATCTTCTGGTGATATCAAGGAAAGATTTATGGGATTTATTGCGATA
Organism: Phalangium opilio; assembly: GCA_019434445.1. NCBI lineage: Eukaryota > Metazoa > Arthropoda > Arachnida > Opiliones > Phalangiidae > Phalangium > Phalangium opilio. Next base: position 544,423 of record JAEQBA010002176.1, read on the forward strand.
GATAAACACACCTCTTCATACTTGGAACAAGAAGTTTTAGAAACATTAGCAAAACTAGGATTGGATGTTAAAAACTGTCGAGGACAATCTTTTGATAATGCGTCAAATATGTCAGGGAAGTACTCAGGCTTGCAAGCGCGCATTAAAGAACATAGTCCAAGCGCGGTTTTTATTCCGTGCTGCAATCATTCTTTAAATTTAGTTGGAAATTTCGCTGCAGAAAGTTGTAGCGCCGCAGTTCAATATTTTATGTTTGTTCAAAAGCTATTTACATTTTTCTCTGCGTCAACTCATCGCTGGAAAATTTTAACGAGCAAACTAGACAATTGTAAAGATAAACAATCCGTCTCACCCCCACACGTTGAGTGTAATACCTCTCCGTGACATACGTCACTCGGAGAGGTAAAAATCTAAAAGCCCAAAATTCTATAACCTAGGAATTTTGTTACAATTTTTTTTCCGAATAAAAAAATTTCTTGAAGAACGTTTTGCATCACCCTTACAAAAATCTTCTTAAGAACTCTTAAGAAAATTCCTTGGGAAATTTCTTTGGAAATCCTTAAGGCGTTCTTTAGGAAATTGGGGAATATTGGCCTCTTTTTCTTTGGAAATTGCTTTGGAAATATCTTTGGAATTTTCTTGGGAAATATCTTTGGAATTTCCTTGCGAAATATCTTTGGAATTTTCTTGGGAAATATCTTGGGAAATATCTTTGGAATTTTCTTGGGAAATATCTTTGGAATTTTCTTGGGAAATATCTTTGGAATGTTCTTGGGAAATATCTTTGGAATTTCCTTGGGAAATATCTTTGGAATGTCCTTGGGAAATATCTTTGGAATTTTCTTGGGAAATATCTTTGGAATTTCCTTGGGAAATATCTTTGGAATTTTCTTGGGAAATATCTTTGGAATTTTCTTGGGAAATATCTTTGGAATTTTCTTGGGAAATATCTTTGGAATTTTCTTGGGAAATATCTTTGGAATTTTCTTGGGAAATATCTTAGGAATTATCTTGGGAGATATCTTTGGACTTCTCTTGGGAAATATCTTTTGAATGTACTTGGGAAATATCTTTGGAATTTTCTTGGGAAATATATAGAGAAGTGGGTAAATTAATTTAGCCACTTGAAACGAGGATAGTTCTTACATGCAGAACCATATCCCAATACAGGAAGTGTAGTTCTTATATGCTGAACTACACCCCTTATAGAGAGGGAAGTTATCGCATTCAGAGTGAAGTTGCTTTAAAAGTCAGACCTTTAATCGACTTATTAAAAACATCCGTAAACGGCAGAAAGTTTTAAACCTTGTGCAATTGTATGGGGTACTAAGTGGGTTTTGGAGGCTTTAACGGCCAAGCAGTAGATACAGACGTCGTTGTTAAATTTAATAATGTATATTCACTGAGAGTTTTTCGAGTATCAGAAACGCGTTTAACCTAATTTCCTCTACAATGTTTTTAAAAAAATATTTATTTTGGACTCTAATTACGCTCGAAATAAAGATAAAACATGCCATACAAGAATTAAGCAAAAATTCCGACTGACAGCTTAGATTCCCTGTAAATCTAAACATAACGATTTTAATTACTCTTATTTTACTTTTAATCTATTTTATCCTTTACATAAACACCTCACGGATTATTGAAGGCAAAAAAATATAATAAAAAAATAGGTAAATGTAACATTCCATTTCAGCGCTTGCCTAGCCTTAGCTACGGGACAAGCCTTCGTGAAACGTTTTTAATTTTTTTAACCATCAAGTTAATGTCTATCTAGGAAAACTTTAGCTAAACAATTTGGGTAAAAATATTTTGAGATAATTATATGTAAAGCATAATTGCAATATATCTGGTCCTTTGAAATTAATGTCTTGAATTCCAAACGAATTTCGTTGGAAGATAAACCCTAGATCTTCTCTGGAAAACCAACCCTAGAGCTTCATTGGACATTTATCTCAATAATGCTAACGAATTTATTTTGGAAATAAACCATGGACCTTCTTTGGAAATTGATCTCAAGAATTCTAAAGAATTTCGTTGGAAAATATTCCCTAGACATTCTTTGGAAATTTATCTCAAGCATTTCTAAAGAACTTCTTTGGAAAACAACCCCTAGACCTACTTTGGAAATTTATCCCTAGAATTCCTAAATAATTTCGTTAGAAAATAATACCAAGAAATTCTTTGGAAATTTATCTCTAGACTTCCAAAAGAATTTCTTTAGAAAGTAATCCCAAGACATTCTTTGGAAATTTATCTCTAGAATTCCTAAAGAATTTCTTTCGAAAATAATCCCAAGACCCTCCGTGGCGTTAGGAAATTTATCTCGAGAATTCCTAAAGAATTTCTTTAGAAAATAGTCCCTAGACCTTCTTAGGAAATTCATCTTTAGAATTCCTAAAGAATTTCTTTAGAAAATAGTCCCAAGACATTCTTTGGAAATTTATCTCCAGAATTCCTAAAGAATTTCTTTAGAAAATAATCCCTAGACCTTCTTAGGAAATTTATCTTTAGAATTCCTAACGAATTTCTTGAGAAAATAATCCCAAGACATTCTTTGGAAATTTATCTCTAGAATACCTAAAGAATTTCTTTAGAAAATAATCCCTAGAACTTCTTAGGAAATTTATCTTTAGAATACCTAAAGAATTTCTTTAGAAAATAATCCCTAGAACGTCTTAGGAAATTTATCTTTAGAATACCTAAAGAATTTCTTTAGAAAATAATCCCTAGAACGTCTTAGGAAATTTATCTTTAGAATACCTAAAGAATTTCTTTAGAAAATAATCCCTAGAACTTCTTAGGAAATTTATCTTTAGAATACCTAAAGAATTTCTTTAGAAAATAATCCCTAGAACTTCTTAGGAAATTTATCTTTAGAATTCCTAAAGAATTTCTTTAGAAAATAATCCCTAGACCTTCTTAGGAAATTTATCTTTAGAATTCCTAAAGATTTTCTTTAGAAAATAATCCCAAGCCATTCTTTGGAAATTTATCTCAAGAATTCTTTAGGAAATTCCATGGAAGTCTTTGGAAATAGTTTCTTTGGAAAATGATCCCAAGGGCTCCGTAGGGTTCCAAAGAAATTCCTTTAGAACTCTTAAGAAGATTTTTGTAAGGGCAAGTATGGACGATACTTATTAATTACAATTGGAAAGGTTAGGAATTTTTTTCATTAGTTGCATTTTCTTCAAGTCCAAAAATTACGGCTTCACCAACAGTTTTCACTCTTAAATTGGTGAATATATGACACGCACTGGAAAAAATTGCATTTCACATATTACGACAATGTTTATGTGCTGAAATCGTACTGAGAATGTTTTTCATGGTTGAACATTTTTTCCATTTTAATGTTTCCTACCTTATTACCTAACCGTCTTAGCTAACGAAACTCAGAGTGTAAGCAAATTTAAGAGAAAAAATTTGTCCTTTAATAGAACCAAGTGTCATAACGCTAACAAGATAACGGTTGTTAAATGTCTAATCATAAATTTTTTCAAGGACATCCTCTTTTAAATCGCTTAGAGATAAAGAGCAGATTTAATAGTCATGGTGGGAAATTAAGAAATATGTTGAGTTATAATGAGAGGATAGTGTTTGGACGACAACCATATTGCTTGAATAGAATAATTGCATATCTAAATAAATAAATTTGTAGGTAGTCCTCTCGAACTGGAGCGGTATTATTTTAAAGTTCTAACTTGTTTTTCGCTGTCGTGTCATGTTTCTTCACACAAGATTTATATTAAATGAAATTTAATTAAAACAGGCAAGCCTTCTGCTGCTCTCTGCAATTTTACTTTTCTGTATTTTACTGTGGAAGACCAAGGACAAGATTGTGTTCAAAATGGAAAGAATATCTCGTATTTCGGATATTATTCTATTGCTTATGGATGTGATTTTGATATTTTTCTTAAAATGTAATGCAACACATTTCAATAATAACGTAATTGTTTTCTTGATTTAACATTGCTTGCCATCACAAATTTGATTTCAGCTTTCAGTACAGTATCTAAGAACTATACGTGGAAGTTCTTGTGCGGTTCTTGGCTACTCGGAGCTCTTCTTCTGACCAACGAAATGTCAGGATCCATGAAAACCAATTTCACTGTTAAAGAATATTTGGTTGTTGATAGTTTAAACGATGTTCTAAACATGACCATTAAACGGATACATCTTGGTTTTACTGAATACTTCTCAGAGACATCATTTTTTTGCGACATGGATTTCCCAGTGAGATTTAAAAAAGAAAAAAAAAAAGAAAAATTGCTAAAATGTTTGTTTATGTTTAAAATTCTAGCAAACGCACGCGTGCAAGTATTTCGATCCACAAATGATAATCTGTAGGTTTAAGATAATAGTACCAGATGCCGTTCAAAAGATTACCTGCGAATACGATCCGGCCATCGAGAATAAAGCGTGGTTCAGCTTAACAACCAGGAGTGAACTTTACGATTTGATGGAGGAAGAATTCAAGTGCAAGGAGAAACAGCAGTTGGAATTTTACATTGGGGCTCACAGTTACCGGAATGAATACTTTTTCCTTTACATTAAGTCCTTCCGTGTCAGACAAGATATCAAGGAATTAGTAATCAGATCGTAAGTGATTCTCTTGCAGATCAACTTACTTACTTCGATGTCAGGTAATATTAGGTTTAACAACGCCATTGTAAAATGTAGATCAAAAACCTTCGGCTATGATCAAATATTTCCCTAAGCAGATCTTGAAGTAAAAACGTACATAACTTTGTTTAAACTTTACTTCAATTTATTCTGGGTTCCACTACATCTCTAAGAGAAAACGGCGAAAAAGAGTATAGGGAATATTCTAGATTTTATTCCTCAGAAAATCTGAATTATAGACAGAATCTCTTAACAAGAGTAGGCCTAATTGTCTCATCCTAAAATACTTTGTCGTTGAACGTGTTAAACTACTCGCTTTTCTTCTATCATAAATATGATATTGATATAGATTCGATAAGTGGAGGCTTTTACGAACTGTGTCAATAGCAAATAAGAAAATTTTCCATATTATCTGTTCCACCCTTGTTTCAAAGCTTTGGTCCCATTGAACCGAATTCCCATTCGACAGAAGGGGTTTTTTTTTGGGGTCCCATTCGACCGAACGTAGCCAAAGGTGCGGTTTTATTATAGTCCCATTGGACCGAAATTCTATTGAACTGGAAGAAGACATACTGTATGGTTTTGCATTAAATATATTTTTAATTTCACAACTTATTATTGTTAAAATAAATGTGAGTTGAAAATGTATTACTGCACTTATTTTAACTACGTTTTAATTACGGCAAACCTCACCTACCCTAGCATAACCTAACCTAACCTAACCTAACCAAACGTAACCTAACCTAACCTAACCTAACCCAATAATTAGCTACCACCTATTTTAGAAAAGGTGGTAGCTAATTAAAAGGAGAATATTTTGGAAAATGTGGCAGCTAATTAGTAGGAGAATGTTTTGGAAAAGGTTGCAGCTAATTAATAGGAGAATATTTTGGAAAAGGTGGCAGCTAATTAATAGGAGAATGTTTTGGAAAAGGTGGTAGCTAATTAAAAGGAGAATATTATGGAAAAGGTGGTAGCTAGTTAAAAGGAGAATATTTTGGAAAATGTGGTAGCTAATTAGTAAGAGAATGTTTTGGAAAAGGTTGCAGCTAATTAATAGGAGAATATTTTGAAAAAGGTGGCAGCTAATTAATAGGAAAGTCTTTTGGAAAAGGTGGCAGCTAATTAATAGGAGAATGTTTTGGAAAAGGTGTCAACGAATTATTGGAACCAAACCAAACCAAACCTAAACTAACCTAAGCTAACCTAACCTAACCTATGCTAACCTACCCTAACCTATGCTAACCTAACTTAACCTAACCTAACCTAACCTAACCTAATCTAACCTAACCTAACCTAACCCAACCCACCCGAAACCAAAATATTAAAATTTTAATTTAAAATTTAAAGACATTGATGGAACTACCATTAAGACTTTACTTCATTTTAAGCACAATTTGTTTATCAATTCTATATCTCTCTTGCCTTGAAAGGAATGAAAGTGAGCGTTACAATTAGTATAACGAAACATTAACTTTCAATGTTATTAACATACCTTTCGGAGATTCGAACCAACAACCTATCGCTTCGCAGTCCAACATCGTATCCACTACACCACCGAATGGCTGACGGCTACTGTGTTTCAAGTTATATTCATGTATTTTTTAGGGGCATATTCGGACGATTGGGATTTCGGTCCATCGGGAATATAGCCATTGGGCTGGAAATCTAAAATCATTGCGGGATATTCGGTCGAATCGGATTTCGGTCCATTGGGAATTCGGTTGAAAGGAACGATACCGTTTCAAATGGGAAGCCGTCACATGAGCAGTTCCCTTATGAGCGGATTTCATAATAGCGGTCCTCATAACAACAGTTCCCTAAATAGCGGTTCCCGAAATGGCAGTTTACCCGTTACAGCAATTACCGATACAGTGGTTCTTGTGAACGCGGCGTACCGTTACAGCAGTTCTCTAAAGAACGGAAAAACAGATATGCCAAAAACCATAGTTGCTTATTATGGTGTAAGCTTGCCCAGATGGGTTCTATGAACTCAAAAAGAACTAAGTCAGATATGGATAATTTGGTTAGGTTAAAGTTGATTATTTCAACTAAATAGTATTAGGTCAGGTTAGGTTGGGTTTTGTTTCGTTTGGTTAGACTTAGGCTAGTAATATTTTGGAAATGGTGTAACAATGTTACGCCTTTTCCAAAAAAATTAATGTTTACAATTATCTACTTCCGAAATAAAATAACCTTTCTCGAATTATAATATGCCTTTTCCAAGAAATTAGGTTTACAATTATCTACTTCCGAAATAAAATAACCTCCTGAATTATAATATTTTCTCGAATTATAATGCCTTTTCCAAAAGATAACTGTTTACAATTATCTACTTCCAAAATAAAATAACCTTTCTCGAATAATAATATGCCTTTTCCAAAATATTACTGTTTACAATTATCGTCTTCCGAAATAAAATAACCTTTCTCGAAATATAATATGCCTTTTCCAAAAAATAACAGTTTACAACCAACAAATACAACTGTATTGTTAAGATATGCTCAAAACTCAACACAAACACTGCTATTTCCCAAAACAGCAGCCGCTATTTCTAAAACAGCAGTTTTGAAAAACTCCGCTGTTTTTTTTTAGAATCGCGGTTGCTATTTCGAGAACTGCTCTACAGCGAACTGCTCATATGAGGTACACCCGTTTCAAATTGGGATCATATTCATATTTTTGGCTCAAATAAATTTCGTATATAATGCAGTTTCAATTGCTGAAAAAATTGAGCATGTTTAATAGAAAGACAATGTTTGACATGTCTTTTATGTTACATTGAGTTAGATCTCAAACACTATGTCGGCAAGAATCGGGGCTTCGCATGTGACAATGACATGGAACTAAAAAACCTTTTATAGGGAATAAAAAGGTATGGTCCCATTTCTCCCAATTCTGTGTTTCCCAAAATACATTTTTATCCCAAACTTTCCGATTCCCAGTTCTCCCAATCTTATATTTCCCAATCGGAATTTTTATCCCAAACTATTCAATTCTCATTTCTCCCAATCGAATGGTTTCGTCTAATATTTTATGCTGCAAATGGTTGCTTTCAAAACGTTAGGTTAGGTTAGGTTATTATCCTATTAATTAGCTGCCACCTTTTCCAAAACATTCTCCTACTAATTAGCTGCTACCTTTTCCAAAATATTCTCCTAATAGTTAGCTGCCACCTTTTCCAAAACAATGGTTCCAATAATTCTTCGCCACCTTTTCCAAAACAATGGTTCCAATAATTCTTCGCCACCTTTTCCAAAATATTCTCCTATTAATTAGTTGCCACCTTTTCCAAAATATTCTCCTAATCATTAGTTGCCACCTTTTCCAAAATATTCTCCTAATCATTAGTTGCCACCTTTTCCAAAATATTCTCCTATAAATTAGTTGCCACCTTTTCCAAAATATTCTCCTATTAGTTAATTGCCACCTTTTCCAAAATATTCTCCTATTAATTAGTTGCCACCTTTTCCAAAATATTCTCCTATTAATTAGTTGCCACCTTTTCCAAAATATTCTCCTATTAATTAGTTGCCACCTTTTCCAAAATATTCTCCTATTAATTAGTTGCCAGATTTTCCAAAGTATTCTCCTATTAATTAGTTGCCACCTTTTCCAAAGTATTCTCCTATTAATTAGTTGCCACCTTTTCCAAAATATTCTCCTATTAATTAGTTGCCACCTTTTCCAAAATATTCTCCTATTAATTAGTTGCCACCTTTTCCAAAGTATTCTCCTATTAATTAGTTGCCACCTTTTCCAAAGTATTCTCCTATTAATTAGTTGCCACCTTTTCCAAAATATTCTCCTATTAATTAGTTGCCACCTTTTCCAAAATATTCTCCTATTAATTAGTTGCCACCTTTTCCAAAATATTCTCCTATTAATTAGTTGCCGCCTTTTCCTAAATATTCTCCTATTAATTAGCTGCCACCTTTTCCAAAACATTCAACAACGCCTGAATTTAATATTTTTCGGTTCATTTGATGTACCTTAATGCTTTTGGGGGGTTGCACATAAGTCAATTTGGCTTAGCAGCCCTATCCCTCTAATAAATAAATAAATAAATAAATTCTCCTACTAATTAGCTGCCACCTTTTCCAAAACAATGGTTCCTTTAATTCGTTGCCACCTTTTCCAAAATATTCTCCTATTAATTAGTTGGCACCTTTTCCAAAATATTCTCCTATTAATTAGTTGCCACCTTTTTCTAAATATTCTCCTATTAATTAGCTGCCACCTTTTTCTAAATATTCTCCTATTAATTAGCTGCCACCTTTTCCAAAATATTCTCCTAATAGTTATCTGCCACCTTTTCCTAAACATTCTCCTACTGAATATGTAAAACATATCATTGTTAATAAAACAAAAAATTCTCTTTGAACTTATTAACATATGTTTTATGCTGAATTGGGACAAAAGAAATTGGGGGAAAAGACATAGTGTTGGGTCAAATGGGATTGGGAGATATGGGAATTGGGAGAAACGGTTTGGGTTAAATGGGAGTAAATCAATAAAAATGGGCACAAGACAAAAACCGCGACATATGAAATTATACAAAAAAGTCTTGGTTTGGACCAAGGCCAAAAAAACAAACGATATGAGTGAGGTTTATCAATTGACTGAAGTTTCGGATATTGCAATTTTTCTTTATTATTATTACCAGGAATGTATGGAGGGGTTGGAATGGCTAAGGTCAAATCCTAATCGGCGTGAAATGATCTTGGAAACAACTGGCGTGGCTGAATTTACGCTAGTGACGTCATAGCCTGACGTAAAAATCGTATTTACCACTTAAATTATTTTCATTCATTCATTGGCTGGCAAAAAAACTTGTTTGCTATAATCCTCCACCCTCTACCCTAGGTCCTCTGCCTAGACTGAGAGAATCGAATATGAACGCGAACGGCGGCGAATCAGCGCATTAACTTTAAAAAGTCTAAAAGGCATTTTTTAACGAGTCATGACATTTTTCGCCTTCGATAGACAGCTAAACAGACGTTGGGGGAGGAGTTACACTTCTCAAAAAAAAACAAAAAGGACTCGCCTTATGTTTCCACCATCAAGGGTACAACGAGAGCCCCCTTAGCCATTCCAGCCCCTCCATACATTCCTGTTATTACTTTAATCCTTAATCCCTATTTAATTCAATCAACTGATTTTACTGTTGAATCTATTTATTCCCTCTAAATGTATTCCAAAAAATTCATATCTACGCTTTTACAAGACCAATTGCATTTTCCGAAAACATTGTATCATGAAATGAAAAGTATTTCAAAAGTTGTCCGTAAAATCAAGCTTGATTTCCCTATTGCAGCGTCATATAAGTGCACAACAAATTTCGAAACAATAATTATTAAATATTAACTCTATATAAAATCAAGAAGAGATTTATATAAGAAGACCTAAGTCGCGATTTTTTACGCTTCTACTCTTACGCCGGTGTTAGTGGACAAGTAAGCACCACGCCCGTCATTGCTCTGCGCTTTCCTATTGAATCTCGTGGGGATAGGTCACACAGACGCGAATGACGTATTCCGACTAGAGAAAAAACAAACCTCTAGCAAAGAAAACAGAAAATGGAGGCTGCCCGCGGTGATGAAACGTTACGACGGTTGTTTTTAATTGCCATTAACAAGTTAGTTTAAAGGTTTTGAACCTAACTTGATAGATTTTGAATTTGTGTCTCTACGTGAAAATCGGCCGTCCTATAATTTTTTCGAAATCGAATCAAGTGTACTATACTTATGATTTCGTGAGTTCCAAAACCAAACCAAGGCTGAACGAAAATGTAAAATAGATAGATGGTTGAAAACACAGAGTAAGATAAAGGTTTAAGTCCCGCCTCCGTTTCCACCCTCCCCCACCCATGAAGAGGGGATTGTCCACTATCACTTGCGCGTTATTTTAGGTCTTCTTATATAAATTGCTTCTTGATAAAATTTAGTGTTTCAATTGCAAATTTCATTTGTGAGCAAAACAGTTAAAATAACTTTGGCATATTTAAGTAAAATTAAGCCAACACGATGGCGCTAAATAGTGTATAGTTTTGAAGTAGCCCACCTGGCTTTCGTCCCGAGTATTCCTCCACCATTCTCAGGCTCCCACCAGACCCAATCGTTTCCGCGGTTACTGCGCGTATTTCTCTCAGAATTTGTATCCACACCCCCCCCCCATCATCCTTGTTAAAATTAAGAAGAAAATGCATATTAAAGTGCAATAATATATCGGTGGGTAATATTTTTAAGTTGCAGAGTGTCAAAAATGGACCGTTAAACAATTTTAGAGGCGTTGTTTGACAACATTAATGGTGTTGTTTTTTGAACCCGTCCCAGTTAAGACAAGAGGATCTAAACCACAACTTTTGATTTAAGAGTGTTACGGCCATTTAAAATTTCAAATCATTGTTTAATGACAGCCACGTGAGTGTTGCATTGATCGATGTGTTTCCTCTGCGCTCATAGTAAACGGGTCTAAAAACATTTTCTTCTTTTGAAATGCTAATCTTCATTGATATTTTTGGATTAAAGGACATATAAATAGCGCAAAATATTTACTTCATTTGTAAATCCTCAGGGTCCTAAATATTATGGAGCACAATTTTATCCACTATGACTCAATTCCGAAGAAAATTATTTACGAGATGTCAAGATGGAGAAGGCCTCCGGAGGAAACGTCACCTTTGACAATTAAAGTTGTCAGTGGATCCTTTCTCTTGTGGCTGATGGGTCTCGCTATTTCATCGTTCGTTCTCATCGGAGAAATGTTTTTAATCAAAAAGGAGTATTATTAATCAAATCGGCTGTTATTACGAAAACCATCGTTTTATATTTAACGCTATTACGGTGAATGCATAAAAATACCGTAGGTTTATTTTTTCCCTTTTTTATCAAATAAGAAGGCCTTCTCACTTTTGTGACGTACAAGTGCAGAGCCCTCTAGCGATGAGTAAGACCACAAATCTTAGTATTTTTTACTATTAATTTGTCTATGGTGGACAAACCGAAATCTATTAGTACCACAAGAATAAAAAATTATAGTAATACGCAATTACCAAGTAATTACAGGAAAAATAGAGATTTCTTCGCATATTTCGTGTTTTAAAGTCAGATTGAACCTAAATTTACGGTTTGAAATATAAATATATACATATATTGAAGGTTTTCAAGACTTTAATATTTTTAATTCTTTTTTAAAAGCATTAATTTTTGGAACCACTGCCACTCCCCTTTGTGTCTTTCGGGTAAATAACGTAAAAATCATCACTAAACTACCTTCGATCCTCTCACTTGGAGGATTTACTATTTTCCAATCTAATATAATTAATAATTAATATTTCGATTCAGATGTTTTCAAAAGTTTAAGGGAATATATATAAATAGTTTCAGCTTCATTTTTTTTGTTCAATATAATAGCTTTATATTTAAATATAAAAATGTCATTAAAGCTTAGATTAGATGTTTTGAACATAAAAGATCAATAGAAGATAATAATTGAATTTCTAAGATCCCGTATACGTTCAAGGTTTGTAAATAAGTTTCATGCATTTTTATGTAGTTTGATTTTTATACGTACATACGTTTATATTTTAAATTATTAATATTATTTAATTTTTAACCACATTGCACGGCTTTCAGTTAGCGAGAACCCTTCCAGCTTTTGACCCAGCGGGGCTCGAAAATCGGCACGGTCGCTTCATTGTTAGCCACGATGCTCGGTTTTCAAATCGCTAGAACCCTTTTCGCTAGAAGTCGGCCTTTAAAAGCAATCAACCCATTTTAAAATATATTTATTTATATTAAACCCAACCCTAACTTTGTAATTATTCTTCCTCATTATAATTTCAACCTATTTTTCTCTAGAAATGGCCGAGTGTGAACAGTTTTATGAGTAATAATTCGAATTTAGGTTATATCAAGAAGTGATATCTAGTTTTTTAGGGAGAAGGCTAAGAAGCCTAAGTAACCGAGGAGCGGAGCAGGACAATTTGGTCTCGCCGAATTGATCTCGCCATTTTGGTCTCGCCGATTTGGTCGCGGGACTAATTGGTCTCACCGATTTGGTCTCGGTACTATTTGGTCTCGGGACTATTTGGTCTCGGGACTATTTGGTATCGTGATTATTTGGTCTCTGGACTATTTGGTATCGTGATTATTTGGTCTCGGGACTATTTGGTATCGTGATTATTTGGTCTCGGGACTATTTGGTATCGTGATTATTTGGTCTCGGGACTATTTGGTATCGTGATTATTTGGTCTCGGGACTATTTGGTATCGTGATTATTTGGTCTCGGGACTATTTGGTATCGTGATTATTTGGTCTCGTGATTATTTGGTTACCTAATTAGTTGCCTCCTTTTCAAAAGCAATGGTCCCAATAATTCTTCGCCACCTTTTCCAAAATATTCTCATATTAATTAGCTGCCACCTTTTCCAAAATATTCTGCTATTAACTAGCTGCCAACTTTTCCAAAATATTCTCCTATTAATTAGCTAAAACCTTTTCCAAAACATTCTCCTACTAATTAGCTCCCACAAATTATTCTCCAATTAATTAGCTGCCACCTTTTCCAAAATATTCTGCTATTAATTAGCTGCCACCTTTTCCAAAACATTCTCCTACTAATTAGCTACCACCTTTTCCAAAACATTCTCCTACTAATTAGCTTCCACCTTTTCCAAAACATTCTCCTACTAATTAGCTGCCACCTTTTCCAAAATATTCTCCTAATAGTTAGCTGCCACCTTTTCCAAAATATTCTCCAATTAATTAGCTGCCACCTTTTCCTAAATACTCTCCTATTAATTAGCTGCCACCTTTTCCAAAATATTCTGCTATTAACTAGCTGCCAACTTTTCCAAAATATTCTCCTATTAATTAGCTGCCACCTTTTCCAAAACATTCTCCTACTAATTAGCTGCCACCTTTTCCAAAACATTCTCCTACTAATTAGCTACCACCTTTTCCAAAACATTCTCCTACTAATTAGCTAGCACCTTTTCCAAAACATTCTCCTACTAATTAGCTCCCACCTTTTCCAAAATATTCTTCTAATAGTTAGCTGCCACCTTTTCCAAAATATTCTCCAATTAATTAGCTGCCACCTTTTCCAAAATGTTCTCCTATTAATTATCTGACACATTTTCCAAAATATTTCTATTATTGCTAATAAATTGTTCGTGGTAAGAGGCGGGCTTTTAATACTCATATCAATAATCTTCTTACCCCCAAACAATGTTGGGTTGGGTTAAGTCCCGAGACCCATTTGTCCCGAGACCCAATTGTCCCGAGACCATTTGTCCCGAGACCCATTTGTCCCGAGACCCATTTGTCCCGAGACCCATTTGTCCCGAGACCCATTTGTCCCGAGACCCAATTGTCCCGAGACCCATTTGTCCCGAGACCCATTTATCCCGAGACCCATTTGTCCCGAGACCCATTTATCCCGAGACCCATTTGTCCCGAGACCTATTTGTCCCGAGACCCATTTGTCCCGAGACCCAATTGTCCCGAGACCCATTTGTCCCGAGACCCATTTGTCCCGAGACCAAAGCGGCGAGACCAAAACGGCGAGACCAAATCGGCGAGACCATAACGGCGAGACCAAATTGTCGCGTACCGTTCAAGGAGAGATGTAAAAGGAGGCCGAATGGGAATTCGGTCCTTCAGAACATTACCATATTGCTCCCAGCCATAAATACAATGAATAAACTATTAAAAATCATTTAACTGATGATAAACACTCCAAACGAAAAGGATGAAAAATATATATACTATTTAATTAACTTTAGTGCTATTTTTTTAATATACCACGATCCCAAGAATGCTACGTTAATTTGGTAGAGTTAAATAAAAAACACCGCACATTATTAAATAATATTTTCTAATTTATCAAAACTATTTTATACAGAGCTAAATAATTGCAATATAATTAAGGATAATTTGGTTTTGTAGACAGGCTAAAATAAGGAAATGTTACACTGTTCCAATTTAAAGTAAGGATAGGACAATAATGGATGGACTTAAAATGTTTGAATTATAGATTTTATCAAGAAAACCTTAGGCCCGTCGTCAAGGGGAGGGCCTCGCCCACACCTATATTGTGTTTGGCCCTACCAAAAACATTTCCAAATTCTTCAAAAACCGTTTGTGGCACTACCAGCAGTTTCGTTGGCCCTACGCCCCTATCCCCAGCCCTACCAGGCTACGTGGCATTTTGATATGCCTATAAATCAACTATAATTAAAAAAAATTATTATCATGTCATAAAGAAAATAGCAAATAGACGCTAGAGCAGACAAACTGGAGGTCTAGAGTTTCATCAAATGAGGCTTCAAAATATGTTTTTTGCCATATTCAGGAATGGAGAACCGCTGCCTGTTGTGGGCGTAGTGCTAGCCTCCCATTGGACAGAATCGCATGGGGTAGAAACATTTTATGTATAAATAATTTTAAATATTTTCCGCAAATAATAAATGAAAGGAAAAGTGTTTGTAGGATGCAGAAAATTAGAACATTTTCAAGATGAAACGTCCACTTGTTTGTTTATTGTTCAAATTTATAAACTAGTCTATATAAGCGCTACATACCACTCATATTGTCACAAATGCGAAATGGGATTGAAATTTCCTTCACAAAAAGGCACGAGGCCCGCCTCGAAATAGTTTGTCTAGGATTCTTAATACATGTTCTAATGTCTATGGTGGCAACCAATTGTAAGGGCCGATATTTTGGAAAAGGTGACAACTGACCATTAGGGCCAAAATTTTGCAAAAGAGAGTAAATTGACATGCATCATCGTGACCCAGATTTGTGAGTCAAAAATAATGCCTTAAAACTTGGCACACGCGTCGGTACCGCGGCCCTTCCTAAAATTTGACCCTGGCAACGGCCCTGGAACATCTGAAATTAGATGAAAAATATATGACAGGATTTAGGGAACATTTGAAGAAAATTATTATTTATAGGATGCTTCTTAAATGTTTTCGATTAACATTGCTCTTCTTAGGACCTAAAATAGGTCTTATGTTAATTCGCGGTTACGCGGTTACCGTCGTCTGCTATTGTGTATGCTAGAACTTCCTCGATTTGTGTTTGTAGTCAGGACAGAGTAGCTGGTAATGTTTTAAAAGGTATTTGAAGGTATAATATGGATAACTAGATACGTTTAAAACAAATCTCGGTAATTTAGCTATAGCGCGAGCAGCTTGCGTCGTGATGCGCGTGATCGAGTGGGCTATGTTAAACCAAGGAGCATAAATGTCTGAACTACATTCAGTCGCGAGTTTGCATGTCCATCAGTCACTAGTAAACTGAATAGTTATTGGCGAAACTTTGATGTCCGCGTTTTTTAACAAAGGCTCTATGGCCCTTGTCATACTTTCCCTCTCATCCACATTTGATATCACGATATTAATATATTTTAAAAATATATCTTTATATTTAACCATATAACCTTAATAAGTAGCAACTGACGATCATCTTAGAAGGCGGATAGCAAAATGAAGGAGAGAGGGTCCACGAACTGCAATATAGCTTACGGACGCAAACTCGTGCGTTTAGATGAATAAATGGTTGTATTATTATTATTTTTTGTGTTTCAGAATTTATATAAAAATAATACTTTTATTTTGCGAAATGATTCTGTGTGTTTATTAAAGGTATCAAAACGAACCGTGAGGAAAATTTTAAAAGTAAAATATTGCCTGAGATTTTAAAGCCAATTCGATTTAGTTCTATTCCCTGCACTGCAAATCGAAATGGAAATTCTCATTACATCTAAACTAAAGCAGAAGTCCATTAAATTAGCCTAGGAAGTGAACAGTTACAATAGCTGGTATAGCGTACGTCTCTGCTGGGATAAAAACTCCTTCTAGCTCCATGGATAGGGGGTTAAATTTTTCCCCTTTCCTAACACAGTTAGAAATCTCGAGCTCCTCTCTAGGAAGTCTTTCTTCACGTGAGTGGGGCGTGACTTCTTCAGCCCATGAACGCTGGATCTCTAAAGAGTAGATTGTTTGCTTTATTAAAAATTAAAAAAAGGAACGGCCACGGTTGTTAAAGGGAGGGTGAAGTAGAAAATCAAGTGGTTTTTTTATCGATTCTTCTACTAATTATAATAAGGCAGGGGGTTATGCGATTGGTCGGACGTCCTTATTTAAAATTATCCTTTAAATCTGAACCTAATTTGAATTTTAAAATCATTCGGAAGTATTTCCTGAATGTTTGGCTATGCAGACTGGTCTTGTAATTAGTAGAAGAATCGATAAAAAATCACTTGATTTTCTACTTCACCCTCCCTTTGAATAGTTTTTTTTCAATAGGTTTAAAGATTCTTAAAAAAAACTGAATGACCTTGACTGTTCCAAAATTCACACCCCCATCCCTTCTCCAATGCTAAAGAGGGCTCGGTTTTACAGTGGAAGGGGCCGTTTTCGGCCAATAGTTTTTTCTCTCTCGATAGGGCAAATTTTGGCGTACGAGTCGCACCGAAACCGGAGATCTGAGAAAAATTACCGCAAGGTGGCGAATGTGTCGCCCTTCTTCAGTATTGCTACACAAGAGAGGGGAGTCCCAAACCCCGCTTTTGGTTACTTCCTAGGCTAATTTAATGGACTTCTGACTAAAGGTAGAACGCTAAGCTAATGCTACTGAATATTCCAAAAAGACATTTGATTTTGTTTAGTAAGAGAAAGGATTTGTTAATAGTCTTTCCAAGCTATACATGCGTGACAATTTTAAAGGGATATGAAATGGCCAAGTAATATAATAAATTCATTTACCTGCTAACACAAAAATACTGGTATTTACGTTAGGGGGAAAATCTCTTGCAATCTTATGACGTCTTGCTGGTTCCGAAACGGGCAACAATATTAAAGTAGACTAGACATCCGTTGAGAAACTTAAAAAAAAGATAACCGTAATGGAAAATAGTTTTTAAATTGGAATTATTTATATTATTCCAAGAAAAATGACAGCATATCCTTAACCTATTTTATAGACAGATAAAATTCCCAAAAGACATTTATCCAATAAACGTGAAGAATCAGAAATTTCCTTTGTATATTCAGTTCAATGCTTTGAAGGTTGGTGGTTGTTTCTATGTTTGTTTCGGCTTTTTTCTAACATTTTAGAAAGGTAAAAATTTTTAATTAAGTACACCTTCTCATTAGCCATTGCTTTTATGTCCTTGTTTTAAAAATTCATAAGGAAACATTTTAGTGAAATTGAAAGTCAATATTTCCATCGAAAACTCGGACACACTTCAAGCTCGCTGTCATTTTCGCGAACGGGATTACGGTGGTAGAAAGATCTTGAAAACTATACCGAAGTTTTATGGTCGTAACAAATTTAAGGCGTTGCCCAAAAGATTTGTGAAGATTTTCGGAAATGATATAGTAAATATATTAAAAGTTTCGAAAAGAATAGAAATTTTTTTCGATGACTTTAGAGTTCGAATCGATTAAAAACCATTTCAAAGGTGAGTAAAAATTAAAGTTTTCACAAATATGCCGTATTACAACCCAAAATACAATATTTGAATATACTTTGTAACGACTTAACCTGAAAGATAGTGAAAAGATAGTAGAAATTATGCTAATATACTTTTTCCACATACTTGAAAGCAAGTACAAACTTTGTCAGGATGATCGCAACCTTTTTTATATAGTTAATAATAATCATCTCATAAGTTTCTGAAGATTAGGAATTACACTTCGGAGAAAAATTATATAATCAACCAGACAGATATTTTTGAATTTAAAACAATTGAACAAAACTAGTTATTTCAAATCAAGATGGAATTTAACTTGTTTATGAGTATGGGATTGGAATAATTTGGTAAAAAAAATAGGGAAGCCCTCACATGAGCGGTTCCCGAATGAGCGGATTTCATAATAGCGGTCCTAAATAGCGGTTTCCCGAAATAGCAGTATACCCGTTACAGCAATCACCGATGCAGCGGTTCTCGTAAACGCGGCGTACCGTTACAGCAGTTCTCTAAAGAGCAGAAAAACAGATATGCGAAAAACGATAGTTGTTTATTATGGTGTAAGAACTAGGTCAGATATGAATAATTTGGTTTTGTTAAAGCTGATTGTTTCAACTAAATAATATTAGGTCAGGTTAGGTTAGGTTGGGTTGGGTTTTTAAGGTTTTGTTTCTTTTGGTTAGACTAAGGTTAGTTATATTTTGGAAATAGTGTAACAATGTTACGCCTTTTCCCAAAAAATTACTGCTTACAATTATCTGCTTCCGAAATAAAATAAGCTTTCTCGAACTATTTTTCTATCCTGGTATGAGAATTGTAAACTGATACAGCCTGAGGAATAGTACAATATTTAAGTGTACTTTAAAAAAATTCAAAAACACGATCAATCAGTAGGTCACATTACTGATTAAATGATCACAGAAAAATGTAGCTTTTGAAACCAACTAATATAACTATATTGTTAAGAAATGCTCGAAACTCAACACGCTATTTCCCAAAATAGCAGCCGCTATTTCTAAAACAGCAGTTTTGAACAACGCCGCTGTTTTGGGGAATCGCGGTTGGTATTTCGAGAACTGCTTTACCGGGAACTGCTCATACGAGGTACACCCAAAAAATAGCAGTATATATGCTTGGTAAGTTTCCCTTGAAAATTGCATTTTTAATGATAATTTTGGTGCAATACAAAGCTTGAAATGTAATAATTGTACTCGATTACGATGTTCAAGAAGATTTGATCAGGGAAATTTTGAATTTGCAATAGCCTCATCACTCAGAAACGAATTATGATTTGGAAATAATGTAAATTTAGACAACTTTGAGTAGTAAAATTTAGTTCTAATAATACTCCAAATTTTTATACATTCATTTACGCATTAATTTACGTGTAATCGAATTTTATGAATATCGGACGCTTTATTCATTAAAATTCTGTTTAAAACGTTTTCTCTGAAGATGAAATATTACCTTGAAGAGAAAAGATATATCATCAACTATCTAGTAGCAAGGTAATATCATGGACAGTAAAAGGTGAAAAACTATTTATAAATTAATCCCTTAAAAGAATTATATTTTCAAATAGGAACTTGATTTGTTTATGCGGATGCAGTGTGGGTGCTGAAGTCTATAAATTCTTTGTAAGTACTTTAAATAATGTGGTGTGAACATTTAGAGGCTTCATTTGACACAAGGTTCCTATTAAAAATCGGCCTTTTAGTTGGTTCGTGTCAAACAAAGCTTGAGAACTTTATTTTCGTGCATCATATAAGTGTTAGTATACTAAATTTAATAAAATTTGATTAGGAAAAGTCTGAATTTGAAAATGCTTCAATTCTTAATACGACTAAGTCATGCAGAAAATTAACAGTAACGGAGTATGCCAATCTCTCGGACAACGTAAGTGCAAGCAACTACTAAATAAAAATTGCAGAGCAATAGTTTTACTTTTAACTTCATGTTCTATTTACAATAATATACGTTTTTACTCAGATTTTACACATTGAAAGTGAAGCGTTTCCTCTTGGTAAAATGCTGGAAAATTTTTTTTTGAAACGTCGAACCAGTCACGCTCCAATTTTCTTTGATTATGACGAAGCCATCACTATTTCTAATCCAGTCATTAAAGAAACCACAAGTCTACAGTTCCTAATGATCGACTGGAAAGTAAGGAAATTTTAGAGCTCCGCATACCCTATCGGTGTCCCCCCATATCACCCAATTTCATTTGTCCCAATTAGAAGAATTGAACCCAAATCATATATTCCTGCTTCACCCAAATGTATTTCTCCCAATTCCCGTTTGCCACAAAAGGTGATAACACAGGAAGTTGGCACAAAAAACATACCCGTTTTATAAGAGACTGTTGATCAGTGTAATTTATTAAATATGGAAGTCAAATGGCTGAAAACTTCGAAAGGGAAATATTCCCCCGTAATTCGTGGCCAGATGATGATGATAAAAAGCACTGTTCAAGATTCTGTTAACAAAGTACGTAAACCTTTTTCTGAGTTAGGGTTAGGTTAGGTTAGGTAAGGTCAGGTTAGGTATGGTTAGGTTAGGTTAGGTTAGTAATATTTTATAAATCATTAAACTATGGTACGCCTTTTCCAAAATATTGATGTTTAGCTTCATTAACTTCTCAAATAATATGCCTTTTCCTAAACATTACTTTTATTTTATGTTATGTTAGGCTAGGTTTGGTTTGGTTTGGTTAAGTTAGATTAATAATATTTTATAAATCTTTTAACTATGGTACGCCTTTTCCAAAATATTGATGTTTAGCTTCATTGACTTCTCAAATAATATGCCTTTTCCAAAACATTACTTTTATTTTATGTTATGTTAGGCTAGGTTTGGTTTGGTTTGGTTAAGTTAGATTAATTATATTTTATAAATCTTTTAACTATGGTACGCCTTTTCCAAAATATTGATGTTTAGCTTCATTGACTTCTCAAATAATATGCCTTTTCCAAAACATTACTTTTATTTTATGTTATATTAGGCTAGGTTTGGTTTGGTTTGGTTAAGTTAGATTAATTATATTTTATAAATCTTTTAACTATGGTACGCCTTTTCCAAAATATTGATGTTTAGCTTCATTGACTTCTCAAATAATATGCCTTTTCCAAAACATTACTTTTATTTTATGTTATGTTAGGCCATCAAATTCTACTCTATTTGATTCTTTTTGGGTATGCAATATTGGGTTAATTGGAATAGGAGAACTGGGAATTGGGTTGAATGAGGTTTGGGTAAATGGGAATTGGGTGTTTTAAATTGGGTGAAATGGGGTGTAACACGTTAATTAATAGAAGTGGGAAAGAGAAATCGATTTGGGAAGTTGGGATAAATGATCAAATCAAATGTGGATCCACTTTTGATCAAATGAAGTTTCAATGTGACTCTGAAATACCTTTAGGTGTAGTATTTGTTTTTCATAAAGCTCGGTTTCATTTCGATATTTCAAAAACATCTTTTGATATTAATATTTGAAATGTGTGTATACATTTTAAAAACGTTATACTACATTAAACACTGATTCAGAGATTTCAAGTAATATATACGGTTTCATTTCCTTCATTGATGTTTTTATGCTCCGCTGTTAAGAGACATTTACGACTCAGAGTGAGCAAAGATATAATTACAAATTTAAATGAATAGTTCTATGTACTTTTATAAAACCAAGTATCATGACGGTAACATGATCGCAATTGTTAAAATTCTAATTGGGCTATATCTTTGGAGCATCTATTTTTTTATGCGCATCCTCTAATCAACGGCTATTGACAAGATTTAATAGTCATACTGGCAAAATAAGAAATATGTTGAGATGTATGGAGATTTTAGTGTTTAGATGCCAGTCTAGTTCTGAATATTGTTTCGAGTAATGCTTGAATAATTCATTATCTTTAATTTTTGCCGTTGCAATAATTGCATATATTAGATAAATAAGTTTGTAGGTAGTCCTCTCGAACTGGAGCGGTAATTTTTAAAATTTCCTACTTGTTTTTCCTTGTCTTGTCATGTTTCTACACACAAGGTTTATTTTACATGAAATATAATTAAAACAGGCAAGCATTCTTCTGCTCTCCGCAATTCTTCTTTTCTCTCTGTTGCTGTGGAAGACGAAGGACAAGACTGTGTTCAAAATGAAAAGAATGGTTCATTTTTCCGATATAATTCTGTTGCTTACAGAAGTGATTTCGATTTTTTTCTTAAAATGTAATGTACTGCATTTCCATATTATTATAATAGTTTTCCTGATTCAACACTGTTTGACATCAGAAAATATCATTTCAGCTTTTAGTACATTATCTAAGAACTATATATGGAAATTCTTGTGCGGTTCTTGGCTACTCGGAGCTCTTCTTCTAGCCTACGAAATGTCAGGATACATGAAAACCAATTTCACTGTTAAAGAATATTTGGTTGTTGATAGCTTAAACGATGTTCTAAACATGACCATTGAACGGATATATTTCAGTTATAATATATACAACGCTGAGTCAACATTTTTTTGCAACATGGAAGCACCAGTGAGATTAAAAAAAAAGAGAGAGAGAAAGCAAAATATGCTACATTGTTTGATAATGTTTAAAATTCTAGCCGACGTACGCATACAAGTATTTCGATCCACAAATGAAAATCTGCAAGTTTAAGATCATGGTTGAAGACGCCGTTCAAAAGTTTGACTGCGTATACGAGCCGGCTATCGAGAGTAAAGCGTGGTTCAGCTTAACTACCAGGAATGAAATTTACGATTTGATGCAGTATGAATACAAGTGCAAGGAGAAACAGCAGCTGGACCTTTACATTGGGGATCACAGTTACCGGAATGAATACTTTTTCCTTTACATCAAGTCCTTCCGTGTCAGACAAGATATCAAGGAATTAGCACTCAGATCGTAAGTGTTTTTCTTGCAGACTAACTTACTTCGATGAAAGAAAAAGACCCTTTTTGTGTCTCGAAAAAACTTCGGCTACGATCGAATATTTCTCTAAGCAGATGTTGAAGTGAAAACGTACTTTACTTTGGTTAAATTTTAATTTAATTAATTCTGGGTTCTACTACATCTCTAAGAGAAAACGACGAAAAGTAGTATAGGGAAATTATAGATTTACGATTCCTCAGAAAATTGGAATTTAAGAAATTTTCTCATAACAAGAGTAATTGTCTCATCCTTAAAACACTTTGTCGTTGAACATGGTAGGTAAGTGAAGGCGTTTTTTCATGTGATCTGTTCCACCCTTGTTATAAATTAGGATCATATTCTTATTTTGACTCAAACAAATTTCGTATATAATTCAAGTTTGCAATTGCTGAAAGAATTCAGCACGTTTAAAAGAAAGACAAGCTTTGGCATAATACCTTTTACGTTACATGGAAATAGATCCCCATCTAGAAAAAAAGTGTTAATTTTTTACACTGTCTCTCGGGCGTTTCCAAAACGGTCACTCTCTTTGCCTTTTATCTGGAAATGTTTTGACAGTTCTTCATGGTACAATTCTTCGTATTAACAACTTTATCTGAAATCGATATTTTATCTTTTAATGTTTGTGCACAGGTTAGGAACTGTGAAGGTAAAACCTACATTACGTTTTAGTTATTAAGAAAGTACTCGGTATATAAATATGAGTAAAAACAGGTTTCAAAATGTTTCTGTGTCAAATTGGAAATCTTAGAGCGCTCAAAAATTATACTACCCTGTTCAAAAGGGTGTACCTCATATGAGCAGTTCCCTGTATAGAGCAGTTCTCGAAATAGCAACCGCGATTCCAATAAAACAGCGGAGTTTTTCAAAACTGCTGTTTTAGAAATAGCGGCTGCTGTTTTAAAATAGCGGCCGCTATTTTGAGAAATAGCAGTGTTTGTCTTAAGTTTCGAGCATTTCTTAACAATACACTTATATTCGTTGGTTTCAAATACTACCTTTTCCGTGATCATTTAATCAGGAATGTGACCTAATAAAACATCATGGTTTTTGGTAGACAGTAATTTTTTGGAAAAGGCATATTATAATTCGAGAAAGGTTATTTTATTTCGGAAGTAGATAATTGTAAACAGTATTTTTTTGGAAAAGGCATATTATAATTCGAGAAAGGTTATTTTATTTCGGAAGTAGATAATTGTAAACAGTATTTTTTTGGAAAAATCGTAACATTGTTACACCATTTCCAAAATATTACTAACCTAAGTCTAACCAAACGAGAAAAAAAACCTAATGGTGAGAAAAAAGTTCATTGGTCTGTCACTTCACGATGCGATCTTAGAACGATTTCTAATTTACAAGATTAAATCGGCTCCGATGCATTATTCGGTCTTGAATTGCGTCAGAATTGACGTTGACTTTATTCAAAGCTTGTTGTTAAGTTCTATTTCGTATTTGTCATTCACTTTGACAATGGTGGAGAAGAAACCATTGACAATTTAGCAGAGACGATGAGAGATTTTGTGTTCCCAGTTTAAATATGTCGACCAAGACCAAGTTCAGCTACTGAGTACTGACCAGGCTTTACTTTTGCAAGTTAAAGTGTTAAAATTGTTATAAACAATGGTGAAGACTTAAATCTATAAATGGGTTGTTTTGTACACGGTCTCTTAAGGGCGTTTCCAAGATGGTCACGCTTTATAACACTTATTGGGAAATGTTTGAAAGTTCTCATTGAAGAAAACTTTATCTGAAACAAATATTTTTGATTTTAAAGCAAACGTTCACGAAACATAACATTACATACCTTAAAAGAAAGGTCTATTTCTAAATATAAAAGGAAACTTACTAAAAAATAAAGTAAAAGATCTCTCGTTACAAAATATTTTACATTTGATTACTCTAAAAACGGCTTACCTGAATTTTTCTTTAATCTTCTTGCAAAGATTAAAAACCGCGAACGGAAACTAGAACTAATGGACATTTTATTTACACTCCTGGTGTTTTAAATTAAACGTCATAGTACTAAACATATGAAGATAGACTGAATTAGAGCTCGGCATTTTCGATCAATTATCCACAAATTTGTGGTTAACCGATTATTTGTAAACAAATTTGTGGATTATAATACGATTTAACATGTAAGTTCTGTGGATAATTTTTGGGTATGGATAAAGATAAAATAAAGTGGATAATTGATCGAAAATGCCGAGCTCTAGACTGAATGTGAGTGCAGTGGCGAATACTCGAACCTCCGTCACTGAGTCGGCAACTTCTGTTGTTCGTGAAATTGAATGAAAAATGTTCTAAAATATTTCGTCGTGGAATTAGAAATTTCCGTGTTAGCAAAAATAAATTCACCTTTGTTGAATTTAAAATGCTGCATTGTTTTGGATTAGTAATATCATGACTAAAAAATGTTTCAAAATGTTTAGTCACATTCGTGGAATTGGAAATATAAACCAATTCTTTATCATTCATTATTAAGTAAACGTTAAGTAGCGTTTGGAAAAAATGGTAATGGACGTCATAATCATTATTATTTAATTAAAATATATCGACCTGAAGGAGATAATGAAAAAAGTACCTTAGTGGGGATCAAGGTACGCAACATATTAAATAATTTATACTATTAAACTCTCTTACGATACAAATATTTAACGCAGTTGAAAAAAAAAACGTTAGTGTTTCGGTAGATATTGGTGATCGTGAACCGTAACCAGGGAGTAAGGAACGTTAGAGGGAGTTTTGATCTAATGCTAAAAAAACCGTCATACAGTGGCAAATGGTAAAGAAAGTGGGGGGTAGGAATTTTTATCTCCGTTCCTCAATTTTTGCTAACGCGCAGGCGCGAGTGACGTCGTTTACTACCGCCAGCAGAGAGAATTTAAAAATTATCTCTGCAGCCAGCGCCAGCTTCCGCTTCCATCGACTGCTGCCCCACTCACTCTGTTCGACTCGCCGTCGAGATAACCGGGAAGCCCGGAAGGCAAATTTGCGGTATCGTTCGGTAGGCGTTATAAAATATTCAACGTTTTAAAGCTCAAGTTTCGAAATTTTTTGAGACATTTACCAAGTCTTCAACTAAATATTATAACATTTTCTTTAAATTTCAACATAAATATAGCTCTGAGAATAAAATTAGACACGAAAACTACACTAAGCCTTGGTTAGATATCATCGGCTGAGGCCGAGCGGCGCATCTCGAGCCGCCGGCGGCCGGGCTTGCCGTAACGGCGAGAACAGAAAAATATCTCGTTAAAAAACAGATGCACGACTGTTTTTAAATTTGACGCATGCGCGCGGACACCGCGTTGAGTCCCCGAGTCAGCGCCAGAGAGAGACGATTTTAGCCACGAATCTAACGAACGCGCCTATTCACTTTAATACTCCCTCTAACGTTCCTTACTCCCTGCCGTAACTAAAAGTGTATAAAACGTTTTCTCGTAGAATTGCAAAACTAAGGGTCTGCAAAAATGTCCTAACTAAATATGATGCAAAGTTTTGATCGTGGAAATACAAATCAAAGTTACAGCAAAAAAGTCTTCACTTTTGTTATATTGAAAATTGTGCAATGTCTTGGGTTAGTAAGGTTCGGTGAAAAGCGTCAACGAATCACAAAAAGAGGGTGCTTAATCTAATTGCGAGTTCGTACGGACTTCACATTACATGTTGGGCAATCGAAATTGCTTTTCGATTTAAATTAGACGGAGTTGATATTTTACGTCCAATTTTGTTTTTA